>CM031949.1:33693671-33860370 GCA_018749465.1 Paracanthobrama guichenoti
ATTATTTTGGATTTAGGAGAAATGACGTGTTACAAACACAGTTACTGTGTAAAACATGCCGAACAGTGGTGGCAACTTCAAGAGGAAACACGACCAACCTCCATCACCACCTGCAATACAATCATAAAGACCTACACGAAAAATTCTAAACTAGCCAAACAACAAAACCAAAAACATCGAGTAGCAAATCTAAAACTTTGCCATCACTACAACAACAGTCAATTTCTCAGAGTTTTGCGAGTGTGACTTCTTATGACACAACATCCAAACTCCACAGAGAAATCACAACGACTATAACATAAGGGCTAAACAGTGACTAAAGACGGTTTTGTGAAACTGATAACCAAACTGGACCGAAGATACCAGATTCCATCACAGACTTATTTTTCGCAAGTCGCCATTCCAAAAATGTATGACGCATACAGAGTCAAGTTGAACACCACGCTTGTACACAGATCTTTGGTCCAGTCGAACGACAGAGCCCTACATCAGCCTCATTGTGCACTTTCTGGTAGATAATATTTTGTTTAGTACTTATACCGTTGTAGAAAATGTTGAGAAAGAGTTGATATCAGGTCAAAGTGTAGTTTCTCTAGTAAAGAATGGTGTATCAACCTCCTGCTCATTTCAAAGCACCATGCTAATACAGCTAGCTAAACAATGAGTGACAGTGGCGGGCTTTTGAAACAACTATCCACATACATACAACTAAGAACATTTTTGTGATTTGAATAATTCTACAGAATGCCTATCTTTATGTTAATTTTCACTCACTCGTTTGTTTTTGTGAATTGTGGGGACATTCCATAGGCGTAAAGGTTTTTATATCGTACAAACCGTATTTTCTATCCTCCTATACTACCCCTGCCCCTAAACCTACCCATCACAGGAAACTGCACATTTTTACTTTATCCCCAAAAAACTCATTCTGTATGATTTATAAGCCTTTTGAAAAATGGGGACATGGGTAATGTCCTCATAAGTCACCCTCTCCTTGTAATACCTATGTCATACCCATGTCATTAAACACATTTGTGTCCTGATATGTCACAAAAACATGTACACACCCATATGAATGTACACGTACAGACATGCACAAACAAACGCACACATGTGCATGCACAAACACACACAATATGCACATACACTCCCCATATTCACACATATTTTATTGTTGCAGCCATTGATTTAAAATGAAACTGTTGTTGTGGCATATCACTTGAAGCACCCTCAGTTTTTGTGCATTTTGTCTACCCGTTACAACTTACCCCAGTATGTGTAGAGACCAATTTCTTTTTATTTTTGTCATCATTTCACAAAGTCTGTGATATAGTTGAAGAAATTTCAATTGTTGTAAATCTGGGTACTTTGGCTAAAAGTTTCAGACGTGTAGCTAAAAAAAGGGTAGTTTTTAGGTCCTGACTAATACGTTATAATACGTTATTAGATAGAACTGTTAGCTAAAGAAAGTAGACAGTATATGAAAAAGTATTAGCGTTTGCTGTGTGGCTGATGTCCAATGTCGCTAGCTGAAAGGTAATTCCAGCGTTATGGAAATTACATTTGCAGTCAAAACTTGAAATATAAATTTTTAGAGAATGCATTTAATACCAATATATTGAACTGTTTATATATATATATATATATATATATATATATATATATATATATATATATATATATATATATATATATATATATATATATACACTATATATTACACACTCAGCTAAAGGATTATTAGTACATACTATTACATACTACTACTGTGTTTGACCCCTTTCACCTTCTGAACTGCCTTAATTCTACGTGGCATTGATTCAACAAGGTGCTGAAAGCATTCTTTAGAAATGTTGGCCCATGTTGATAGGATAGCATCTTGCAGTTGATGGAGATTTGTGGGATGCACATCCAGGGCACGAAGCTCCCGTTCTACCACATCCCAAAGATGCTCTATTGGGTTGAAAACAAATATTAATGTTTATCGTTTAGTTTTCAAATCGCAGGTTTCCCCCACAGTCAGGTGAACTGATTGACACTATAGTGTGAGACGCACTCGCAGTTATGTCAGTTTCATGTTTTTATGTCTAAATGATTGCACTTTTCGGGCAGTTTATACAGTTTAAAGCAGTTTATGCAGTCGTGGGTCAAAATGATCGCATTTTATTTATTACATATAAAAATTATTGCAATATCATTATTATTATTTTGTCACCTTGATTGCGAGATTATGATGAATACTCATGCTTTAACAAAGAGGGAAAACGCGATATCCCAAGTGTCCTTTGAGACTCAGTGCTCTTCTGTAGGTTGTACTGTATCATATAGCCTACCTTCTGACATTCATATTTCGTTCTGTAACTGGAAAAGAAAGGAAGATCGGTTCATGTGCGCGTGATCCGCTTGATCTGGTGCTTGCACTGAGGCGACTGAACTGAACTTGAAAGTTGAGAACTTTTTTCGTATTAAAACTAACAAAGCACAAAGTTTATTGCGCTTATTGGGTATGCACAGATCTGAAACAGATCACAGTAGTCATATGCATATTATTTAATATGAAGCGTCGTAAAGGTCACGTCCGTAACGCATTCAGAGCAAAGTAGCAAGATGAATTGTCGATCTTAATAAGCATAGACGTAATTTAGCTTTGTATATAAAGTTTCAAGTTATTTGTATTTATAATTGTTCTATTATATAAACTTAACCTTTAAAGCGTTACGGACGTGACAGAGCACTTAAGCGCCGTGACCTCTTAATTATAGGCCTTATATATTTAAAAGGCAGTGCTGTTAGGACAAAATGAGTTTATTTATTTCTCAAACATGCCTCCAGCTTTCTGCAAAATGCTTACTGTTTAAATAAAGTTTAAAAAGGGGGGTCTTTGATCCCCCTTTTGAAAGCATGAAATATGGTTGGTTGAAAATTTTACTTTAGCATTGTTGCTTACATCATATATGGTGGATAAACAAGGCAATTTTCTTAATTTCTGTTGCAGCACATTAATACAGTATATTACAGAGCTAAACTTTGGTCCCCTCAAAGTTGCGTTGGATTTTCTCTTTGCCGTAAAGGTTGAGAGGTTCATCTATAGCCCTATTCGTACGGTAATTGTTTCTCATGTGGATGTCCGTAAAAATAAATTTGCATGCCACCTCAGTGATAAAACTTGTGTATTCGGATGGCATTTTATTCACGGTGGAGGAGCGAGTTTTGTGATCCTGCGCACCTGGGAACACCGCTGCTCACGTGGTCAGTCGAATGATTGTCTGCTGTAAAAATGTCATATGCTTGTAATAATAAGAATAAAATCATATTTAATTTAATAATAGGAAATTATTTAATTAAAGCTCCTGTTTAAAAATAGGAAGATGCCATTTTAAAAACGTAAATGAGCGGAAATAAGCTGCAAATTTAACCTATAAATGTTAATTACTGTCATAATAACGACTCATTTCAAATGTTTATGTTTTTTCTTCTCTTTCTCTTTTGAGCGGTGAAAGATTATTCTTGTAAATACTTTCCAGCATTTCAGTAATAAAAGTGTAGGCTAGATCTTTAAAATGCATCCAAATTACAGTGAAAAGTAACCGTACTGTGCTCCGCAGTCAAAAAAACAGTAGGTAATTCAGCCAGGATTTTTACGCGGGTGGTGGGAGAAAAACACTGACATTCTGGATTTGGACGGCAATAAAATCACAGACTAGCCACTGTAAGTCATGAAAATACCTTACGACCCCACGAGAAACAATTACTGTCCGAATAGGGCTTAACACTGTTTTCCATATTTGTAGAGTTTTCTGGAGTAAATAGGCTATAATCTGTGTCAACTGCTTTTTTTTTTTTTTTTTTAAATGGCGGGTGCTGGTGTTTCACATGAGTTCGGCCAATCAGCATAAACTTGTGTCTCTGGTAGTTTCTATTGTGCTGGGTTAGACCCAACTCTAAAGTCGGAGCTAATTAGTTCCCCCAAAAGGAGTTCCTAGAACTAAAATTGTTCCTAGTTCCTGTGTTTCGAACACACCAAATCTGGGTACTCCTGGGTACTATCCGCCAGTAGTTCTAGGAACTATGGAAAGGTTCCTCCGGAGCAAAAGCCCCTCTCAACCCTGCTTCGCTTCAGTGGGAAACCAGTCTTAGGCTACAGCATGATAGCAGCTCACCTAAGAGCCACCTGTATTGATGGGAGTGATCAAGGTTAAATTGGCACCGGTCAGTATACAGTATACTAAAAAGTGAGACTACAAAAGTACAAATACAGTTGCTAAGTTGCATAGGCAGATGTCTGACTCATAGTCTGACTTATAGAAAGGTTTTTTTTTTTTTTTTTTTACAACATATATTTGACACTAGATTCCTTTCTTTCTTGTAGAAGTTGCTATGCTATCAAGGACAGCTGCATTTACATGAAAAGCCTCACTACAGATTTCATCTTGTGGCGTAATGTCTCTGCAGCTTGGTGTTAGACCGAGGGCCACTTCCATTAAACAGGCTTTGTCCACAGCCCAATGCCATTTCATTTGTCAGATTCACTGGGTAAGTGCCTGTGATATATCATCTTCCACTGCCTTCCTGATAACGAGAATGGAAACTAAGCACTTTCGCTGCGCCCCTTCCCAGAAGCCTTGGCATGGAAGCGGGATATAAAACGCATGCAAACAGATGCACTCACTGGAGAAGGAGCCATCTTCATAGATGTCTGAGTAACTTCAGCAATAAATATAAAACACATGGCTAGATACAGTTAAGTATTGATCAGATTTACCAGAAAACCTATTTTGAAGCTCAAGAAATCATGATTAGCATGACAACTTTATCGAGAGGTCTTTGCCAACTGGTCTACCAATTAAAACTACGGCTTGTTAAATGAGTTTGGTTTTGGCCTGATACATCTCAAAGTACCTCTTACAACATCTTAACCTCAACTCAAAAGGTCTTTTCATTTCATCTGTTATTTTTAAAACAAGCTTAATTTACTTCATGAAATCCAATTATGATTACAGGAACAATGATAGCTAAGAATAAATCAACAAGCAAGAGTCAGTGACTGCTATTTTTCTTTGACACTATTAGGTCCCTGTGTGAAGCCGGTCTCCGGGGAGCCTGCTCTGTTTTTTTCCGTTGCGAGAAAATGGCTAAAGAGCATGTCTTCGTTCTTTTTATGAGATTGACAAGTCCAGACTGGATTTATTGATTTTCTCCCCACTATTTCTTATTTCAATCTAAATGGAGAACATTCTGTAGGTGCAGAGTATTTTTTCGAAGACCTTTACGTTACCCCTTCTCTTCCATTTCATACCCATTCTGCCCTTTCAGGGCACTAAAATGTCTGAAAGTAGGCACAGACATCCAAACAGAAGGTAAATACAGCAGGTTTTAAACGGAGCACATAAATCTTGTTTTTTTATTTCATGAGAGCTTTTCTTTCTGGAATCATCCGTTCGGTTTTATAAGCATTGTAAAGGTGAAGCCTGCCACCTTCAGTAAGCCGCATGCTGTTGATGAGAGCTCATGCTGACACACGCACCTCCTGCAAACATGCAGTGGCGACCAATTTTCTGAAAGATCTCTATTTAT
This sequence comes from Paracanthobrama guichenoti, assembly GCA_018749465.1. Lineage (NCBI taxonomy): Eukaryota > Metazoa > Chordata > Actinopteri > Cypriniformes > Gobionidae > Paracanthobrama > Paracanthobrama guichenoti. Next base: position 33,699,246 of record CM031949.1, read on the forward strand.
AGCCCTCTGAAGAGCTGCAACATGCTACAAAGGAGAATTAAAAGTGCTTAATTGTGCACATTATGCCTCTAAAATGAATCCCAGTGAAAGCGCCCTTGTGTGCTACACTCTAACAAACCTACATTTTCCTCTTTACTCTTTTGGCCAATGTTCTGCTTGCACTAATAAGGGTCTAGTTGACATATGGTAAACATTTGCCACCGATTTGTTCTCGCTTGCTTTCTGTGCATTTAGTTGAGTTTAATGCACCTTGCGCCTGAATGAGAAAGCTCAAATGTACTCTTAGTGCAAGGAGAGGCCTTTCATTAGTGCTATTAGAAAGTGGCAGGAATTTAAATTGGTTGCGATAAATTAACAGGCCCACTGGGAGCTCAGGCCTGAGCCAGCTAATATGCAATTATATTAGGCAGCTTTGCATCTCCATCTCTGCTTATCTGGAATAGTGCATGCTGGGAAAGGGGCCCTCCCACCCAGCTCAGGGATGGGAGGCCTGCTGGATTAAATGTTTAAATGGTTAATTGGGAACAGCTTGTATCTGCAGCACTTACTACACAACATCAACATTGTCTGCTTTAAAAGTGCAGAACAGACAATCTGTTTGTTCAATTCACTTTTATGACTTCATGAACAAATCAACTTAATTTTTAATAAGACATAGTGGACATAGCATGTTAAAAAGAATACATCAGCGAGAGCAGCTGCATCGTGCTGTTTTCTCATCTAACACCTGTTGGCTTCAGATATGCATTATTGGAAAACCCTACAGAGAAGACTTAAGCAACCATGTAGAACACGGAGCGAGGACATTTTTTTGGATTCCGAAATGTTTTGAGCATTCTCTTTTGAACATGCCTTTTACTTTATCTTGACACTGCTTAAGCATGCGCCTGTAAGCCGTGGGATGCCTATTAGCAAATTTGCCCACTATTGTGTTCCAGAAACTACAGCTGTTCGCTTTAATAGAAACATGTAAAAACAGGCTTTGCTGTTTTGATTCAAATTAAATTGAAACTGACTTGTCATGCTGTGTTGTCTACCAACTACAAATGATCCAAGTAATCAAGGAAGACATGACAAATTCTGAGGAAAACCTTGACAGGATTCAACACGAAGGTTCTGAGACGAACAAATTTGTGTGCTTTATGTCTGTCATGTGGATGTCATCTTCGCAAAAGCCATTTTTCACTCAAAGGGTGAGGTGAATGCAATCCATTTCACCGTGAAGTTCAATATTATGTACATTCTGATAGATCTGATAAAACAGACCTGCATCCGAAATCATCAAACCTCCAGCCTCTCTAGAATGGAACACTACTTCTTATGGTCCCCAGAGATGTTTATCACCATCTCCTTAACGTAAGAGACAGCATATGTTGTCTTCTTCTGGCTCCTGTTTGTAGATTGAAAACAAAGTGCATCTCAGTCAGCTGCACACGATTGGTTTTGCCAGGCTCATGTATTCCTGAGATAAGAACACACAGCATGCTAAAGACAATCAAACAACCTTGTCCTTTGGACAATGCACAGCATGGTCAGTGACCATGATTAACCTCTTTCTCATGGTGCTTGTGTTCATGGGGATTTAAATAGATAATTCATTGTTTTGGAGAAATATCAGCTGGATTCAGATATTCAGTCTGATTGAATAAGTAAAGGAAAGCCTCTTATTGTAGCATCATGCTATGCACATCCAACTGATAGCCTCTTGTGCCAAATTAAAGTCCCTGTGCTGGCCTGCCAGATAGCCTCCACATTTGTTCTTCAAAATTACAATGACTTGCTTTGGGAGTTACAGTGGAAATTACATTTGTGAATTTACAAATATGTTAAATTATCGATGAAGAAAAAGGTAGCGGCAGATCTTTTCTTCTGTATTGTGACGTACATCTAAGTGCAACAGATTATGGAAAAGGAAAAAGAAAAATGTAGGGTGGGGACTTGGTTCTATGCATGGGTTGTTGATTTTGATTTTATATGGTGCAGATCCTGCTGTTGATTTTATATGGGAGCTGCACTCAAAAATGGAGGCAGATGAAGGCAAGGTCACAGGGGTGAGTTTAAACAGACGAAATGAACGGAGAAGTCCTGAATTCCCTTACGAAAAAAGTTAATTCAAGAGTGCTATTAGTATACTTTTAAACTAAAAATAAGAAAGTATAATTTCAGTCTACTTTTTGTGTGCTTCTCAGAAATATACTTAAAATTGCACTTAAGTATACTTGACTTGACAGAAAGATCTATATATTTGGACTATACATGTACTCAATCTTTTGATTGAGATATACTTAAAAGTATAATTAAGTATGCTTGGCTTGTAGCTGTTTACTCTTTTGATTGAGTAGCCTGTTAAATACTTTTTTTTCACAGTTTTGCATTCAGTCTTATACACTTACATTGTTTGAAAATATTGATTTATAAAGAAAACAGATGTGTTCCTAATTCTGAGTATCTGAATTTCTGTGTAGGCTGAATGAATGAACGAATGAATTTACTTCAAATCTACTTTACTCTTTCCCGCCACTGACAACATTTTCCAGCTATGTTTTCATTGTTATATGGAAGGGGGCGCATTACCTATCTTCTAGTACAGAATCTCCAGATCAAAACACTGGTGAAGAAGAAGCAGAAATTGATTCTGAAGTGATAGATGATTGCATATGCAAATGTAAAATAATGCGATCATCAAACATTAATAAAGCACATTAGTTAACATATGAAATTAGCATTTAAGATAACATTACCGAATTAAGAACTCATGAAGAGGAAATTATTTGGGGGGTGTTGATGGAGTCAATCTACTCCATCTAGGTTTTGATCATCGCTCTACAGACTTTGTCTGTTGACAAAAATTTTATTTTCTTAGCTTTTTATTTTAAATGTTGCTTTTCTTTAATTAAACTTACCCACATTCAAGTGTTGATAAAACAATTTTTTTTTAAATGCATGACATAAAATGTTTCTATAATGGAAAGCGTTAAAGTACAGTAAAAAGGTAAAAAATTAATACCTAAATAGGAACATAGGCTGCATCTGAAATCGCATTACAGCCATTTGTAGTGGTGTCCGAAACCATAGTGGGAAACCATTATTGAGTGCACTCATTCAATCCCACATTGCACCACAATAACGTGTACAGCCGATGTACACACAGCGGCTGTCCGAATTCACTCGCTCATTTTCCTTCACTCCCTCAAGTGAACTGTATTAGTGGACTAATGTAGGGAATAGTGAATGAGGGTTTACGGGGCGATTTCGGATTCAGCCATAGTAGTATCCTTAAATTGGTTTGGTCTCCTTTCTTGCCTTTCACGTTCCAAAAGCTCATCTTCAGTGTATTCTGGTTGAAATAGATACGGTTCAGGATCTGCACCAAAGTAAATATCTTCTGAATCGTCTCTCACAAACGTCTCCATGGTTACAAGGCACGCTCCCTGTGCAAGCAGGCTGTCACGTTGGTTATGTTGATGGAAGTTAGCCTATTTTCAGGCGCTGCGTAATATCATTGCGACACTGCACCCATGGTACGGCAGCAAAGTTCCCTGATTATTACGCAGGAATAAGAGAGGATAGTTCCTAGCCATATTGGCCTAGAAAAATCACAACTTTTCATTTCCACTCGGTCTTAGTACATGATGTAACTACAGAGGAGTCAAGATTTAAATAGGAAAAAATATCGAAACTCTTTGGTCATTTTTGATTGGTCTAATTAGAATCAATTAATTATGCTAAGCTATGCTAAAAGTGGTACCGCCAGATCCGGAGATCGGCTGAATGGATTCAAAAACGGTAAAACTCAACTGTTTAACTCTAGGGGAGTTGGAAAATGAGCCTATTTTCAAAAAAAAAGTGGAGTGTTCCTTTAATGGTATACTTTTATATTATACTAAAAAGTGGGCCAATTTAGTCCCAGGCAGTACTGAAATAGTAATCCCTTACAGATGAAACACACATGGTAGACATGCATGTGTGCAGTGCAGAGCGGCTCTCATACACTGTTTGACGTGACAGACAACTAGTTGTCCAGTCCGGTACCGTTCACATAGTGCAGGTTTCTCAGGAATGTGGTTGTAAATCCTGAAAATATTTTATGGGTGTGAGGTTGGTTATAGAATGCGGTTGTCACTCCTGTAAATTGTGTGTGAAAGCAACTGTATTAAGGACTCAAATACAGGACTGACAATCATATTGCTGTATTGCCATGTTGCTGTGTGAACGTGGAATTTAATGTTCACACAACATTAAAATTCTGTCATTAATTACTCTCCCTCATGTCGACTTTTGTTCATCTTCAGAACACAAATGAAGATCTTTTTAATGAAATCTGAGATTTCTGTCCCTCCATAGACAGCTTTGCAACAAACTTTGGCACTTTAAAAAGTTTATAAAGAGATCGTAAAACTAATTCATATGAATGGAGTGGTTTAGTCCACATTTTCTGAAGAAACTCGCTTTACATAGTGAACAGATTGAGTCTAGGCTTTTATTCACATATAAACATTGATCAACTTGTAGTCAGGAACGTGACTGATAACTTTATTCAGCTGCTATGTGAATGGAACCGCAATGGAAGCAACAAAGGTTTTGTACATTTAAACAGATCTTTAACACAGATCTTTTTATTCATCATCTTATAGAGGTCTTATTCTTTCAGACATCTGTTATACAAAGTTGCCTCACTTAATTGCTTGGAAAGATTTTATGAATGATTCTTTCATATAGGTTCTCTTATGACTAGTCCAGAACTTCACTCCAATCTTTAGTAGCATGGCTGAATGTTACATGTTGTGTTCCCCTGTCACATGTTCCTTTGTTCTGTTTTCCCGCCACTCCTGCGTTTCCATGGTCACCCTCATTATGAGTTCATTTGTCCCAGCTGTGTCCTGTTAATTAGTCTAGTCATCACCTTGTTTCCCCTGTGTATTTAAGCCCTCTGTGTGCCCTTAGTGTTTGTTGGTTCTCGTTTGTTGGTGTTTTCCCTGCCTGTTTCCCGAGTTTATGATTAAAGTTCCAAGTTCCAAGTTCCAAGTTCCAAGTTCCAAGTTCCAAGTTCCAAGTTCCAAGTTCCAAGTTCCAAGTTCCAAGTTCCAAGTTCTCCTTCGCCTTCGTGAGTTTGTTCCACACCAAATCCGTAACAGAAGAACCGACCGAAACGCGAAGTTTTTTTGCGCGACGTTTTCCCCTTTGTTTTGAGTTTTTCCCCGTGTTCCCCATGGCCTTTCCTGCTATTCGTCTTCCCTGCCTGGAGCAGGGAGACCGCCCACTGGAATTGCATACACGGGACTTCCTGGACCTTGCGTGGCAGACGCACTTCCCTGACTGCTCACTCTGTGGGTTTTACTATGCTGCCCTGAGTGAGCGGTCGAAGGCATGCGTTCCAGCAGTCAGCCCAAAGGAGGATTTCGTCGCCCTCGTGGAGTGGGTACTGGTCAATAACAACTCGCCCTTTACCATCGGCCACACTGAGGACAGCATGACCAGTACCACTCCACCACCCACCACGACCGGCACGAGGGAGTTGCCTGTGCCCACCGCAGACCGTGGAGACCGACCTGCCGCGATCGACGAGCTCAAACCCAGGCAGAGGTTGAGAGGAGTCATCGCCCCGGAGCCCGGACCACAGCGAGGGTCTGACCAGGTGTGTGAGCCGGCAACATTGTGCGTCGGGGAGGGATTACTCGTGGAGCTTGAGGGCTGGGAAGGGAGCCCCGTCCACCACCCAGCCGCGGTGGAAGTAACGGGGACCTCTGGCGGTTACCTCGAGGAACTACAAGACATTTTCAAGGAGGATCTTATTGACCTTTTTGGAGAGGCTATCCCCAGTCCCCCTGTGTCTCCAGTGCTCCCGGTATCTCCAGTGCATCCTGTATTCCGTGTCTCTCCAGCATCCCATGTTTTTCCTGAGTCTTCAAAACTCCCACCCAGCCTCCCTCTCCCACCTCCTCAGTCAGCCAGTTCCTCATTCCGGCCTACACTGCTGTCCTTCATCCCCTCTGCTCCTCCCACATGCAGTGTCGTCTCGCCTCGGGTCTTCTGTCCAGCAGTTCCGCCCTACACAGATGATCCCCTGTCGTCACTGCCAGTCTCCTCACCCTGCACTCCACCACGGCCTGTCGACACTTCGGCTAAGCCTTGGCTCCTCCCTCCCTCGGCTCCACCGGACACCTTCGGCCATACGGCTTCTCCGGGCTCCCTTGTCTCTCCGGCTCCGCCTTGGTCAGTCATCGTCCTGCCTACACCTTTGGTTTCGTCTGGCTCCGCAAAGAGGTGACATGTATGTACAAACATGATTCGGCTCCTGTTGAGCTCAAGAAAACATGTCCCACCAGCTGACATTGACAGATAACTGCATGCATCAAAACAACTCAGAGGACTAACGACTAACACAAAATGAGAGAGAGAGAAAATATATATATATTCATAAGTGCAGAAAGACTCATTTAAAGTCACCATGAAATCAAAATTGACAAATTTTTTTTTTATGGAATAATGCAGTATTTGTTATAAATTAATCATGAGTAAGCATCTTTTCTTTTTTTTATACATAGATAATCTTTCATCAAAATCATCCCCTCACCCTAGCAATGACATATCTTCTCTGATGGCGTGTACACTGGCACTTTGTTTCATAATTGATGAATTTTGACAGACACTGCTGTCGTATAAACTCAAAAAAATGCTGGGTTCTTTCAATCCATGTTTGGGTCAAATATAGACAAACCCAAATGTTGGTTTAAATTTTTTGATTCATTTTTGGGGATTTAAAATGGTTGGATTTGTCCATATTTGACCCAAACATGGGTTGAAACAACCCAGGATTTTTTAAGTAGTTGCTTAGCTGAATTGAACTCATTTCATAATTAAATGTACACAGTTATTGAACTGAACAGAATCAACACTGAACTGATTTTAACCGAACAACAGACCCTTTTCACAGACTGTGATGACGCATTTTAACAGTTTTACCATCGTAAATCCTGCAAATTTATATATATATATATATATATACACACACACACACACACACACACACACACACACACACACACACACACACACACACACACACACACACACACACACACACACAGGATTATTAGGAACACATGTTCAATTTCTCATTAATGCAATTATCTAATCAACCAATCACATGGCAGTTGCTTCAATGCATTTAGGGGTGTGGTCCTGGTCAAGACAATCTCCTGAACTCCAAACTGAATGTCAGAATGGGAAAGAAAGGTGATTTAAGCAATTTTGAGTGTGGCATGGTTGTTGGTGCCAGACGGGCCGGTCTGAGTATTTCACAATCTGCTCAGTTACTGGGATTTTCCCGCACAACCATTTCTAGGGTTTACAAAGAATGGTGTGAAAAGGGAAAAACATCCAGTATGTGGCAGTCCTGTGGGCGAAAATGCCTTGTTGATGCTAGAGGTCAGAGGAGAATGGGCCAACTGATTCAAGCTGATAGAAGAGCAACTTTGACTGAAATAACCACTCATTACAACCGAGGTATGCAGCAAAGCATTTGTGAAGCCACAACACGCACAACCTTGAGGCGGATGGGCTACATCAGCAGAAGACCCCACCGGGTACCACTCATCTCCACTACAAATAGGAAAAAGAGGCTACAATTTGCACAAGCTCACCAAAATTGGACAGTTGAAGACTGGAAAAATGTTGCCTGGTCTGATGAGTCTCGATTTATGTTGAGACATTCAGATGGTAGAGATGAATTTGGCGTAAACAGAATGAGAACATGGATCCATCATGCCTTGTTACCACTGTGCAGGCTGGTGGTGGTGGTGTAATGGTGTGGGGGATGTTTTCTTGGCACACTTTAGCCCCTTAGTGCCAATTGGGCATTGTTTAAATGCCATGGCCTACCTGAGCATTGTTTCTGACCATGTCCATCCCTTTATGACCACCATGTACCCATTCTCTGATGGCTACTTCCAGCAGGATAATGCACCATGTCACAAAGCTCGAATCATTTCAAATTGGTTTCTTGAACATGACAATGAGTTCACTGTACTAAAATGGCCCCCACAGTCACCAGATCTCAACCCAATAGAGCATCTTTGGGATGTGGCTGAACGGGAGCTTCGTGCCCTGGATGTGCATCCCACAAATCTCCATCAACTGCAAGATGCTATCCTATCAACATGGGCCAACATTTCTAAAGAATGCTTTCAGCACCTTGTTGAATCAATGGCACATAGAATTAAGGCAGTTCAGAAGGTGAAAGGGGGTCAAACACAGTATTAGTATGGTATACCTAATAATCCTTTAGTTGAGTGTGTGTGTGTGTGTGTGTGTGTGTGTGTGTGTGTGTATATATATATATATATATATATATTACACACACACACACAAAATTGTAGTTAATTGTTTAAAGAGCCACGTCTACCGTATTTTACATTTATAATTAGCATCATCGGCCCCAGTATATTGTCTGTCAAACATAAACTTATCAAAGCAGAAGAGTCGAGACTAGAGACAATGGAATATTTATGTTTAAGGCTGGGTATCGATTCAGATGTTCCAATTCAATTTCGATTCACAAGCTCTCAAATCAATTCGATTCAACTCAATGAATATAGATTTAATACAAATACTATAGGTATAAAATAGAACAGTGAAATAGAAGTTTACAAGTGGGTAATTAAAAAGAAATGAAGAGCCACAAACCTGTATATTAAACTCTTTTTATTTTAGGTACATTCAGGTACATTAAAACAGAACCTATCTCTATATTTCAAATGCATACAACTGTTAAATACAATACAACTTTATTCTAAAATATTTATCTGAGAAGTACTGAGAAGTACAATTTAGTTTTTATGGATATTTTGATATATTTATTCTAAAACATAAAAAGGATATTTGATGATTTTCAACAATTTTCAGTACACGACAAGTTTTTCTTGCGATTTTTGCCGCCGGTCGTGTGTAGTTATGTTTCATTCATGAGAAGCGCGTTCATATCTGGACACAAGTAGTTGCTATGGTAACGAACAACAATAGCTTAACGTGCTGACTTATGTGGACTAACTTTAATTTGAGGAAATCTGCTATAAGCTATTAGGTTTTAATTATTGGTCCTGCGCTGTCTATTGACTCTGGTTGATGTGACTATGTCTAATGGCTAACGTACGTGCTTAAGTGAATGCTCAAGTTTGATCATAATGCAAGGCAAGCATTCGCGTGCATGTGATCTAATTTTAGCGGTTGTGTGCTCGGCTGTGGGGGTGTTGCAAGGCAAGCATTCGCGTGCATGTGATCTAATTTTAGCGGTTGTGTGCTCGGCTGTGGGGGTGTTGCAACGTCTGGGTGATGATATCTCATCAAATGCTTCCGCAGATTTGTAGTATTACACAGCATTTTACCTCAGCATTACAAAAGCCGACAACGCACCAGAAGCCGCCATGTTCAATGTTAGAGGAAATAAACATGGAAAAAAATGTATTCGTGCCCTTTGAGAATCGATTTTGAATCGACCACATTTTTAAAAAACGATTCATCGAAAAATCTTTTTTTTTGCCCAGCCCTATTTATGTTAATGGTTAGTAAATGACTAGCAGGTTCTGTTTGCCATAACACAAAATGAATGATGCAATATAATACGTTTAACCAGTTGTGACTGGTCCTAAGGGATAGGCCTTTTTTAGGTGATTTATAGTCATAATTGTTATAAAAATGTGAAAAAAACAGTACATATTGTGTTGGACTGGAAGTTTGACTACTCAGGTAAGCATAGTAAAAAAAGAAAAAAAATTATTGAATGTATTTTGGGACGTTAAAACTCATTTTGAATGTATCTCCTGTGCTTCAGCATGACTGCTATCAAAGAATCTGCTGGTATCAGAACCATTCTGCATTCTGTATTAAGGGAAGTTACTGTAAGTCGTGATGTTTAGAAAATAGAGAGTTTAATGACAATGTCAGTCATTTTTGCTAGTTTTGTATGCCACATTGTTGCCAGAGAAATGCTTCTTCATGTGGTCATTGAGGTGGGTGATCCTGCTTTTGTAAACTTGGGTCTTGTATGTTTGCATTTAGAAACCAGCTGATCAATGTTTTCAGGGTTACTAAGTCTACAGGCAGGTTTTTAATCAGGAAATGTGTCTCATTTAGGAGGCTACATTTGTCGGCCGCATACATCATTGAGGCTGCCTCATTTCAGTAAAGTAGCCACTGGCCATCACATTCCAAAGTCATAAAGAAATTACAACAATTTATGCTTCACAAGGATAACAGTCAATTGGTTACTTTTCTGAAATGAGACTAGAGTCACTACTGTTTCATTTTGGAGGTTGCGTAACCTCCAAAATGAAGCAGTAGTGACCAGTACCAATAATACCAGTAGTGACGTTATAAATTGAGGATGTTGCCATGTCACTGGAAATAGAGCCTTCAGTGTCCTAGTGTGTAGTAAGTCAGGGACCTTACCATCGCTCGAAGTCGTGTACTGATTCATGAGCTGGGGAGCCAATTGAGACTCACCCTTGGTGTGCCTCCAGGAACAGGGCTGACACTGGGCTAGACAGTGTGTATTTATTTTCTTTTACTTATTTGATAATGATATTTAAAATGGTAATTGGTTAATTAATAGGCATAGCATATGTCTGAATATTTCTCTCTGTAATCATGTTATGGTTCTCATATTTCATTATACAGGTGTAACAAAATGAAGTGTAAAGTCTGTATCATGCCAAAAAGAATTCTACAAAATGGACACTGGAGACCTGCAGACTGCCATGAAACCTTTAAACACTGCTTATCCGGTGATCACTGTTTAATAGGTATTTGATGGCAAAATGCAACAAGAATAGTATTCACATGGATGTGCATGCATGTATACTGTTAATAAGGTAATGTAAATCTTGTGTATGTAACCGTTTTCTTATGAATCCTCTAAGCTACACTGGAAGAGGAAAATTCAGAGAGATGTTTCAACTCAGAAACACACTGGTGTCAGGAGAACTCACTCAACATCAACAACACCAAGCAGCTAGTGGTGAATTTCAGGAGAAAGGACAGAGAACACACCCGTCACCATCGACGGGACACCTGTGGGGAGTGGAGCTTTAAGTTCCCTGGTGTTCACATCACTAAAGATCTCACATGGTTTGCTCACACATCAAGAGCACTTGGTACAGAAACTGCACTGCTGGCGACCACAAAGCTCTGCCCGCCACATTGTAGGAGGTGAGCTTTCCTCCATCCGGGCGGTGTATAAGGAAAGGAAACACACAGAACTGATGCGCCTTACACAGCACCCCCCACTATATCCTATGCCATGCACTGCACTTGACAATCCATCACCACAGTTTCAACCAAACTGTACTCTAATGTATCATGCACTGCACATTAACACAATAATCAGTTATGCCATCACCTACTTATCAGCCCACTGTACATCTGCAACTGTATAATGTGTATAATTGTGTATTGTGTGTATAATATGTACATTATTTATATGTATATATTTGGATAATGTGTATCTGCAAAGTATCTCTAATTGTATTCTGCACTGCTCTCAGACTTTCACTCACCACGGCACATGTGCTGTTGCTGATGTGACAATAAACGTGATTTGACTTGAAAACACCCATCCAGATTTCTTTGAGTGATTTTTATTTATTCTGTCTTGATAGTTCCACTCTTAAAATTGACTCTCAATAAAACATTTTAATAAAACATTGTTTACATTTTGTGAATAGCTCAGCATCTCTGAATTACATCATTAATCTATTTGTGGGATGTTTGATACTTATCACACTGTACTACAACTACCAAACAAAAACACAATGATATTATAGTATCATTGTCTTTTTAAGTCACTACAGTGTAAACTGAACTTGAAATGTTTGTATGATATAGCAAAATATACAAACCCGATTCCAAAAAAGTTGGGACACTGTACAAACTGTGAATAAAAAAGGAATGCAATAATTTACAGATCTCATAAACTTATATTTTATTCACAATAGAATATAAATAACATATCAAATGTTGAAAGTGAGACATTTTGAAATGTCATGCCAAATATTGGCTCATTTTGGATTTCATGAGAGCTACACATTCCAAAAAAGTTGGGACAGGTAGCAATAAGAGACCGGAAAAGTTAAATGTACATATAAGGAACAGCTGGAGGACCAATTTGCAACTTATTAGGTCAATTGGCAACATGATTGGGTATAAAAAGAGCCTCTCAGAGTGGCAGTGTCTCTCAGAAGTCAAGATGGGCAGAGGATCACCAATTCCCCCAATGCTGCGGCCAAAAATAGTGGAGTAATATCAGAAAGGAGTTTCTCAGAGAAAAACTGCAAAGAGTTTGAAGTTATCATCATCTACAGTGCATAATATCATCCAAAGATTCAGAGAATCTGGAACAATCTCTGTGCGTAAGGATCAAGGCCAGAAAACAATACTGGATGCCCGTGATCTTCGGGCCCTTAGACGGCACTGCATCACATACAGGAATGCTACTGTAATGGAAATCACAACATGGGCTCAGGAATACTTCCAGAAAACATTGTCAGTGAACACAATCCACCGTGCCATTCGCCGTTGCTCTGTAACTCTATAGGTCAAAAAAGAAGCCATATCTAAACATGATCCAGAAGCACAGGCGTTTTCTCTGGGCCAAGGCTCATTTAAAATGGACCGTGGCAAAGTGGAAAACTGTTCTGTGGTCAGACGAATCAAAATTTGAAGTTCTTTTTGGAAAACTGGGACGCCATGTCATCCGGAATAAAGAGGACAAAACAAAATAGTGATAACAAAATAAAATGTAATTAAATCAATTTCCCAAAAACTATTAAAAACAGGAATGCATTCAAGAGAATTAGCAGATATGACTAAAGTGTCAAATGCCAAACGGCAATAAAGAAATTAACCAATAACTTCCATCGGAATAATACATGCATCATTAAGCCCATCATTAGGCTTAAGAATAAGCCCATTTAAATGCAAAACGTGCCCAATATAATCGAACAGAATAAACCACGTAGCAGGGATTTCCCACACAATGCACACACCACAGCCAATAAGTCATCCATGATACAAACTGTACCATAATCCGACAACAAAAATAACAAGAATGTGCTTACCTTTGTGTTGTGCTTTAACCTCAGTTACAACTAAAGTATATCTTTCGTGAAATACATATTCTCCAACATAACGCAGAACTTAGTTCTTACCTCCTTCATCAGCTGTCAGAGTAGATCGCAGTCTCGATGGTTTAAAAGTTGCAGATATCCTGATCAGGTCATTGTCCACATGATGACGGCTAGGAGTCGTCTCATCTGTGCTCTTGGAGTTAGTTCCCAGCAAACATTGGTCCGATGGCAACGTCGTGTCCCTGGCCAAAAAAAATCGCGGTAGGACGGGATAAATCGGTAAAAATATGTAACACAGAACATTTCTTAAAAATGCATTCAGATATGTTTGTACATGTCTACAGTTATCTTTGCATGTACAATTGTTACTTTGACTTTTAGCTACGTGTAGTTCAATATATACCGTGTTGTGAATCAGTTGTGGGATGACGTCCCTATGGTGATGTCTGGTCTTTTACACGTGCATTTATAGTCCATCCTGACCCTCTATGAAATCCTTGTGAAATATGCAAAAGCTGTGCTTACACCTTGGTTAATACTGCAATAACTAATTTAAGTGCACCAAGTAGTTTTTAGAGGTTGTGTGAGTAGTTTGAATAGACGTCCACAGACGTCCTCTACACGTCTAGTCAAGGTTGTGAATAGACGTTGACGTCTTTTACGCGTCTAGTCAAGCAGGAAAAAAACAGGAATTATCTTTATGAAATACACGATTTCTATACAAAGTAAATATATTTACATTATCTTTTTTAAATAAATTATAATCACAAAGTGCCCTGTGTGGTTAAGTGATTGCAACGCCACTGCATTTTAGTCATTATTTCAACCTGTTGTATGTATTCGTTATTATTTTGATGGAATGTATGCACATACATGTAAAACAGATATATACCCGGTCACCATTTAGATCTGAGTTGGATGTAGATTGCCAAAACGGTGCTGCCAAGATGAAGTAACAAAAAATAGTAATAAATCTTGCATATTACAAAATCCCTGATTATATTTAAATCCCAGTTATGCAGGTGGGGTGTGTTGTAACACTGCGTTACAATGAGCCCCTATTAGAACTACGCTATCATATTCTATACTTTTATGAACTCTTTTGAGAAACCATGAGAAAAGGGTGAATAAAGACTGAGAGTCAATGTTCAGAAATTATTATTATTATTTTGAACTATGCTGTATTTAGCGATATGTTTGTTGTCAGACTCAAAAATTAGTATTTTAATTATTAAAAAAATGCCATTATTATATTTGAAAAAGTTAATAATTGTATTTTATTGACAAAATATTTTAGTTTGTCTTGTATATTTTTTTTGTGATTATATCCCTAGCAATGATTTAGTTGTTTAATTGATTCAGTTTAATTGATATAATGTCCTTACCAACCCCTAGCCCTAAACCTACCTGTTGGTAACCCTGTTGAAATATTTAAACCAATTTAAGTAATTAAATTTAAAATGGCCGTTATGTTTTGTTATGTTAAAAATAAGGTGTAAAAAGCATTGCTTACGTTGCATGAGTGCCCACTACTGGCGGAACCTTTGTAATGGACTGAACTGGAACGTCCTAAGCCCTTGATCACTTGGAATCCACTATGGAGTTGATTTATTATTCTTTTTATTTATTTTTTATTTATGAAATTGTTTAATGCAGCATTCTATATGTATATAGGTGTGTTTGGGTTGTTTTAAATGTTTTTAAAAAATAATTAAAATATCATAGAATTGTTTGTGGTGGGGTAAATTAAACGCGATATGAGGTGACGTCACATTCGTGTTGCATTGTGGTATTTAATGTTGCCTGAAGTGCACACATAAAGTAGACAAAATTGAGGGAGCGAAGGTCTGTCCATATAAACTTCCCTAGTCCACTTCACAAAGTGGAACGCACTTCAAAATGGCGGCAGGGATTCAACTGAGGGGAAATGCTTAGGGAAGTCTGCAAGTGCGTGTCTAAAAGTGTAGTGGAACGGAGCCCTGAAACTGTAGCGGCCCTAAAAGTGCACCCTCCGAGACTGGGGTGGTGCTCATGAGCACCCTTCTGAAACCTAAAATGATGAATGGGATACCCTGCGGTCTCGTGGACTTAACGGACACAAGCACACGGCAGCCATTTTAAGTCCACAAGACCCAAAGTGCATGGTGTGCCATTTGGGATCCAGCTGAATGTTTTACAGCAGTGATATCAAATGCTCATAGGCTCTCACCTGCTTCATCACAGATTGTGACATGCTGTGTTTTAGTCAATGTACATTTGAAAATGGGAAATGCGCGCCATTTTCAGGGATTAATAACTTAATAACTTAAATTCTGCTCCATGCCTACCTCATTTGAACAACTTTTGGTAGACTACAGCTTTTGACATTTTCGCAATAATTAAATTATTGTGATTACACTGCCTGTCTGTTATGTTTTTCTTCATAACTACGTAGTTTTAAGAAATAGGTAGGTTTGGAAGTAGAGGTAGGAGTAGGATTATGATTAGCAGCACAAAATATATTTTAATGCTATATTGTTACTAAAATTGACATTTTCCTACACATCTCTGTCCATTACATTTTAATCTTTTTATATTCTGTATAAAATAGGTATGTTTAGGTTTGGGAGCAGGGTTAAAAAAAAAAAAAAAATTAAAAAAAAATACAAAATGGCGCCGCTGTGTTTGGTCGCTGCCTCAGGTAAACTCCATGAAGACTGTGCTTTTATTTACTATTTTACTTTCTTTTACTCTCAGTTTTTACAAACTTATCATCTGCATTGATCTACTACGACAGCAAAACTCTTTTGGACATTGGTTACCTCTACACTGGACTGTTTCAGGACACTTTCGCCGATCCTCTGTGGCCATCTGAGATTCTTCGAACGCCGAGTTGAACAATGGCCAGAGCCAGCGGCGTAGAACAAAGAAACACCGTGGGAAACGCGCTGGTATCCGTAACAGACTGAGGAAAAGGGCATTCAGACCTCCTCTCCCGAGCATTCTTCTAGCAAATGTTCAATCCTTGGATAATAAGATGGACGATCTTAGAGCCAGGATAAGTTTTCAACGGGACATGAGAGACTGTAATATCTATTGTTTGTCTGAAACATGGCTCACGCCCGCGGTCCCGGACACAGCTGTGACGCCGTCCGGAGAACTTCTCTGTTTTTCGGATGGACAGAACAGCCAAGGCCGGTAAATCCAAAGGCGGTGGAGTGTGTTTCATGATCAACAAGAAATGGTGCGATCCCAGGAACATCACCATTCTCTCGCGGTCCTGCTCACCTCATCTGGAACATTTAACAATCATCTGCCGCCCATTCTATCTGCCTAGGAGTTTTCTGCGGTTGTCGCGACCGCCGTTTACATCCCACCGCAGGCAGACACAGCGCTGGCTTTATCTGGCCTTCATGATGTTGCCAGCGGCGTCATAAACCAACATCCCGACGCGCGGCATTCATTGTCGCGGGCGATTTTAACAAAGCAAACCTAAAGAAAGTCCTGCCAAACTTTCACCAGCACGTCTCCTGCCCCACACGAGGAGCAAACACACTGGATCATTGCTACTCTCCGTTTAAGAACGCCTATAAAGCGCGGTCACTTCCAGCGCTTGGCAAATCGGATCATGCCGCCATTTTCCTCACTCCCGAATACAAACAAAAGCTCCTCCAGGAACCCCGGTGAGGCGGAAGTTAAGCGTTGGTCACCCCACTCAGAGACCGCGCTACAGGCAGCTCTGGGCGATGTGGATTGGGACATGTTCGAGCGAGTTCAGCTGGACGTGGCGAGTTCACAGACGTGGCGCTTTGCTTCATCAACACGCTTACAGAGCAAGCCACGCAAACAATAACAATAACGTCCTTCTCAAATCAGAAACCGTGGGTGGACAATTCAATCCGCTCGGCAGTGAACACACGCACTGCTGCTTACAACGCCGGTCTCCATTCAGGGAATATGAATGAATACAGATCGTCCTGCTATGCTCTCAGACGAGCAGTTAAAGCCGCAAAACTCCGTTATAAAGACCGAGTGGAGTCTCATTTCCAACTCAACAACTCGCGGCGCATGTGGCAAGGTCTGAGGTCCATCTGCTCCTTTGGATCTAAATCCTCTGCAGAGGTGAACGCTGATCCGTTGCTCGTGAACGAGTTAAACTCTTTCTATGCTCGCTTTGACTGTAACCGCGGCAAACGCGACTCCGCCAAGTGGCGCGTTAGAGGAAATTACTCAGAGCAGCAACAATCACGTGATCTCTGTCTCGGAGGATGAAGTTCGGAGAGCACTCAAGCGTGTGGGACGCCAGGAAAGCTGCTGGGCCGGATGGTATTTCAGGTCGTGTTCTGCGGTCCTGTGCTGATCAGCTCACCGGGTTGTTTACATCTATCTTTAATGAGTCCCTCGCTACATCTGTGGTTCCCACCTCCTTCAAAAAATCCACCATCATCCCTGTCCCTAAGAACAGTAAACCCTCTTGCCTAAATGACTATCGTCCAGTGGCTCTCACGTCTATAGTCATGAAGGTCTTTGAGAGACTCATTAAAAACACCATTTGCGCCTTCATTCCTGACACTTTGGACCCTCTTCAGTTTGCCTATCGTCCCAATAGATCGACTGAAGATGCCATCTCTCATGTCCTCCACTCCTCCCTCACTCACATCGACAGCAAAAGTGGGAACTACGTAAGACTGCTATTTATTGACTATAGCTCAGCCTTTAACACCATAGTTCCCACCAAGCTAACCTCCAAACTCCTGGATCTCGGCCTGAATCCTTCTCTCTGCCACTGGATTGAGGACTTCCTCACTGGCAGGCCTCAGGTGGTGAGAATAGGCCAGTCCACCTCCACCTCCATCACCCTGAGTGTGGGAGCTCCACAGGGCTGTGTCCTGAGCCCCTGCTCTACTCTCTCTACACGCATGACTGTTTGTCCACACACAGCTCCACCTCTATCATCAAATTTGCTGATGATACTGTTGTCCTGGGCCTCATTTCCAACAACAATGAGACGGCATACTTGGACGAGGTGGAGCATCTAACATCATGGTGCCAGGACAACTGTCTCTCTCTGAATGTTGGCAAGACCAAAGAAATGATTGTGGACTTCAGGAAGAGACAGCAACGGACATACTCCCCCTCATGATCAGCGGGTCACCAGTAGAGAGAGTGAGCAGCTTCAAGTACCTGGGAGTAAACATCTCCGAGGACCTGACCTGGACTGCTCACATTCAGACACAGGTGAAAAAGCCAGGCAAAGACTGTACCACCTGCGCCAGCTGAGGAAATTCAGGGTTTCACCAGCTATCCTGAAAACTTTCTATTTAGGGGCGATAGAAAGTGTTTTAACTCAGTGCATCACAGCGTGGTATGGGAACAGCACCAGTCATGACCGCAAAGCCCTGCAAAGAGTAGTGCGCTTATCCGAGCGTATCTCAGGGTCAGCTCTCCCGTCTCTGCAGGACGTCTACACCAAATGCTGCAAAGGTAGAGCTACCAAGATCATCAAGGACTCTAATCACCCTGCAAACCCTCATTTCACGCTGCTACCATCTGGTAGCGCCCAAGCCTGATGGCCAAAACTGAGAGACTCAGGAGGAGCTTCTTCCCCCAGGCCATCAGACTCCTGAACTCAGTCACTTAACATCACGTGACTTCACTTCAGGATAAACATCGATACACTGACATTGCACTGCACTTTCTGTTCTCGTTGTTACTGTGTAACAACCTGTCATAAACCTGTTTGCACATTATACTCTTTATACATTTGTTAACCACATATTTATAAGTCTACAGTTTACTCACTGCAAAGTCTACTTCAATTATTTTATTCCACTTTATCCTTATTTGTTACCTTTTTTTCTCTTGACTTGATTATTTATAATTCTACAGATATAGACATATATATATATATATATATATATATATATATATAGAGAGAGTACTTTTTTTTATATCCTATTTCTATTATAATTTCTTCCTTGTGTTTTTAACTGTGAATTTGCACTGTCCATGGAGCGGACCTGTTTACATTTCACTGCCGGTTGTATATTCTGTATATAACTGTGTATGTGACAAATAAAACTCTTGAATCTTGAATCTTGAATCTTTTATTTATCTGGGTATGAAAGAATATGAAAATAAATGTTTTGTAGCTGTAAAAACGCAATAATTCTACATTTAAATGATCGTCCATAATTTACGTTTCAGCATATCCAAACGTACAAAAAGAACGTTTTGTGTCTTTGAAAGTTACTAATGTAAAGATGAGACCAGGCCGATACGTCACAAGAAAAGTCCTTCGCAATTTGCACTTCTTTAACTGTTTGTATGCAGTAGCATAACTTCTTAATTAAAAGTGTACAAAAAGACAGATTTAGATGCTCAAAATATGATTCTTATGCAAATCGTAGATTAGAAATTGGAGATTAGACATATCTGACAGCCGTGACTTCACTTTCCCCACAGTCACCACATCTGTCTTAAAGACATAGCATCATTAGCAAATGCTTTTTAATGATTTTGTGAGTCATTACCCAAGCAGTTCACATAAATAATTACAAAACAAAAGATAATTAAAGACAAAGAGTGTTTTTGTGCTTCGTAATTCTGTGATAAAAAGGTCTACGAGGATGAATGTAACATAACTTTGATGGTGTTGTTTTTACACCACATATGCTGTTAGGTCCTATTTATAAATTAAGTGTTTTTTTCTCTACTAAAACACAAATGATAAACATATTGTACTTTGCTTATTAAATTAGGTCTTTGTGGAGTCCTTTTCGAATGTGAGTCATCCTCTGGCTTGTGGTGCTGCTCATGATGCAATGCAATCTCACAATGTAATTCTGCTGTTTAATGATCCAGTGTCTGAAGGCCTCACAACCACTAGGCCAGGGGTTTTCAAACTTTAAGATGCCAAGGACCCCCAAATATGATGAACCTTTTATGAGGAACCCCCTTCCTAAAATGCATATATTTTTATGTATGAAAAAACATTTAAACTGTTAAATAGTGTGACATTATAAATACAACATATTGTTTCCAAACTTAAATTGGCTATACTTAATGTTGGATGTATAAACCTGAAGAACATTTTCAATTAAAAATTATTTGAAAAAGCAACTTTCACAATAAATGTATGTATGCAGCTTACATACTGCACTCTCAGAAAAAAAAAGGTACAGTGCTGTCACTGGGGCGGTACCCTGAGGTTATTAGTACTTTAGTATAGGATATTAGTATTTAGGATATTAGTACTTTAAAAGGTAAATATCAGTACTTTAAGAGTGTGTATTAGTACTTTAAAGGTACATAGTAGTACCTTAAATGTACATATTAGTACCTTTTCAGTTATGTACCTTAGGTACCGCCCCATGACAGCAATGTACCTTTTTTCTGACAGTGTGTGTTAAGAACCCCAGTGAGCAAGATAAAGGGGACTATAGTGAGAAAAACACACTAGAAAGCAAACATATACAATTCTGGAACGTGTATATGGCAAGAAAGGACAGAAACATTTAGAAGTGAAACAGTTAGAATGTTCGATAGACTTTATTACATTTTCTGGGGACCCCTTAGAACCTTCTGGAGGACCCCTGGGGGTCCCCAGACCCCAGTTTGAAAACCCCTGCACTAGGGTCCTTTATGAATCTAGTTAAGTGTGTTTGACCATAGCAAAACCACATTGGAGAGAAAGACAATGCATTTATTCATGTAATGTAACATTTGTCATGGAAGATTTGTGATGAATGTCATAATCAGTTCTCATAAGATTTTGAATAGCAATTAGAGTCATCCTGAAACTCGAATGTAAAGTAAATCATTCAAACTATTCAAATAGAATATGAGGGTTAACAGCGAAGACAATAGGTTGAGCTCTTTGTATATGTACACTATCGTTCAAAAGTTTATTTAAACAAAAATACAGTAAAACAGCAGTATTGTGTGAAGGATTATTACAATTATAGTAAAATGTATTCCTGTAATGGCAGCTGAATTTTCAGCATCATTATTCCAGTCTTCAGGGTGATCTTTTAGAAAGTGATCCTTAATGAATCCACATATTTTGTCATTCTAATCATTCTAATATGCTGATTTGATGCTTAAGAAAAAACATCTGATGTAAATGTCTTATGTTATCAATGTTGAAAACAGTTGTGCTGCTTTTTCTGGAAACCATGATGCATTTTGAAGTTAAACAGCATTTGTAATCTTTTGTAACATTATACACATGTCTTTGCTGTTGCTTTTGATCAATTTAATGCCATTTTCTAAATAATAGTTTTTTTAAAAAAACCTTACTTTCCCAAACTTTTGAATGATAGTGTATGTGTGGACATAAAGAAGGTATTGTGTGCATGGCCATATCTGCATTTAACATCTAAGATGAATTACACTTAAATAACACAGATCAAAGCTTCATCGTGTACATAGATGGCATAAATTATTTTGAAAAAAATAAAATAAATAAAAATAATAATTGTATGTTGTTTGTCAGTTAATCTCAAATCATCTGCCTCCTCTGTGTGTGAGTGAGCGTGTCCATGTCTGTGCATATGCATATGTTTTTGTGATATCCCAGAGCTTGTGCAGATAACTGTCTCTGAATGTTATCCAAGTTTGGAATGAGCCACTCCACTGCAAGCATACACATCAGTGATAATTACACAGAATAGCTCACTGCCTCTTCAAATATGGTAGCCAATACCATTTGGAGATGCTCCAATGAGGGCCATGGAAATTAAGCTGACAGAGAAGCCTTGATGAAGACACATAGTCACTTGCAGACTAATTAATCACTGTCTTTCTTGAAGAAGTCTTTGATTATTAGATTACAAGGATTACAGTTCTCAGCACTCTCCCCCTCTTTCATGTGAGAACATGCTCTGATACGGGCTGCAGAATCGTGGTTGTCCACAAGATGGCGATACAGAGCTGTAAAAGCTCCCAGGAATCTTACAGACACATTAAAGGGTTAGTTCACCCAAAAATGAAAATTAGCCCATGATTTACTCACCCTCAAGTCATCCTAGGTGTATATGACATTCTTCTTTCAGACAAATAAAATCTGAGTTATATTTAAAAAGTATTAAGCTTTACGATGGCTGATCCAAGCTTTATAATGGCAGTGATTGTTGTTCTGTTTTTGAAGTCCATAAAAGTACATCTGTCCGTCATATAACTGCTCCACACGGCTCAGGGGGGGTTAATAAAGGCCTTCTGAAGCGAATGGATGCATTTGTGTAAGAAAAATATCCATATTTAAAACTTTATAAAGTAAATATCTAGTTTCCGACTGATCGCCTTCCATATTCAATTTACAGAAAAAGTGTTGTGCGCCTCTAGCAGTTTAAAATGCTCACGCTACGTCTGATGACATTGCACACCAGTTACGCTCGTCAGATGTAGCTTAAGCATTTTGAACTTGCCATATACATTAGGATGACTTGAGGGTGAGTAAATCATGGGCTAATTTTCATTTTTGGGTGAACTATCCCTTTAAGCTTTGTGATTCCTTGCTAAAAGGTCTGTTGGAGAAAGCTATTGGTTGGCATTCCAATTTATTACAATAGTCAAGTCACATTTATCTATAGCACTTTATACAATACAGATTGTTTTAAAGCTTCCCAGTAAGTAATAAGAGCGTTAATGTTCCAAAATGAATTCATTTTCAAACAACTTCAATTGCAGCTGTAAAATAACTATACAGTAGACATTAGTGTCATTATTAGCAGTTCCACATCTGCCACAAGATTATTAGAAATAGGCGATTTGAAACTGACCGTCCATCAGAGTACATGGCTACTTCAGAAAGATCGTCTGAGGATAAAGTTACTTTTAGGAACCAGATGGTGCAGTCACGGCATCTACCAGCAGGGGCTAATGGGGCTACACTATCCAGCCAAATCTCGACCCCTTGATTCCTTGAGCTGAGTCATCTGTTAGTCATCAGATAAACAAGAAAACACAGATAAACTCTTTGACGTTGGAGAACACTACAGTTATAATACTTCATGTCACAAATGTTTAAAACACTACTGTATATTGGTATTATTGCTGTTGTTTTTGTATATTTAACCCAATTCCAAAAAAGGGACACTGTACAAACTGTGAATAAAAAAGGAATGCAATAATTTACAAATCTCATAAACTTATATTTTATTCACAATAGAATATAGATAACATATCAAATGTTGAAAGTGAGACATTTTGAAATGTCATGCCAAATATTGGCTCATTTTGGATTTCATGAGAGCTACACATTCCAAAAAAGTTGCGACAGGTAGCAATAAGAGGCCGGAAAAGTTAAATGTACATATAAGGAACAGCTGGAGGACCAATTTGCAACTTATTAGGTCAATTGGCAACATGATTGGGTATAAAAAGAGCCTCTCAGAGTGGCAGTGTCTCTCAGAAGTCAAGGTGGGCAGAGGATCACCAATTCCCCCAATGCTGCGGCCAAAAATAGTGGAGCAATATCAGAAAGGAGCTTCTCAGAGAAAAACTGCAAAGAGTTTGAAGTTATCATCATCTACAGTGCATACTGTAAAAACCATACTGGATGCCCGTGATCTTCGGGCCCTTAGACGGCACTGCATCACATACAGGAATGCTACTGTAATGGAAATCACAACATGGGCTCAGGAATACTTCCAGAAAACATTGTCGGTGAACACAATCCACCGTGCCATTCGCCGTTGCTGGCTAAAACTCTAGGTCAAAAAAGAAGCCATATTTAAACATGATCCAGAAGCGCAGGCGTTTTCTCTGGGCCAAGGCTCATTTAAAATGGACTGTGGCAAAGTGGAAAACTGTCCTGTGGTCAGACGAATCAAAATTTGAAGTTCTTTTTGGAAAACTGGGATGCCATGTCCTCCGGACTAAAGAGGACAAGGACAACCCAAGTTGTTATCAGCGCTCAGTTCAGAAGCCTGCATCTCTGATGGGATGGGGTTGCATGAGTGTGTGTGGCATGGGCAGCTTACACATCTGGAAAGGCACCATCAATGCTGAAAGGTATATCCAAGTTCTAGAACAACATATGCTCACATCCAGACGTTGTCTCTTTCAGGGAAGACCTTGCATTTTCCAACATGACAATGCCAGACCACATACTGCATCAATTACAACATCATGGCTGCGTAGAAGAAGGATCCGGGTACTGAAATGGCCAGCCTGCAGTCCAGACCTTTCACCCATAGAAAACATTTGGAGCATCATAAAGAGGAAGATGCGACAAAGAAGACCTAAGACAGTTGAGCAACTAGAAGCCTGTATTAGACAAGAATGGGACAACATTCCTATTCCTAAACTTGAGCAACTTGTCTCCTCAGTCCCCAGACGTTTGCAGACTGTTATAAAAAGAAGAGGGGATGCCACACAGTGGGAAACATGGCCTTGTCCCAACTTTTTTGAGATGTGTTGATGCCATGAAATTTAAAATCAACTTATTTTTCCCTTAAAATTATACATTTTCTCAGTTTAAACATTTGATATGTCATCTATGTTGTATTCTGAATAAAATATTGACATTTGAAACTTCCACATCATTGCATTCTGATTTATTCACAATTTGTACAGTGTCCCAACTTTTTTGGAATCGGGTTTGTATAATATAGTCCTGATCCAATCCAAAAATTGAAGACTATTATATATCATTCAGTATATCTCATCAGTTTTATTGTTTTATTGTTGTTGTTGCACATTTTGACCCTGATTTCGTACATAGGCTTGATTACAATACATAGGCTAATATATGTACAGTGGTGTGAAAAAGTGTTTGCCCCCTTGTTAAATATAATCAAAGATGTCTGTTAAATATATATATATATATATATATATATATATATATATATATATATATATATATATATATATATATATATATATTATATATATATATTCTTGATATAAATTAGACCTTCTATTCTAAAAACCTAACCTTTCATTGAAGTAAAAGAATTAAAAGTGGGGAAATCACATTATGAAATGTTTTTCTCCAAAACACATTGGGAACAATTATTTGCCTCCTTTTATTCGATACTTTTTGCAACCTCCTTTTGCCAAGATAACAGCTCTGAGTTTTCTCCTATAATGCCTGATGAATTTGGAGAACACCTGACAAGAGATGAGAGATCATTCCTACAGATACATACAGAATCTCTCCAGATCCTTTCAGATTCCCAGATCCATGTTGGTGCTTCTTCTCTTCAGTTCAGCCCAGCCCACTCATCTTCTATAGTGTTAAGGTCAGGGACTGGGATAGCCATGGCAGAAACTTGGTTTTGTGACCCATTCAGTGACCCATTTTTGTTTTGATTTTGATATTTGTTTTTGGATCACTGTCCTGTTGAAAGAGCCAAACATGGCTCATTATAAGATTTCTGCTGTCAAGTTTTGACTTTTTTATCTGTTGGTATTTGATCGAGTCCATGATGCAATCAGCCATGGGCAGATGAAACAAACAAAAAAAAAAAAAAAAAAAAAAAAAAAAAAAAAGAGCTTTTTTGGCAGCAAACACTTAATATGGGTTTGGTGCACACAGGGATAAAAAAGAACCCCATGTGTAAAATGAAATACTCTGCTGTGTCTTTAATGCTGTGGGCCTAATTTTCTGCCAGAGGTCCTGGACATCTTGTTCAGATACATGGCATCAAGGATTCGACCAAATACCAACAGATAAAAAAATCAAAACCTGACAGCTTGTGCTAGAAATCTTATAAACGGGCCTTGTTTGGATCTTCCAACAGGACAGTAATCCAAAAACAAACATCAAAATCAACACACAAATGTATCACTGAGCACAAAAAGTATTTAATAAAAGGGGGCAAATAATTGTCCCCAATGTGTTTTGGAGAAAAACATTTATTTCATAATGTGATTTCTCCCCCATTAACAATGCAGAATTTTTTTTTTTTTTACAGCCATCTTCGATCATATTTAACACTTTTTCACACCACTGTATAGTTATTTTAAAGCAATTGTCAGATGGATGTCTGAGTATTAATTATTAGTTCCAAAAGCAGTATCTTCTGTTCTCTTCCAATCTCTGCACTGTTACAAAGAATATTAGAGCAATCTAAGATGATGGCAAATAAGTGAGAACAAGAGAATTATGTTCTGTGTTATGGTATGGGGGAAGAGGGATAGAACAAAAACAAGGCGCGAGTTGATTTTCTCGAAGCAGCGGTTTAATCAGATCCTCTGAATGGGATTAGGGAATCTCTTAATCTAGACTAAAAGCTGGTCGCAAGGTGTGTACTCTGCCAAGTGAGGGGAAGTGGCTTTGGTGAAGCAATCAAGAGATGAAAAAGATAAAGGGATTAGATATTTAACCTTGATAATCTCGCACTTTGCATTGCCATGTGAATGCACTTGTTTTTCTGTTCTGATTTGTTTTGACTTCTCCACAATCCCTTTCTCTCCAGCAGTGGGGCTTACCATTGTTAAGAAGGGTTAAGAACTGCGTCTAACATCACACCTGGGGCCAGTTGCACCAGCTATGCCAACTTAGCCTACTTTTGATGTAATGGGCAATAATAAATACGTATTTAGTATAATAATAAATAATACAGTTTACACACTCATAATTATTGTTGTGTTGCACCATTAAATTTAGTTTAAGCGTAACCACTGAACTGCATCAAAAAGCTCTTTTTTTACCCGATGGTCTTCAATTCTTTAGACATATGATAATGCTGACATCTACATTTTAAGAGAGAGAACCTTATGTGTAGATTACTTTGTTGGCAGCTCAACACATTCCACTGTCAAATAAAATCAGTTATGATCATAATTTCTTATCTTTTTGTATCAGCATGTGAAGCTACGTCATGCAACTTAAGTGGATCGCCTTTTTCTACTGATGCTGAAATTAATACCGATACCTGCATCTTTTGTTTTTGCTTTTAAATTAAATATTCACATTCTTCATGGCATTGTTTGCCTGGTATAATGGAAGTAATGGACCATAACCTCACTCCCCTGGTCTCAAGAGGCGCACTAGCGGCTGTGGACTTTAGCATCCTTCTTAGTCCTGTGTCTGAGACCCTGGTTCGAATCCCGTTTGGAGTGGGTCGAGTAGGACGATTACATTTGGTGCCGTGACCCAGATGGGAGTGATGTTTATGGGGGTGAGTGTACCGGACGTAGGCCAGGAAGAGCATGTGTGCGTGTAACCCTTACTCCCCTGGCCTCAAGAAGTGCGATAGCGGCTGCGGCCTTTAGCGTCCTTGTTAGCGTGCCCGCTTCCCACGACCGGAGACCCCAGTTTGAATCCCGTTTGGAGTGGGTCAAGTAGGACCGATAACATTTGGTGGCGAAACTCGGATGGGAGTGAGGTTTAGGTGGGGTGAGTGTAACAGACATAGGCCAGTAAGATCCATGCATGTAAACCTCACTTCCCTGGCCTCAAGAGGCACACTAGGGGCTGTGGTCTTTAGCGTCCTTGTTAGCGTGCCCGTTTCCAACACCAGAGACCCTGTTTCGAATCCTGTTTGGAGCGGGTTGAGTAGTACCAGTGTCACACGCTTGGGCGTTCACTGCTGCTTTAACCGTCACACGATAGAAATGTCCAAATAATAATATGTCCAATAAGCTGAAAGTAGTAGATCCATTTATTTGTTGGAACCATTTAAATGTAAATGATTTGAGTTTATTGTCATTGTAAATATTCATTTTCCAATGGCCACGGAGGGGAATCACAGGTTGTGGGTAACATTCAGCAGACAGACTGACAGACCCATGTGAACAATTTTGTAGTGGCTGCCTGCAGGTTCTGCTAATTTACAAGCAGATAAACTGTGGGAGTCATACTCGAACACAAAACTTTCAGCAATATAATTATTTGATTGATTTGATTGATAGGCAGTTGGTTTATTACTAATAGATTTGCTATCCGGCGTCTTCTCGTCACCCCCTCAACCTGCTTCCCCTATAGTGTTTTTATACATAGAAAAGGTGGAAAATTAAAAAAATTGTTTTGTCCCTGAACGATGATGTGAGTTACTATGTCAATTTTCGATGCAGCATGAATGACCTACAATGATGACATTTTTGACTATCACGACAGAAAATCAAAACATTGCCTTAAACTCACTAGCAGAAAGGCAGCAGCATCCTCCTGATACGGCGTCTAGACAAGACAGTTACCCAGTGACGTCAGCTTCACATTCTCTATTTATTTTTTGGTCCATATTAATTTCAAATACAGGTTCTGAAATCATTTTCATTTTTGTGTGAACTAACCCTTTAAGTAAGAAATGGATGGTGCAACCGAAGAGGCGCTAGATTAAGATGATGATTAATATCAGAGATAGTTCATTTGAATGAAGCAGCCTCGGACCCATCTATTCATCCATCCAGACAGGGACAATCAACTTTTCTTTTTCCTTTTTTCAGTTGACTGTCATTTTTTATATCATGTCTATTATTACAATAATCTGTGTTTAAATGTGAAGCTTCTGTGAAGCTCCTGAAATTTGCAGACGACACCACCGTCATCGGCCTCATCCAAAACGGTGATGAGTCTGCTTACAGACTGGAGGTTGAACGGCTGGCTGTCTGGTGCAGTTATAACAACCTTGAGCTCAACACGCTCAAAACGGTGGAGATGATAGTGGACTTCAGGAGGAACAGCCCTGCTCTGCCCCCACTCACCATCATGAACAGCACAGTGGCAGCAGTGGAGTCATTCAGGTTCCTGGGCACCACCATCTCTCAGGACCTGAATTGGGACAATCACATTGACTCCATTGTAAAAAAGGCCCAGCAGAGACTGTACTTCCTTCGTCAGCTGAGGAAGTTCAACCTCCCACAGGAGCTGCTGATCCAGTTCTACTCGGCTGTCATTGAGTCTGTTTTGTGCACATCCATCACTGTCTGGTTTGGTTCAGCTACCAAATCTGACATCAGGAGACTACATCGTACAATCCGGACTGCAGAGAGGATTATTGGTGCCCCCCTGCCAGCCCTCCAGGACCTGTACTCTTCCAGAGTGAGGAAGAGGGCAGGTAAAATCATCACAGACTCCGCTCACCCTGGACACTTCCTGTTTGAACTGTTACCGTCAGGACGGCGACTCTGATCACTGGCCACTAGAACATCTAGGCACAGGAACAGTTTCTTCCCACAGGCCATTTCCTCTTGAACAGTTGAATACCCCCAACCCCCAGCCGCCTTTAAGTGCAATACTTTGACTGTTTAGTGCAATATATTCTAAACTAGTGCAATATATTCTTAAATGTAACTGTGACCTTATATATATATATATATATATATATATATATATATATATATATATATATATATATATATATATATATATATATATATATATATATACATACTTTTATTTTATACTATTTTTCATTGTATATTTGTGTTCATGTTGTGTTGTATTGTATATGTGCACTGGAAGCTTCAGCACCAAGACAAATTCCTTGTGTGTGCAAGCACACTTGGCAATAAAGCTCTTTCTGATCCTGATTCTGATTCTGATTAAATCCTGTCATATTTTCATAATGATCCTTGTAACACAGTATTTCAGATCCATTTTTCTTCAGGGCCAGACATTAAGGACACAGACATGCTGAAAGTGGTTAATTTTATTTCTATGTTTGGCATGCATCATTTATGGGTTTTTGTTTTGCATGGCTGTAACTTCATGGTGAATGGATAAATGGACTGGAGTGCTGCGCCCTCATTCTCCCCACATACAATACACACACACACACACACACACACACACACACACACACACACACACACACACACACACACACACACACACACACTCCTTTTGTCTCTCAGTCTCACCTGCAAGACCCACATTTGAAATCAGGACAAAAATGTAAAATAAATACATATATTTTGTTCAAGCATTTTATTTTTTTTTATTTTTTTTTATGTATCTTATTCTTACCAAAGCTGCATTTATTTGATCAACAATAGAGAATACAGTAAAACAGTAATATTTTGTGAAATATTTTTAAATAGTTCTTTTCTATTTTAAAATATTTTAGAATGTTATTTATTTTTGTGATGGTAAAGCTGAATTTCATTAAAGTCATAACTTCAGTTATGTCTTCAGTGTCACACCATAATCCAGAAATAATTCAGATATTGATGCTGATTTGCTCAAGTAACATTTCCTTTGTACACTGATGAATAGAAAGTTCAAATACATTTATTGAATATATTATAAATGTCTTTTAAAGTGTCCTTGCTGAGTAAAGGTATCAATTTCTTACAAAACAAAATTAAAAAAATACTTTCTGAATGGTAGTGTAATTCTACAAAAACTTAAGGAAACGGTCTAATTTTCAGAGGCAAAACTTGCATGGAATCACTGAAAATACCGAAGCTGTGATTTCTCTCAAACCACTAATAGTCTGAGGGGTCTTCTATTCTTCTCATCAAAGCACGACTGAAATGTTTACACTCTGTTTTTCAAAAAGACAGCTAAACATATGAGCTAATGTCAGTCAACTCAACTGCAATGTAATGAAACAAATTAACAATATATATTTAGAGATAATCCATAATATGTGGGAGTGAACTTTATTCGTTAATCATGCTTCAGTTAAGACTTAGCCTGCAGCGGTATAACCGCACCTCTTATTCTGGATACAACAGCATAGTTACAGGAATAGTAGCTCTTGTGCCTCTGTTTGCCCACTCATGTCATTCGCATGTGTGACTAAAAGACTTAGTCCTGGATGCTTTAGATAATTAACTCCGTCAGAGGCAATGATTAGCTCATTTAAATGACCAAAATGAAGTCTAATTCCCAAAGAAGGCCAAACGCTCGGACCAGCTTACAACAGAAGTCCTGGGAAAAATGTAATAATGTGGCTGATAATATCACAAAAAAGAATGCAAATCGCTAAGAAGGTGTGGGAAGGGAGGTGGCTTTCAAATCTCACTAAAAACTCAAAATCTCACTAAAATCGTTTAATAGATCCCCCTCTCCCCTCTAATAACAGGCTTAGAAAGTCTTCACTAATGGATATCTGAGCCGATCCCATCCATCTCTTATAAGGCAAGGCGCTCCAGCCAAATTACGCTCCCTCAGAAAACAACCAGCTGCCAGCAAGTGACTCGGGGTTACAGAGGCTTTCAGAGCAATATTACTGTCTCTCGCTGGATTCAGTTCTCTGTATAGCGGCAAAAAAGCTTCAGCAAAAGCTTCCTCAAAATGTGGCACTAGTAAACAGTGAGTCCTGAGAACATTTTCAGGAAATATTGTCACGTGAAGTGTGCACTTTCAGGTCTCATTTTCAACCGGGTCGTTCGCCGTCTTTTGAACATCAGAAAACGCCAGTGACTCTGTGAAGCAAACACTTTTCTTTAAACAGGGTAAAGCCAGAACAAATATGTAGAGAAAATATCAGTCTGTTTCAGCCCCATGTGATATTCAGCTTTTGTTATCTTCCTCATAGCAGCAGAAGATCCGAGAATACGAACGAGAATATTATGACTCCGACGTTGTTAACAATGAGGTTGGTTGCTTTACGGAGAAGGAAAAACACAAAGAGTGCAGATTTGCATTGGCAAGAGGGTGGGGTGTTGTCCAACAACATGATCCCCTATCACCCATCGCCCAGATGGAAGTTCCTGAACACTGCGTTTTCAATGCCTAGGCCACTAAATTGGTTCTTAAGGCTAAAGATTATACCAAAGCTACAAGTGAAAGCATAAGCAGATAAACAGGGCATACAGGGGATAAAAAAAGAAAGAAGAGAAACAAAGGAGGAGCTTTTTTTTTATTTGCCTATCATCTCACATCTATTATATCAGATAACTGTTAAAAGAATATTCTGGGTTCAATGCAAGTTAAACTCAGCACTTGTGGCATAATGTTGACGACAACAAAAATTGATTTTAACGTCCTTCCTTTTTTTTTAAACAAGAGGTTATCAATGGAAGTGAATGGGGCCAATCCAGAAATGTTAACATACTCAATGTTTTAATTGTATAACCACAAGATGTAAACAATATGATGTTAACATTATTTATTGTGAATAAATTGTATTAACCTCTTCTGTGTAAAGTTTTATCCAATTTTTAACTCCACAACATAACACCATAAGAATGACTAGAACAATTTTACAGTTCAAATAATAAAACTATAAGCTTCATATTTTCCCCATTCACTCCCACTGTAAGTGCCTCACTGTAACCTTAATTTAAGGACATATCAAAAAAAAATGTTTTGTTGTAATATGACATACATAGTGTTGACTCGGCGTTAGTTTATATTGAACCCAGAATATTCTTGTATTACATAAGGAATAATCCATGGGTGTACACAATTTTAATGCATGACGTGAAGCGTATTTAAGGTTGATTCAACCACAATGATAATTGAACACGTAAAAATACAGAACCACTTGCATTTCTGATTGTTTCTGTGAAGAACACTGATTGAAATGAAATCTGCTGACTATGAGGAATTCAAGGTGCAAAAAAAAAAAAAAAAAAAAAGCTTAGACAGAGCCCAAATCCCTAGTGATCTGGAATTGCGTTTCTCTTCAGGCTAAGGAATGCTTTATTCAGCCTCAGGTCAATTCACTTCCTCCTATTGAAACAGTAGCAACATCCTCATTTAAACCCCTAACCTTGAGCTTCCTGTTGACAGAATGGAAATCCCATGGATCCAACACAGCTGGCCAGTTGAGAATGTTTCTTACTGCTCACACTGAGATGATTACACTCAGGAGACTTGACAAAATGAGTCTCTGTGTGAGAGATGTGTGCTTCAAGTCTAAATAGCATTAGCCCCTCAGCGAAGAAGTGATGAAATAAAAAAAATACTTTCACAAACCTAATTGTTTTTCATCATTGTCCCAGATTACCTGCCTTGAACACCAAGGTGACCAAGATATGCTTTCAATGGTGCCGCCCCTGCCCTTTAACGGCATGTTTCAGCATGTGTGTGTAATCGGTTAGCAAAGCACAAATCTGTGCAGTGATTAAAAGTTCAGGGGTGCTGGTCCAAGCCTCTGCAGCTATGTTTCTGTAGGTTCAAACACAGGACATGAGCCGAAGATTAGTTTGGGTCTGGGAGGAAGCCGGGGCTGGCGTTACGGAAATTACTGCAGGGCTGGAGCTGCTTGATTAGGGCTGAAGTGATGGGATTAGCAGACCTCTCCGTTTTGGAAAGGTGTAGGAGGGGAGAACAGACTTTGAAGCTGGCATTACTAATCACAGTGGGTGTGATACTCTGTATACCATACATGGGGTTGTGACATCAGAGATAAAAAATGTAACATGATTCATTCCGTGTGTCTAATTCTTGTAGCATGTCACCGATGTCGCGCTCAACAGCCCTCCCTTTGCAAATCTTACGCCCAAACATAGTCACAGGGGAACGGAAGCATTCAATCTTTCACCTCAGTTCTTACATTTTGATTCTGATGTTACAAAGTACAATTAATATTTTGTGAAGAACCATGTTGTCTTTGAAAGAATATTTGCGAAATCACACAATTTAAAAAAAAAAAAATTTCTGGCTTCCCACTATGAGGCAATCCCTCTGCTGTGATTACCCACCCTTGAATATGCTTCCCCCATTTGTTATTGAAAAAGGTATGAAGGGCAAGTAGGCCCATGATGAAACTCTCTGGCAATTTTAACTCTCTCAAGTCCTTAAACCTGAAGGGAATATGTTCTGGGAATTAATGAATTCAACATGAGAGTGCAAGGAAAGCGACATGAAAGTATCGCCTGGGTCTGTTTTCTCTTACAACTGTGGCTGCATTCTTATTTTGTCGCTCTTTGCTCCAGGTCGTCTCTTCACACATCTTAACATCAAAAATAATGCACTAACTGGCTGTTGGATGCTGCATTGCCAGTGCTGGCTCTGTTAGTCTAGCTGCCTCTTTGAATGGGGTGATAAAATTAGCATTAATATGCTTCCTGAAAAGTAAATTAGCAAACGGCTTTGATATGTCTATGTATTTGTTTCTTTGTTATTGCATTAGGCAAAATGTTTGGAATCTCTAAAACCAATACTGACAACTTATTACAACAATATGGATAGCATTGTTCCCAAATACAAAGAAATCAAAAGCCATTTTCAAACTTCAGACACCATCAAAAGTGAAAAACATTTTTAACTTGAATGAGTTTTGATGCTATTGTGTTCTTCATACTGCATAATTTAGCTGAAGTCTTGCAAACAGCAGGATGCATTCGATGCATATTCCTCAGGCGCTTCTCATTAGCTTTTGAAGGGGTTCTTTGTGTTTCATTATTAAAACAAATTTTCACTGGTATGACTGTAACGCAATTATTCTGAGACATGTTGCCAAAGCTAAAAAATTACAGACTTTTACGCTTTCATTGCTTCATCCCCATTGTGGCACTAAATCATTTGCACTCAGTATGAAAGTCTGATTTCTTTAAAGGGGTCCATTTTCAGTAAGACTAAAGTGGAAGGAGGCCGATTCAAGCACATGCTATTCCATCCAAACCATGCCCCAGGGTGAATTTAGGATCATGTTAAGTGAACATTAATGTCTCGTTAAGATCAGTCCAAACGCCTCAAACATGCTGTACATCAGCTTTCTCGGAGGGCCTCCATGCGCTTGGCTGCTCACCCAGGGCAAATGTGAGACGACAAGAACCCTGCTATTTTTAAAGCACACACTTCACAAGGCATCCACTGCTTCATGCAGTCTGGTGGGTGATGGTGCAAAGAATGTCTGCTGGACAGCGGCAGGGTTAAACACCACAGCTGTGCCTGTAGGAGGTATAAGGAAAGGTCTCAGATGACAATGAGGAAAATAAAGTTTAGTAATCTTAACTTCTGGAATGAGAAATCCCCAGCTGAGAAGCTTCAAGTGAGCTTCTTGTCAATTTAACTTAATATTTTATCTCTACCTACTTCTGCCATACTTATATATATATATATATATATATATATATATATATATATATATATATATATATATATATATATAGAGAGAGAGAGAGAGAGAGAGAGAGAGAGAGAGAGAGAGAGAGAGAGAGAGAGAAAGAGAGAGAGAGAGGTGAAGTGAATAACACTGATTATCTCTTCATCGCGGCACCTGTTAATGGGTGGGATATATTAGGACATTTTGTCCTCAAAGTTGATGTATTAGAAGCAGGAAAAAATAATAAGTGTAAGGATTTAACCGAGTTTGACAAAGACTAAATTGTGATGGCTAGATGATTGGGTCAGAGCATTTCCAAAACTGCAGCTCTTGTGGGGTATTCCTGGTCTGCAGTGGTCAGTATCTATCAAAAATGGTCCAAGGAAGGAACAATGGTGAACTGGCAACAGAGTCATGGGCTGCCAAGGTTCATTGATGCACGTGGGGAGGGAAGGCATTGTTGCAGATGGTATTCCCTAGTGGCTGTGGCCTCTTTCAGCAGGATAATGTGCCCAGCTACAAAGCAAAAATGGTTCAGGAATGGTTTGAGCACAATAACGAGTTTGAGGTGTTGATTAGGCCTCCAAATTCCCAATCCAATTGAGCATCTGTGGGATGTACTGAACAAACAAGTCCGACCCATGGAGGCCCCACCTTGCAACTTACAGGACTTAAAGGATCTGTTGCTTACATCTTGGTGCCAGATACCATCGGAACATGCTACACAACTCCTTGTCCAAGCTCTTGTTCTATCCAGACTGGACTATTGTAATGCGTTCTTGGCAGGCCTTCCAGCATGCACTGTCAATCCTCTGCAACTGATCTATAATTCTGCAGCCAGAGTGGTCTTTAACGAGCTGAACAGAACGCACGTCACACCTCTCTTCATAAATGTGCGCTGGTTGCCAATTGCTGCTCGCATCAAATTCAAGGCACTTATGTTTGCCTACAGAACAACCACTGGCTCTGTAGCCCTATACCTGAACTCACTCCTTCAGACTTATGTGCCCTCCAGAAGCGTTTTGCAAGTGAACGGCACCTTGTGGTGCCATCCCAAAGAGGCATAAAATCACTTTCATGGACCTTTACCTTCACTGTTCCAAGTTTGTAGAATGAATCTCAACCTGTGGTGCTGAGTCTTTAGCCATTTTCAAGAAAGGCTATAGATGCATCTTTTTTAATCAACACTGGATCTATTAATACTAACACTTACTATTCTATTCTGTATGTCTATTTATTTTTTATTTTAAAAAATAACAATTGCTACATGTACAGTGACTAACTGGGACGAGTCACAGCACTTGCATATTGTTGCCCTATTGTTTGTTTGATTGCTTATATAGCTCTGCGTTCTAAAGCTCAGCGATTGTAAAGACTGTAACAATGGCATTGATTTTACCATATCAATCTGAGTGCGAGTCCAAAGATGAAACCTTGGAAGAACTAGTTTTTCAACTAGTTTTTTTATATATATATATATATATTGATAATTAATAATACTTACAAGTTGTGATTCCAACCTGATATCATTGCAATTCGTATGTGTTTTACAAGGTGGCTAATTCGTACAAATTTGTACAACCTTGTACGTATTTGACGAATTGCTCAATTCGTATGATTTTGTACAAATGACCTACCCTCAAACCCTGCCCATAAACCTACCCATCACTGCAGTATAGATGAATTCATACGAGTGAGGTCGCACAAATTCATATGAATTAGCCACCTTGTACAAATACATATGAATTGGTCGTGAGATAGCGTTGGTGATTCTGAGGAGCAAGTTGGTCCAAATAAACTGGGTACTAACCCATCTTTCAAGAGCAAGTGTTTTGAGAATCCTGCATTGAACTCCAAGATTTTAGAAGCAGCCGTCAGTACAATTATGTGTTTGAAGGTGGGACAAGAGTACAACATAGGTGGGCATTATGCAAATGTCTTTTCTAGTGACGTAGAACCATCACGCAGTGGGATTTGAAATACAAATAACTCGTTCAGGCGGTTCAGAGTCGATTCTTTTGGGAGACAATACTATTTATCAAGCACTTTCAACTTTACAACTTTGCAGAACATTTACATTCACAAACAGCTATATTACACACTGCATGAAAGGGAATATTTGAAAAACCATAATAGGGGCACTGTAATGCCGAGTTCAGACTGCACGATTTTCAAACTGGTCGGATCACTGCTCATTTCACACTGCATGACTATCTGAGGTAGCATTCAGTCACTGCATGACTTTACAATAGGAAGAGTCATCAACAACTCTCTCCGGTGCGCAAACTACATTTCACAACCAAACACACGAGAGATGTGACAAGGAAACAACGTGAGATCACACGTGAGTCAGACCGGAGTTCTCGCGTGAGACTGGAATTGTTATTAAAAATTATAAATTGCAGAAAGTTTGCTGTTTCAAAAGTTTCGAAAGTTTCCAAGTTGTCTGTGCGCTGATTTGCAGCAAAAAGGAGAAAAAGAAAAAAGATTATGGTGGAGGAAATGGTTGGGGAGACACTAGGGAGCAAGGATTGTGTTCTGCAAACAGGGTTTGAGGTAAATAAATAATTTTGCAATGTGTGGTTGGTCAAGCAAATGTTTGTGCTTTGTTTCTGTTTGATATAACTGTAAATATATCTATTAAAATACAGATATTCCGGTCTATAACTCCTCCCTGAACCTCCTGCTGCCTTGTATCTTGCTCTATCATTGGCCGTAGGTCATCGCCAATGTATTTTTCAGTCAGAACTTTCAGAAATTTCACACAGCAGGATTTTGAATTGCTGACAGGTCCAGATATTTAGCATGCCAAATATCCAACCCAACCAAATATCTTGCGGGCATCTGCGACTCTTCGGCGAGTCTCTCTGATCCCGTCTTTGATCATTCACACTGTGTGATTGTCACTCACGTGCACGAGCACCGATTTGCCTATGATTTTGGGCAATGGGCTGCGATTTCGTCAAAATCAGGGCTGAAATCGAGCAGTGTGAGCTCGGCATGAGTCATTTTAGCTGAAGGACACTAGTTGTTTTCCACTTTGAATATTGAAATTGTTTTGTTTCAAGACTTTTTTTTTTCTCATTATTATACTTAAAATCGTTTTCATGCTTTAGTTTGTTACATTTAAAAAACAAGGTCAACAAGAAGTACTCTTGAAAGACAGAAAGCAGATTTGAAGTCAACCAAATTTGAACAAAAGTGCTGTAGGGCAATCTGAGCGAGGGCTAAAAGGATCAAAGGTCAGACAGACTTTTTCACCAGAGGCCTGTCGTGGTGGAGTCTGTCAGCCACGTCTTCCAAAGTGAAGGCCAATAGACATATTCGAAGAAATAAGAATATCCTCACAAAAGCCAAGGAGCAGACAAACAAACAAAAGCAAATGTCAAGCAGGGCTACACTTCAGCAATTGCCTCTCTGTCTAAGCACCCAGAGGTATTTATCTTAGGTCTCCTGTCAAAACGGCTCGGCCATTCCGTGCTACTAATCCTACTAAACTGACTCTCTCCACTTAGATCAATGGGGCACAACGCTAAGCACTTCTGACAGATACATACATTCGGAGCACGTCCCAGTCCCTAAACTCAACCCTCCTCTGAACGCACGAGTAGACCCCTCGGCCCCCCAGACCCCAGCCCCTTTCTCCCTAACTAGTTTAGACAAGATCACAGATTCAGATATGACATTCACAGTCTCTGAAAAATTTAATACCACTCTGAGGAAAATCTCTCAGGATTACTTTAACTCCGTTAACCTGTTTATCGTGCTCTTTATTCTATAGGTTTGAATAATAAATCACTTTTGCTTTCGACTCCTCTCCTCTTTCAGGGAGCGAGCTGGAACTTAATGATCTCCCACCTCCAGCCCCCTCAGTCTCTCTCTCTCTCTCTGCGGTCGCTCCCCGTCTCTTTCGCTCTCTCTCTCTCCTTCAGTGGCGTAATGCGCCGCTTGCCTCACAGAGCTACTGGTGGTCAGGGGGCTGCGACTGTTATCTGATTTTCCAGAGAGGGGTTTGGAGCTGGACTAAAGAGGCAGGGACAATAACAGGAAGCGGCCAGAGAAACGGCTGGGCTGGGCTGATCACTTTTGCCACTGGAGTGGCCTGATTGTCCTGTGAGCAGCTCTATGGGAGCTCAGACAGGTTCACATGAAGCTGGAACACACTGCTGACCTGAAACAGAGGAGGATATAACTCGACTCATTCACTGTAGGGATTTTCAAATCAAGAAAGATTGTTGAAGGGACCAAAACTCTGGTAGGTGATTTATCTATATATATTTGTCTTTCTAGTAGTATATTTCAAGTCAAAGCTATGAAGTTCCGTCATAATTTTCATATCTTTTAATGACTGTATCATATATACTGTTTGTGTGTGATTTACATGAAATTATATTAAGTAATATTTTTCTAATATACATCTTAAAAAAAAAATTCAAAACTCTGATTTGAATGATGCTTCCTGGACTAATAGGAAGGAAATTCCCAAGGAACACTGATTACCCATGGAAAGACATTGAACTTATCTGGATGTAACATTTTACTTAGGGACAGAGAAACAATAATAAATCCTTACACCATCTGTCCTGCTTTTTCTTGAAACCACACAGCAATTACAGGTTATTCTTAATGTCTCATCCCATATGCCCCTGTAGGAATAATGTTTTAAGAGATGTAGAAATCAGTTCTATCTCATTATACAGACAATGAAAGCTGATGATGCTAATTATTAAAGGTCATGTAAAACAGCACAGTTAAGTCTATAAATGATATAAAACATGTAAGCTCAGCGTTATGCGACATATACTTAGACTGTAAATGAAGAGAGGTGTACCAGACGAGTCAGAGGTGAGAACAGGTGCAATGCACACACTTCAGAGAGTGACACCTTTAACAGGTTTCTGGAACTTGTGACATGGAAGATATGTGATAGAATGGAGGGGAGAGTTGATGTATGTCAGGCTGAATTTCCTAGAGGAGAGAGTAGGCAGACTGCAGATTGCTGGAAGCTGCTCCATGATTAAACCTATTTTAATCTAAAGCCCACACACACACACTTTTTTGAGAGAGAGAGAGAGAGAGAGAGAGAGAGAGACTTTCAAGATGAGAGAGAGAAACAACAATTGCTTTAAACAACAATTGCTGTGAAATGGTGTGCTTTTCAATAATGTCAAATTTTAAGAATTAATTTTTTATTAAACGCCTCTGTCAATGTATTGAGATTATAATGAGTCTCAGCACGAAAGCTGTTGACAGCACTGCATTAAATTAAAAAAATAAAAGTCTTCAGAATCATTTACTGTTTTCTTTTAATAATGCAATATAACCCAACCAGAAGTGCTTCTGACTGAATCTGAGCCATAGACAAAAGCCCGTTGATAGTTTATACAAACAAGAAGTTAAAATAGAGTAACCAACATTTAGAAAACAATATGGCTGCCAAAACTGAATTAAGAGCTGGATTTTAGTCCATTCAATCAAGTGAGGTGGTGCTGTTACATCCAGTGATCTGTTACATCAAATATTAGCACTCATGGAGCACTGCTTATCCAATATAGTCTTCAAAGAAAAGGTTCTATATATAACCTTAAAGAGTTCTGTCAGGGACTTCATATAGAACCTTTTAGGGTTCCCATCATATGATCATTTTATGGATTATTATTTTATTTTTATTTTTTGAATTAACTCCTTTTGTTTAAATTAAAGAATAAGAATGAATAATTTATTTTTATGAAAGACACAGCTCAAACATACTTTATCACTAGAAAAAGGAAAATAACACATTAAATACAAAAGTATTATTTAATGTATACATTTTTCCTTAAAAATATTTTTTTTGGGGCATAAAGCGTTCTTCATAAAAGAGCCCTAAGGTTCTATATAGAATCCC
Source organism: Paracanthobrama guichenoti (assembly GCA_018749465.1). NCBI lineage: Eukaryota > Metazoa > Chordata > Actinopteri > Cypriniformes > Gobionidae > Paracanthobrama > Paracanthobrama guichenoti. The sequence goes on from CM031949.1 coordinate 33,740,132, forward strand.
ATTGAACCTTTTTTCTAAGAGTGTATTGTACTGGGACATTTGGCTTACATTTGCAGAAAATACATTATTATTTATTTATTTTTCTAAGTATAATAACTCTTTGAAATCTTATAGCTTAGCAAAATAGTGGATAATGAACTGCAGTTCCCTTTTGTCCCTGATTTGAGGTCAGATATGAATAAACAGGAACATGTGAGCTTCTCAAAGCATCGTACATTTCTTATGCAATGCCCGAAAATATCTGAACCCATTGTTATGAAGTCATTTTATACCTTATGTGAAAGTAATCATTTTGAGTGGAAGAGTCTATGAGGCCCTCAGGCAAAGATTTAGCAATTTGGGAACACTTAAGAAGCATAATCCACCTGATCTTAATATCATCATCTAAATGAGTCTAACATAAGAATGGTTCATCAAGCTAAAGCGTGTTATCTGGGAATATCCTCCGAATTTTCAGGCACACAGTAGTCTGGATAATGTATTAGTAGGCTTTTACAGTGTCACACAGAGAGTGCTGTTTCCCATGATTCACAAGCATACAGTCAAAAGATTGTGTGACAGGAGGAACCCTAATGACAATTTAATGAAGGGATTTCACAGTCGGAGATAACAAAGGGTTTCTTTCTTTCTTTCTTTCTTTCTTTCTTTCTTTCTTTCTTTCACACTTTATATTAGCTAGTTTTAACATCAAAAAAGTTGTTAGGTACAGTGTACTTATTATGTTCACGTTGCAAAACACTTGTGCTGTTATCAGTGTTACTGAGAAGAAAAAAAAGTGTAGTTAAATTACAGTTACTCACGTGTAGTTAAATTCGGTTACATCTGAATATTTTCTGTAAAAAGCTAGGATATTTTGAATAATATTAATTTGGTGTTTTGCCTGTTTTCTCCTGCCATTTAAAGGCCGTTGCTTTTGATTGGTTCTCTTGTTTGAATTTGCGGCAGGTCTGCTGATTACATCAATCCACATTGCCGCTGAAAGCTTTAGGCTACACGTTATGCAAAGATTTGATTTCAAAAACAGTATCATAGCTATTAAACTATTTCTTGTTATGATTTTAAATCTGTATTTAATCTCAAAACGATCCCAAAGTAAATTATTATAATCTTAATTGAATTGATGAAGGATTTTGAAAGTCTGAGAGTAATCAGTGTTGAGTATATACTATTGTAAGGTTAACTCTGCCTGGTGCAGTGTGTAGTATTTATGAGGATATTTTGGAATATACTATACATAACTATGTTTTCAGTGGTGTATAAAGACCTTACATAATGAACCGTTATGTTTTTATTACCTTAGAATAAGCCATTTCTATCTCCATACACCATGGATCCCCTTACAGTGAAGTCGCCATTTTGTGCTGTCATGTTTCTACAGTAGCCCTAAATGGACAAACTGCTCTATAGAGTGCTAGCTACTCTGAGCTGTCTCAGAAGATTACATTTTTGTCCTGTGTCGGCCTGTGTGTCCTGTGTGTCATGTGAGAAGCACGACGTGTCGCCATTGGAAACAATAGGGCGATGCGTTATAAAATATTTAGCCAGAGAATATGGTCATATTTCTGAAAAATAATGCTGAATCTTGAAGAAGGTTTGTAGCATACCAAGAATACTTTGCTGTTATTAGTACGGTTACTGTTATTTAGTGTTAGGCCTATTGTAGTTGGGTTAGGTTTTACTGTGAATTTAAGTGAATTTGTTGTTTTGTATTTATTTATATTTATATATTTAAGTATACTTTAACGTTAATAAGTTTATTTTAAAAAATAAAAATAAAAAGCCATTCTTTATTGTCATCCACCATCGTTTTGTGACTCTTTATTTTATTAAAAGTATCAGTTCAGGCACCATTTAGGCACTGGTACCATTTTAAAAGTACCGGTTTGGCACCGGTATCATAAAAACCCTATATATTACAGAAATTAATTACAGCTACTGATACTCTGAGCAGGTATTTTTTTTACATACACAATAATTGCATTGTATCAAATGATTAGGCTAATTAAAATATGAATACATAGTAGTTAAGTTCTTTTCTTTCTTTTTCTTTCTTTCTTTCTTTCTTTCTTTCTTTCTTTTTCTTTCTTTCTTTTGCAACATTAAACACCTAGGTTTGTGAGGCTGAAGTGTTTAAAAGACATGAATTAATGTATGTGTGTGTGTGTGTGTGTGTGTGTGTGTGTGTATATATATATATATATATATATATATATATATATATTATATATATATTTATTTATATATATTTTTTTCGTTCACATGGTCCACAGATGATGAAACTGTCTGCCTGGAGGCAGATGACTGAGCCTGGATGCTGGGCAGGTATCCTGGTTGTTTTATGTACCCTCAGCATGGGAGCTGATGTCCAGCAAGCTCTGAAAACACCATCCATGCCGAGCACAGTACTCCAAAGACATAAGAGAGATTGGAAATGGGATAAACTTTATGTGTTTGAGGGAATGTCTCCAAAAGACCTACCAGGAACAATTGGAAAGGTAAAAGTTCTAAACCATGATTAATGAAATTATGTCTATATAGTGCTAGTTTGAATATTATGCTAAATCTACTAATTTTTTCGAATTCTAAGGTAATTGAAGAGTCTTCTCTTACTATATATCTTTATCATCTGTGTTCGTCATTAAGCTTGATTTTTTTATATCCCTTTCTTTCTCTTTTTAGCTAGAGAATACACACTTCTCCACGAACGCAAGATTTGTTCTTTCAGGAGAAGGTGCTAATGACATTTTTACTGTAAATGACAATGGGGATATTTTGGTCCATGCAGTGCTGGACCGGGAGAAGAAAAGTACCTACAGCCTCTCAGCTTCAATAATCAACATTGGAAACAAAAAGCCTCTGGACAAAAACGATACGTTTGTAATCGTCGTCCTGGATGTAAATGACAATAGCCCTGTTTTTCCACCTAACCTCTATGGATCTATCAACGAGTCCTCTACAGCAGGTAACAGAGTAACATACTTTTTTGACAGATTCACAAATAGAAATAAAGACAGATGATGCAGTACAACTTGAGCTTGAAACCATGGATTTATGAAATGCGGATGTTGCAGTACTCTAAAACAGCCAGCTAAGCTTTATGCCAGAGAGAAAAGATACAAATCTGTATTACTTCTCACATTTATAATCAAAAGTATTAAGTTAAACTAAGGAAAAAGTCCCTTGGAACTACTATGATTGTTATGTTTATATACATTATGTTGCAGGATCGATAATAATGACAGTAAATGCAACTGATGCTGATGATCCCACCACTCCAAATGGAAAGATTGTGTATGAGCTAAAAAATGGGACAGACCTTTTCGAAATCAACAATAAAGGTATATGTATTTACAGTATATACACACACTACCATTCAAAAGATTGCAGTCAGTGGGATTTTGTAAAGTTTTTAAGTCTTTTATGCTCATCAGGGCTACATTTATTTGATGAAAAATACAGTAAAAACAGTAATATTGTGAAATATTTTAACAATTTAAGCGAATTATTTTTTTCTATTTAAATATGTGAAATGTAACTTATTCCTATGAGGGCATTCACAAAATGTTTAGCATCATTACTCCAGCCTTCAGTGTCATACGATCCTTCAGAAATCAATCTAAAAGGCTGATTTGCTGCTCAAGAAACATTTATTGTTATTATCAATGTTAAAAACAGCTGTGCTGGTAATATTTTATTGGAAACTATTATAAAAAACGTCTCGGTTACGTATGTAACCCTCGTTCCCTGAAGGAGGGAACGGAGACGTACGTCGGAACTGACCGACGAATTGGGATCTGTTTTCAGAGACCAATCTGCTTCGAGTGTTTCTAAACGAGCCAATATCGATTGGCATGCGGTCCACGCCCCGCCTGCTGTGCGGGTATAAATACGAAGTGGAATACCGCATCCTCGCTTTTCAACTGAGGAGCGAAACAAGTGGCTTGGCCTTCAGCTGAAGCACAGCACCTGGCGACGGGACGTACGTCTCCGTTCCCTCCTTCAGGGAACGAGGGTTACATACGTAACCGAGACGTTCCTCTTCAGTCGGTCACGTTCGACGTCGTCGGAACTGACCGACTTAATTGGGATCCCTACCAAAACGCCAGGATGCTGGCCCTTCCAGCGCCCTGCTTGAGCTCACTGGACCGCTCCTTCATTGGAGAGGAAGTCAGGGCTCCAGGCAGGAAAGGACAGTCACTGCTGTTCCTGCAAGACCCACTCAGAGTGACTATTGGATAACGCTGGGAAAGCGTGCCCGTTTGGGAACGGAACGCTGCGGGGCCACGTGCCTCAACGGAGGGAGAGGTGGCAAATTACGCATAAGGACTAGCCTATCAGGGTAGTACAACATATGGCAGTCTCTGGGGTGGATCCAGCCTGATCCCAGGGGAAGAACACCGCCAGAGAGCGACAGAGCGAGCTCTGTCAAGGGAAAGACACGGGGGCTAGCCGAGTAGGGTAGCTGGTACCGTGGAGAACACACATATGGGGTTGCCGTCAGGGAACCGCTACATATGGAACCCAGCCTACACACACGTTCCACAAGCATACGGGTGCAGGCCTGGCGCCAGACGGCCGCAACGACTGACACCGAAGGGGTGACGGAGGAGCTCGACAGGGTTCGCCATTTTCTGGGGAACACGACTGGAGATAAATAACGCAACGCATCCGGCCCAGGGGCGGGAATGGCGTCGCAAGCCGACACTAGAACGGGCACTTCACGCTACTGGCCACTGGGGCGCAGTACACGGAAGATACCGGCTCTACACGGAGGCTATAGAATCTAGCGAACCGTGTTAGGTGTCGCCCAGCCCGCAGCTCTACATATATCTGTTAGCGAGGCGCCCTGAGCCAGCGCCCAGGAGGAGGCTACACTCCTAGTTGAGTGCGCTCGCAACCCGAACGGGCAGGGCACGTCTTGGGACTGGTACGCCAAGACAATAGCATCCACTATCCAGTGGGCTAACCTCTGCTTGGAGACAGCCTTTCCTAAGGTCCTAAGGCTTCGAGTTCGGTCCACGTAGGCACGGAGAGCGTGGACGGGACAGAGCAAAGCCAGGGCTGGGTCTGCCTCCTCCGAAGGCAGCGCTTGCAGGTTCACCACCTGGTCCCGGAAAGGAGTGGTGGGAACCTTGGGCACGTATCCGGGCCGGGGTCTCAGGACAACGTGAGAGTTACCTGGCCCGAATTCTAGGCACGATTCGTTGACCGAAAGTGCGTGCAGGTCCCCTACCCTCTTGATGGAGGCCAATGCAACCAAGAGTACTGTCTTCATGGACAGGATATTCAGCTCAATGGACTGCAGAGGCTCAAAGGGAGGGCTCTGGAGTGCTCTCAACACCAGAGCTAAGTCCCAAGAGGGTACCGGGTTTGGACGAGGAGGATTCAGCCTCCTCGCACCCCTGAGGAACCTGACGATTAGGTCGTGCTTCCCTAAGGACTTACCATCAACTGCATCGTGATATGCCGCTATTGCCGCGACATACACTTTAAGGGTGGAGGGAGACAGCCTTCGCTCCAACCCATCTTGCAGGAAGGAAAGCACGGCGCTAACCGAACACCTTCGGGGGTCTTCGCGGAGAGAAGAACACCACTCAACGAACAGGTTCCACTTCAATGCATAGAGGCGCCTCGTGAGGGGCTCTAGCGAGAAGTGATGGTGTCCACCACTGCCTGTGGTAGACCACCTAGAACCTCCGCGTCCCGTCCAGGGACCAGACATGGAGTTTCCAGAGGTCTGGACGCTGGTGCCATAGTGCGCCCGTCCCTGAGAAAGTAGGTCCTTCCTCAGAGGAATGGGCCAGGAGGTGCTGTCGTGAGGAGAGTTAGTTCGGAGAACCAGGTCCGGTTGGGCCAGTAGGGCGCAACTAGCAAGACCTGCTCCTCGTCCTCCTGACTTTGCACAGTGTCTGTGCGAGAAGGCTCACTGGGGGAACGCATACTTGCGTGAGACCGGGGCCAGCTGTGTGCCAGTGCATCCGTGCGAGGGGTGCCCCGGTCAGGAGTAATACAGCTGGCAATGGGTCGACTCTGGAGAGGCAAACAGGTCTACCTGTGCGGCTCGAAGAGGCCCCATATCAGCTGGACCACCTGGGGATGGAGTCGCCACTCCCGGAGGTGTCGGCTGCCGTGAGAGCTCGTCGGCTGTCCGGTTGAGCGCACCTGGGATGTGAATGGCGCGGCGACCTCAGATGCTTCTGACTCCAAAGGAGGAGATGGCGGGCGAGCCGGGCATGCAACGGGAGCGTAGACCACCCTGACGGTTGATGTACGCAACGGCCGCAGTGCTGTCCGTGCGGACCAGTACGTGCTTGCCCTGTAGCGGCTTTTTTTAGGCGGCCCAGAGCAAGACGTACTGCCAGTAGCTCTAGGCAATTGATATGCCAATGCAGTTGGGGCCCGTCCACAGACCCGAAACTGCATGCCCGTTGTACGTGGCCCCCCAGCCGGTGGATGAGGCATCCGTGAAGACCACAGCATGCCTGGACACCTGTTCTAGGGGCACTCCCGCCCGTAGAAACGGCGGGTCCGCCCGCGGGCTGAAGGTTTGGCGGCAGTAAGGGGTAACTGAGACCCGGTACTTGCCACTCTGCCACGCCCATCTCGGGACTCGGCCGTGAAGCCAGTGCTGAAGCGGTCTCATATGTAGCAATCCGAGCGGCGTTACCGCGGCTGCAGATGCCATATGCCCCAGGAGCCTCTGAAAGAACTTCAGTGGGACCGCTGTCCTGCCTTTGAACGTATTCAAGCAGTTCAGCACTGATCGAACTCGCTCCTCTGTGAGGCGCGCAGTTCGATTGACCGAATCCAGCTCCATACCGAGATAAGAGATCCTCTGTGTGGGACAGAGTTTGCTCTTCTCTCGGTTGACCCGAAGGCCCAACAGGCTGAGGTGACGGAGCACCAGGTCCCTGTGTTCGCACAACTGCTCTCTGGACTGGGCGAGTATGAGCCAGTCGTCGAGGTAGTTGAGAATCCGAACGCCGCGTTCTCTGAGCGGAACAATGGCTGCCTCCGTGACTTTCGTGAAGACACGGGTGACAGGGACAGCCCGAAGGGCAGGACTTTGTACTGATATGCCCTCTCCTCGAACGCAAAGCGTAGGAACGGTCTGTGTCTCGGGAGAATGGAGACATGAAAGTACGCGCGTCCTTCAGGTCGATCGCTGCGAACCAATCTTGGGGACGGATGCATTCGAAAATGCGTTTCTCGCCAACATTCTGAACGGGAGCTTGTGTAGGGCCCGATTCAGGACACGCAGGTCCAAGATTGGTCTCAACCCACCCCTTTCTTGGGTACAATGAAGTAAGGGCTGTAGAACCCTGACTTCATATCGGCTGGAGGAACCGGCTCGATCGCGCCCTTCGCCAGTAGGGCTTCGATCTCTAACCGCAAGACATGGGCATCGCAGCTCCGCACAGAGGTGAAGAGGATGCCCTTGAACTTGGGAGGCCGGCGAGCGAATTGAATCGCGTAGCCGAGTCTGATGGTACGGATGAGCCAGCGAGACGGCGCCTGGCTAGAGCCAGGCCCCCAGGAACCGGACAAGCGGGACCATCGGCACCACAGACGTACCCGGGGTGGGGCAGCGAGGTGGGAGACTCAGACCCGACTCGGGAGGCCCGAAGGCGGCCCGGAGTGTTGTCTGAGCCTCCCCAGGTGGGGCAGAGAGTGGGTGAGAAGGCTTGGTTGCGTCCTCGGTGCCCACTCTGCTGCCCCCTGCCTGGGGAAGGCAGGAGGGAGGAGTACTCAAGTTCGACCCGGGAGGCCCGGAGGCGGCCCGGAAAATCGACTGAGCATTCCTGGGTTGGACAGAGTGCGGGTGAGAAGGCCTGGAGGCGTCCTCGGTGCCCACACTGCTGCCCACTGGCGAAAGGAGGGGAGGCGAGGAGTGGCAAGGCCCGGGGGCGTCGCACACTGCCCGCCTGGGCCTCCTGGAGCCCAGGGAGGGAGGAAACCGCTCTCTTAGTGAGTATGTGGGTACCGCTAGTCTCCGAAGAGCCAGCGGCAGGGGTGTGTGTGTGTGTGTAGACCCCCCGGTCCTCCTCCCAGGGGGGTGGGGAGAGGTGCGGACACCACCTCCCGTCGAGCAGTCCCTCTCGTCCCTGGGCTGCCCGTCCTCAGGGCCGCTTGCTTGCTCACGCTTGCCGGCAGGCTTAGCGGAGCCCTGAGCGGGTTGGGCGCCCCCCTTTCGTCCGGCGCCCTGCTGCCCGGGTGGAGGCTGCTGCTTGGGCTTAGCAGGGGCGGAGGCGGACGCAGGGGGACGCCCTCGGCGACGAGCAGGCGGAGGCGCTGCAGCCGACGACTGGGTGGAGGCAGCAGCAGGTCGTCGGGGCAGGATATTTTTGATCGCCTCTGTCTGCTTCTGGGCCATCAAGAACTGCTGGGCGAAGTTCTCGATGGCGTCGCCAAAGAGGCCGGCCTGGCAGACAGGGGCGTTGAGGAACCGCACCTTGTCAGTATCACGCATGTCTGCCAGGTTCAGCCACAGGTGGCGTTCCTGGACCACTAAGGTGGACATCGCCCGACCCAGGGAGCGCCGGCGTGACTTTCGTCGCCCTGAGGCGCGCAGGTCCGTCGCCGTCTTGCGCAGTTCCTGCATAACGCCTGGGTCAGAACTACCCTCGTGCAGTTCCTTAAGCGCCTTGGCTTGGTAAACCTGCAGGAGCGCCATGGCATGCAAAGCCGACGCGGCCTCTCCGCAGGCTGTGTAAGCCTTGCCCGTCCAGCGCGAACGAGAACTTACACGCGCCGAGGAGGGACGTGGGTTACCCCGCCAGTCGGTGACGGTCTTGGGACACAGTTGCATCGCGACCGACCGCTTCGACTGGGGATCCCCACGTAGCCCTTAGCCGCCGCCATCGAGGGTAGTGAGGACGGAGGAACCAGTCGATCGATGTCTGGCACTGAAGGGCGCCAGCCACGACCTCGTGAGTTCCTGATGCACCTCCGGGAAGAATGGAACCGGGGCGGGGCGCTGAGAACCAGCACGGGCCGCTCCGAGAAACCAATCATCCAGCCGCGAGGGCTCGGGACACGGTGGAGGGTTCCACTCGAGCCCGACCCTCGCGGCGGCCCGGGAAAGCATAGCCGTGAGCTCTGGATCAGGCTCGGGCAATGCTACCACACCCGAAGGGGGCAACGCAGCCGAGTCTTCATCTCCAGAGTCCATTAGCTCGTCCCCCGATGCAGCAATCGACATCATGTCCTCAGCCGGAGCCCCAAAGGTAACGGCTGGTCCCCCATGGGAGGGACCAGGGCGCCCTCTGGAAGCTCCACCGGCGCAGCGGAGGGGAGGGTCCCGAGGGGCTTGGTGTCCCGTCGGGGTGCCTCACAGTTACCCTCAGGTCTCCACCAAAGGCATCAGCCAGTAGCAGCCCTCTGCTTTGCAGCGGGAGGACCACTAGATCGGGGGATGCGCAATGGGACTCCACCCTTTGAGGTAATCGAGCCTGAACCGTAGGATCATGATGGTCATGTTCCCGCAGTGGGAACATGAGTCATTCACAAAAGCTGCCTCAGCGTGCTGAACGCCCAAACACGTGAGGCAACGATCGTGACCGTCAACTGGGGACAGGAAGCGACTGCATCCAGAAACACACGGTTTGAATGACATCTTGGAGATGCAGGGTCAAACCGTGTTTTGCTCTTTTAGAGGGGAAAGAAAGCTCTAATAGTGCTGAAGCACACAGGGGAGATGGCCGCGGCTCACAGCAGTTCAAAGGTGCAAGCCTGCTGTGAGCACTCAGAGGACACCCAGGCAGGCTGAGAACAGCTGATCCCTCGAGAAGCGACCACCCGCTGAATCGCGCCGTCACACCCGCACCCGGAAGTCGAGCGATCCTTCCCGACTCGTCTTTTTGAAAGAACACTCTTCGCAAGATACCCAGCGTCAGACCAACAACAGGGTTCGCCCGGCGTAGAAAGCGAGGATGCGGTATTCCACTTCCGATTTATACCGCGCAGCGGCGGAGCGTGGACCGCATGCCAATCGATATTGGCTCGCTTAGAAACACTCGAAGCAGATTGGTCTCTGAAAACAGATCCCAATTCGTCGGTCAGTTCCGACGTACGTCGAACGTGACCGACTGAAAGGGAACAGCATTTACTAAGTTTGTGAAATAAAACTCATTTTGTAACATTATAAATGTCTTTGTTTTTGTAGGTGAAATCACATTAAAAAGAAGCAGCCTTGACCGTGAGAAACAGAGTCAGTACCTAATTACTGTACAAGGCAAAGATTTACCAATAAGTTTGAGCGGGAATTCTGCTACTACCATTGTGACCATCAACATTGAGGATGCAAATGACAACATTGCCACCTTCAAGAGAGGCAAGTCAACCTAAAAACTGTAACTGAATATTTTGTAAAGACACACTGCATTACTTTTGAGTCAATGCCAACAGAACGTCATTTTCTCCTGCAGGAAATTACCAATTTAATGTGAAAGAAGACAGCCATCCCGAATTTGAAATTGGCAAATTAGAGGTGGAGGACAAAGACGAGATACACAACAAAGATCCAACTTTTACTATAGAAACTAAATATGATAAAGTGTTTGGCATCAAACTAAATAATGAGAAAGACGGAATTCTTAGCCTCAAAGTGGTAAGTATTTCAAGCTTTAACACTAACCAACTTATATATAAACAAAGATAAAACAAAAAAGATCTGCACACTGTTGTTCTCCCTTTATTTAGAAAAGATTAAGGCCCGTCCACACGGAGACGCATTTAGCTGTGTACGTAAACATTTTGTATCATATTAATATTTCGTCCAGACGGATCCAGCATTTTAGGAGACTGAAACTGGTATTTTTTGAAACTGAGTCCCAGAGTAGATAAATCTGAAACCAACACTCTTGCGTTTTCGTGTGTACAGCCAATCCGTATATTTTGTGAAACGGTGATGTCATCACACCACGTCCCGCATGTTAAAGACTAGAAGGCGATACAACTACGGGCACTGGGCATGCACACATCAATATTGCGTCATTTAATTACTGTATTTGGATTATTGTAGGGGTAGGTTTAGGGTTGGGGTGGGTGTAGGCGTTAATAAAACACCATCTGATAAGCAGCAAATTTATTTATTGTTATTTTATCATGAGATTTTGCCTCACTTCCGACCATTGCTGTACCCCTTCTAGCCACAACTCTTCTTCTCCATTTTTTGTGTATTTCTGTGGCAGAATTACAACGCCACATACTGGCCTGGCATGTATACTACATCGTTTTGAGTCGGTTTCAGTGGTTTCGTGTGTCCACAGATATTTCTTGAGATGAGGGGAAAAAAAGATTGGATAGGGAAAGCTCTGGCTTCGGGTTGATGTGACCTTAAAGTAGCAACATTTCGGTCAGAGACCTTCTTCAAGCCCACACATACAAAGGCAACAACTCAATAAGTACTCAGTCAAACATAGTTACAATTGATTACACCTGTTAGCAATCAAAGTCAATCAGCTATAGCATATCACAATTAAAGGGGTCATGAACTGGCTTTTTTTTTTTTTTTTATACTGTTGTCAGAGGTCAACTAATGACGTTTGTGTAGTTTTTACATTCAAAAACATGGAACGGTCGGTTTTTATGGGCGTACTGCACTGAAAACTTGGAAGTAAACGCCGACGGCTAGGATTGGATAAGATTTTAAGGGAATTGTTTTGAAAGCGTGTGGGAAAACGGCAACCGGAATGATTCGTCCCAAAGAGCTTGCAATATGTCTTTATCAAACAAACACCATGATTGATCTCTCCACCCGCGATTGATTGGAACGTTATTTTTTTATTACTTGGCCTGCCCGATCGGTGGATATAACCGTGAACCGTTCATGCATGCACGCGCACACACACACACACACACACACAAAAAGCCTCACTGCAGAGTCAGACAAATCAGCAAGTTGAAAAACTTCAAGCAAGTTGAAAGATTGAATTTTTATTTTTCCTTCAAATATCAAGTTGAGAGTGAACAACGCACATCGAGAATGGAATGTTATTTCACTATTAAGATAGCCCGTCAGCAGGCCGGGCTTACGTTTTGGTAGCCTACCTGGAAAACACAAAGCCCCGGGACGATGGGCTTTGTGAGCCCTGGTCCATACATGTCAGAGTCTGATCCCGAATAGCAATGAACCAACAACACCTCAAATAAAGGATTCTCCAGCCTGTAACAGCGTGCTAAGTTATGTTCAGTTAGACACCTACACATAATCAATATATCTATATCAAACGATCTGTAACAATGCTAACTATCACATATAAAAAAAAACATTTTTACTCACTTAAGTGTGTTGCTTAATTCATTCATGTAATCTCATCCTGTCTGCAAATCCAGTCTCTTGTTAACAAACGAATCCGTGGTGAAATGAAGGAACAAATGTGCAATGTCTTCACAATGAGCTGGATCTTCATAAAAAATTAATCCATGCATTCATAATATCAGAATCCGAATTAAGCTTATGTGACGTGTATTGTTTAGAAGTTCGATCCGGTTTAGCTGTGGTTTTAAAGCATGTGAGGACTTTCCTATATATGCTAACCCACATGGACATTTTAACCAATGTTTATCTATCTTTTTTATGTCTGAGCAAAGGTTGTAGGATGGTAGCTCTGTCCATGGAACAATGTGTTACAATCAGTGGGTTTTCTATAAAAATCTGTGATTTTTATTTTATTTTTTTACCATCCCTATGAATGTCCAAAAAGCTAACACATAAATCGTCATAATTTACTGTAAAACATAAATGTTCATCACAAGTATTGAGAAAGCTTTGAAATTGTAGCAGTTGATTTTAATCAATATACATATGCTAGGGTATGGTATGTGGACAAAGGGGATTTTGTAAGACATTAAAGATAAATGTCTGTTCAAAGAGGCCCATGCATTGTAATTCTGAACAAATGTGTGGAGAAAAATATATGATGTCCTTCAGTTTTAATTTTTTATCACATTTGTAGCATGTCCTATTATATATGAATGTAAAGTAAGAAAGACAGATAAACATGTCTGAACAGGGTTTTCGCAAAAGTAACTATCAGGAGGAAACTTAATTCTCTCTCACTCAAAAAAAAAAAAAAACATATGGGGGCCCACATTTCCAGACGCTAGTGCTCTTTCTTTCATTGCCATGTGTTCGATATAAATTGAACCAATGTTTCATGTTTAATAATTGTTTGGTTTTCCAGTTTTGAAGAATAGCTTTCTTGGCAAAGCATTAGAGCAATATAAACTGGTTTTAAGTAATGTGATGCAGAGTCATGCTCTGAAAGCTCTCCTAATAAACAAAGGGAAGAGGATTTGAATTTTTAAGACTTAGCAATGCTGTTCATGATAACAATCAAAGTTGAAATGTAAGCTCTTGTGCCTTTATTGTTATTTTGCTTATTTTTCTTTCCAATCACTTACAGCCTCTTGACTATGAAACAGAAAAGACACACACTTTTAATGTATACGTGCACGAGCACACAGTGTCTAAATCACCAGATAACCAAGCACAAAACCTGCTGAAGAGAGCCCAAGTTTCCATCAATGTAATTGATGTTGACGAACCACCTGTTTTCAACCAAAATCAATACAACTTCAGCATCCACGAGGGTCCCATCAGTAGCATGCTCATTGGAGCTGTTTCAGCAAAGGATCCAGATAGTACCGGTTACAAAATAAGGTATAAATTGAACTGTATTTGTATTCATGTATCAAAAAAGATGAAAGGTTGTCTGTGTTCTGCTGTGCTATCACAAATGTTAAGCAGATGGAAATAAGACTGATATTTAATCTAATGATCCCTCTAGGTACTCTATTGAAGACCCAAACTGTCCTGTAACAGTGGATCCTGTACAAGGACATCTGTTTTTGAAGAGGCAACTGGACAGAGAGCAAGAATCCTCATACACATTCCATGTTACAGCACATGAGGATAAACCAAATGGTAGGATATAAAGCTTTCACAACTTACCCATTTGCACTACCAATCAAAAGTCTGCACACACCTTCATTTTTATTTCTTGTCTTGTTTTAGAAAAATAGTGAAGGCCAAATGCCAGTATGGGAATTATTTTTTAGGAAATAAGTTTTTATAGTATTAATATTAAATGAAATTAAATGTTTAATTCATGCATAAGCACAATTTATGTTGCAATTATTATGTTATGTTGTTATGTAAATTATGTTGTTTTAGAATTTTAGTGTGAGCCTTTCAATTATATATTTATTACCATGTGGAACATAATTAATGACTAAATATTTAATATCTGCGTTTCCAAAATATAAACTATCTTGGGCAATTGTGATTTCAGTGTTAATAATGTACTGGAGGGATCACAAGCTCGCTGAATTAGCTAGATTATCTAATCAGGGATTTGTTTTGCTGTGCTAATTTTTGTTGTCTGCAAAAGTGCTTTGGTTTAATTCATTAAAATTAAAGTAGTAGCAAAAATTGGTATTTAAATTGTTTTTATAAAAGAATTACCAAATAACCAAGCACTAGTAATATGAACTTTTGATGGAGTTCATAGATGAATAGTAGTTAATAATAGGTTTGACAAGAATAAATAAAATAGGCATCTCATCATCATTATCATCATCATCATCATCATCACAGACAATTTGTTAAAAAAAAAAAAAAAAATGCTTTTTTTTCTTCTCTGATTTCTCAGGACTAAAGTCCAATGCAATGGTTAAACTAAAGGTTCTTGACATTAATGACAATGTACCAGAACTAACTAATGGGAGCTACGTGTATGTTTGTGAGAGTGATAAACCTGGAACAGTAAGGAATTACCTAAATACATTTCACATTATCAAATATATAATGACTTTCCTTCAGATATATATTGCCATACTCCTTAATTTATTACCCTCTTGCAGATCATTGGGACTATTGGTGCCTATGACAAGGATGAACATTCAGGCAGTTTCAAATTCACTCTGGTGAAAAAGAGCTCAAACTTTTCCCTTATTGATAACAACGGTGAGTAAATTCATGTTCACTAAAATTGATCCATAGAGTAGAGAATCAATCGCTCTACCATTATAGGCTAAGGTTTGTTTCATTTAAGCAAACGAGGTGAGGTGATGAAAATGGATGTTTTTAGTGCGGGTACATTTTCTTTATGAGGGACATCAAGACTGTTTTATCCTTAGTCCCTGGACTACTCCAAAGTAAACTAACTGTTGATTATTCTTAGTGTAATCAGGCATAAAAAGAATAGAAATAAACCCACCAAAGTACTGTAAAATGCATTAGGTACAAGCTTTCTAAAAGCAGCAGCCCTGCACAATGAATCTACGATCTGACACTCCATGTTCTAAATGTGCCAAACTGAGGAACATTTTCAGAACACTGGTTTCTTTCCTCACAGCTGTATAATGAACTAATACGACAGATTACTATTTTAAAATGGCAGAAACAAGAAGAAAGGAATCCAAAGTAGATTGTTAAGGTGCATAGACTGGAACAAAGAAAACTGTCCTGGAGTTTTCTTTTGAATAAAAAAATTATATATCAGCATATTTATTGATCAGCAAATCAATGGATTTTAAAGGATCACATAACACTGACTAAAGACTGAAAATTCAGCTTTGTCATCACAGGAATAAATAAACATTTTAAATATGTTAAAATACTTTTACAAGATTGCTGTTTTCGTTGCATTTTGATCAAATAAATGCAGCCCTGGTGAGCATAAATGACTTTTTGAAAACATTTAAAAATCTGCTTACACTTCAGTGGTCCACTTTAGACACGCTACTAACTATAAGTAACTCTAAAACTACATGTCAGCTAACTCTCATTAGAGTATTACTAGAATGTTAAGTTAGGGTTAGGCATTTGTAGAATAAGTTGACATGCAGTTGCAAAGTTACTTACTATGTAGTAGAATGTCTAAAGTGGACCATCGAAATAAAGTGTTACCAAAAATCTTAGCAACCCCAAATATTTTAACAGTAGTGTGCATGGTTTAAATTATTTATAAATGGAATGTATACAAATAATGTATTCTATTCCTAGACAACACAATGTTACTTTTTACAACTGCAAATGACTTTTCTCCAAAATGTGCTGGAAGAGCATGTCATTCCATACCACATGAATGACGAAGTGAAGATTTACTCTTCCTACTATTGTGTGAAATGGGATATTCTTAGGCCTGGTTGCATTGAATTGTCACAAGAATCTCAGCAACATTTCCCTCCAAGCATCAACAGAAAACAAAAGCAGAGTTCAGTGACAACAATAGCACTGCTGATCAAAATTGTTAGCTTGCACCTGTGGCATAGTCAGTCATTTTCCCCGAATAAGAGCAAAATGAATGACTGCATCTCTTTAATTATTAATATCCATTGTAGATAACACTGCGAGCATTATGCTGAAGCATGGAGGTTTCAGTACAGAGCACCCAGTGGAACATGTGCTCGAAATCGAAATCTTCGATGGACAACTGAAGAGCATTAACCTCCTCCCGATTAAAGTGTGCACATGTCAGTCGGGTCGACAGATGGAGTACTGTATGGCCTACGCCCAGACCGGAGTGAGCTTCAGCGCCCTCTTGGCCATTCTTCTCTGCATCATCACCATCCTGGGTACGTTTACACACATCTCTGATCTTGCTTGCTTTTCTTCTTTCTGTTGCACAGGCCAATAAAACATTCTTCACACTTCAGTGTTTTTTTAAAGGAAAAAAGGAAACACATTTTTAAAAACCAAAAGCATAATTTATGAAGGATGAAGGTTATGAAGGATTCATGACATGACATGAGGGTTGTCATATTAATAATACATGCAAACATTTTAAACCCTGTATTTGAGGGAAGGCTTTTCTCTGTAATTTCCCAAGCGGAGACGGTGTTTATTTAATTCACAATCTTTGGATCCTTTAAGTGGCGTGATTGTATAAATAACCCAGGGACCAAACAGTCTAAATAGGAGCATGTAAGAGAGGCACTTAGCTTCGTATTCTCTGTCATTGTCATTGTTTGTTAGTTCACTGTATGTGATGAGATGTTGTGCACTCAGATAAAAAAGTACAAAATCTGTCACTGGTGTGGTACCTTTTCAAAAGTTATACTTTTGTACCTTGTTTAACCCTAAAGGTTGCATATTAGTACAGGCGCAAATTATTCCTCTGTTGTAAGTCGCGTTTAGATAAAAGCGTCTGCTGAATGCATGAATGTTAAGTGTACACATCAGTAAATAAAGGGTACCCACCCCAGTGACAGATTGTGTACTTTTTTTATGAGTGTGAGATTAGACATTTTGCTTGCATCTGCACACCTTTGCTGAAGTAGAAGTTTGCGCTTGCATTTCCAAACGTGTGAAACTGGAGTGATGACAATTAAAAGACAATGCACTGATCTGCAGTCACGAGAAGTGTTGAGGTTCATGTACTCCCATTATAATAAGAGACTTTCAACACCAGGGTTATTTTAAAATTCCCACGGGTTCCACCTTATGTTCTTTTCTACTTGTGCTGTCAATCAAACTTTCATAATGAGTTTAGATTACAGAAATAAATCAGGAAGATGTTAAAATGATTATCTATGAGAGATTATATTGATATTGTGTTTATTTCTCTTATCATAGTCATCGTCATCCTCATTGTGTTGCGGAGGCGCTATCAGAAAGACGTTTTGGTCACCAGGTCGTCTGGCGAGATCCACGAGCAGCTAGTGAGATATGACGAGGAGGGCGGTGGAGAGATGGACACAAATGGTTATGACGTCTCCATCCTGACCTCCGCCTGTCACGACACTAGTTTTCAGCCTGGCGCGGGGCCTTCGCTTTATGCCATGGTGAAGAAACCCCCTGCTTGTAAGGGTGACATGGCCATGATGATCAAGGTGAAGAAGGGCGAGGCAGATCATGACCGTGATGGGATTCCCTACGATACTTTACACATCTACGGCTATGAGGGATCTGAATCCCTGGCCGGTTCCCTCAGCTCTTTGGGCTCATCCTCCACTGGGTCCAATTTGGACTATGACTACGACTTCTTAAATGAGTGGGGACCTCGTTTCAGAACCCTGGCTCAGCTCTATGGAGTAGACGGCTCTGATACAGATAGCTCCTACTGAAGCCCATTGTCATCAGGTGGTCGTTGTCCTAGCAGGGCACGTGGAGACTGCTGTCTTCTCTTCAAGGGACTTTTTGTAAGGGTCCCTTTAAGAAAGTGATTAAGATGTGCCAACACTTGTTTCATTCAAGCATTGTTATAAAAACTTTGATGAGCACTACTGTATTTGTAACTTTCATAGAATAAGTGTATGTTAGTAGAAAAACTTGCCTTGGTCTTTTACACTGGTTTTTGTCCAGGCGGATTTTGTATAAAGCAGCATTGGACACTGGTTGGACAAACTCAGCTTTAGGCATTATCTTTACAGCAAATTTGAATTTGTGTTAACTCAATATTTGTTCTTTCTTGCTCACACCATTTTGTGGAGGAAATATTTTTTTCTTATTGCATATATTGTATTACTCAACCCAATCTCATGAGAAAACATAACCATTTTACGTTTTGGCAAACTGCTGAATAATTAGCATGAATTAGTATGATAAGATTCGAGTGAAAACATTACCCACCCCTTAACCTGTCAGGGAGTGATAAATAGTCCACATGAAAACATACAAATGAGACTATACGAATTTGCATCCAATTCGCCAAAACGTGAAAGTTACGAGTAGCAATGAGTGTTGGTCTTCTTAATTTTTTTTGTATCTTGTATTCCTGTTTGTGTTTATCTTTTTTCCCCTCTGTATACACGTTTTTTCTGGACTCATAGTCAGAGTAATTGTGGAGCCAGCATTGTTCAGCAGACTCTTCTCATCAGGAAAACTACTGTATTGCCATGGGAGCAACAGAGGAAGTGGTGATAACTGTACTTTGAAAGAATTAAAGGCTACTCCAAGTTTATTTGACAGGAATCATCAGCACATCGATTGTTATGAGTAAAGCCCAAATCTCAAAGGTCGACAATTATAAGGCAATTGCAGACGTCTCAGGAAACATGTAGTGAGCTGTATGCCTGTTGAAATGCGAGAAGTGGTCTCAATAACTACTACTGTGTGAATCATAAGCGTGGCTATATATTTAACGGCATCAAAAGAGAATAATGCAAAAGCTGAAATTGCTAAATGTTATTTTGATGATAGTTAAAACCAAAACATGTAGCAGGCCAGCCAGTGTCTTGACAATATTTTCCATCCTTCATTCAAGACTAAATAGACAAAAGTGTCTTCTTTCATTGAAAAAAAAATAAATAAAAAAAAGTGTAAACTGTCTTTACCTTAAATATTTACCTCTGTGCACAAACCAATTTCCCCCATTAGTCATGGGCACAATATGTGGAAGCCACCTTCTTCCTTTCCTGTAGGGAATTACATGCCAAGCACTCTTCTACCGTCTTGTTTAAAATGACCAGCTCCATCACTGAAATGTCAACTTCCTGTCTGTGTGAGCACAAGGAAACACACTTCCTGTTCCCTTATCTTTCAAGTGAAGGAACAGATTGAAACTGTTTTCCTGTTTTCTTGTCTTGGAGGGATAAAGAAAGAAATCTTAGGAGAGCAGGGAAATGTTAAAGAACAACATAAATCACACTGTCTTGGTCATAAAGCATTGTCCTTCAAGACAAAAGGTGCTGCTCTTGAATGTTGTCTTTTTCTTTTCTTTTTCTTTTTTAACCATACAATTTAATTTCACTGTACATTTGTTTTCATCTTTTTCTTAAATTATTTTAAGGAACATCTTATAGCTCTAATATATCTTTAACATTCTAGTTGTAGAATTAGATGTTTAATCAATAGACTGTATACTGCTCAAGTAAAGACTATTACCTGAGTGAAAATCATAGACTGCACATTCTCATGAAGGAAATGGTGTATCATATTTCTCAAGTTAAACAATGTACAGAAAGACTGGAACCATTTAACTGAAATAAGATGGGGCCTTCAGTAGACTGTATATGTGATTGTTCCTTATTGTTATTATAGTTCCTCTTACTGTGTATGCTTTGAATTAGTGTTTCTTGACATAATGGCCTGTTTAAAGCGTATGTGTTGTATGAACATTTTTCCAAACAAACAGATGTTTCTGAGATTTGATGAGAAGTTCCAGTAGATGTCAGTGTTGGGCAGTCAGACTACACATTTCAGTATGTGGTTCTTTTATGTGTGTGTGTGTGTGTGTGTGTGTGTGTGTGTGTGTGTGTGTGTGTGTGTGTGTGTGTGTGTGTGTGTGTGTGTGTGTTAGAGGGACAACAATATGTGCCTTTTTTCTATTGTTTCTATTGTTAAAATGTTATTTTTGTGTTCTCTTTTTAAACTGCCAATTTTGTATTTGAATAATAAACTTCATATTCCATAAAATGCTTTCACTATCCTTCATTTTTTTATCAAAATATAATGACAAAAAGTGAAATAAGGGCTCTTTTACCTCTAAACAATGAGTGTAAAGACAGGAGAGCGTGTGTCTCATTAAACCAATGTTGTCTGGGTAGCAGATTGTGCCTTGAGGGGAAATTCACAATATCTGTTATTTATCGCACAGATCAAAACAGATCACACAGATAGCAGCACGTTAGCGGAAATTCCACAGTGATGTCACGCCTAATACATCTATGACACCCAGCTGGGACTTCCTGAGGCTTCAGGCTCAGCCATTCATAGTATTCACAGAGCAAAGGGCTTTCTTAAAATGACCACAGAGACAATGCTATATAATGAGGAAAAATCATACATTTTCGCCTGAGAAATCCAATATGATTTATCATCATCATTTCCTGCTGTCCTCCAAACCAGTATTATATTCAGTAACCTTAGTTACACTTCCGTCACTTACACGTTACACTTCAGTTTGGGGTCAGTAAGACTGATATACTTTTTGCTTATCAATGCAGCAATGCATTTATTTGATCAAAAATCATCTCAGGTTGCATTGGCAACCAGCTTCCCTGAGAAGAGGAATGAGGCACTGTGTCTTGTTGTTGATGCTATGGGGAACTGCATCAGTGTGACCATTGTCTGAAGAGTGTGTAAACAAACAGCAATAATCATTGGCGGACAGCAGTCCAGGTTCACTTGGAGCACCTGTGAGTATAAAAGGGCGCCTGAGTTACGTCATCAACTCTTTTGTTCGGTGGATACGTGCAGGCAAGCCCGAGGCAAGACAACGAGACGCAGTCTCTTGTTCCTCTTCTCAGGGAACTGGGTTGCATACTCACCCTGAGACATTCCCTTTTGAAGTGGAACTTCGAAGCTGTGTCTTAGAGTTGACGCTATGTGGAGCCAATACCCACTATGCTATGCTGATGGAGTGCCTCACTAAGCTGTGAATATGCAGAAACATAGTGGGCATAGCACTAAATGACTCTACAGAACTCAGCCGGAGACAAGAGCGTGTCAACCTCAAGAACGCATTCTATGTGACTTGCAAAAAGCTATATAGTGGTGCTACTCCCTAAGCCTATATCCCCAGGCACTAAGGGAGAAATTGGAGCCTCTGCCCAAATGGGGGTACACAACATAGCCTCTGCTATGCTCTGATTTCCCTCAGATATTACCTGATAAAGCTCTTAGGGAGCAGCCAACCAAAGGGAGCATGCAGGGTGCAAACTTTAGCATAGACAAGGAGTAGACAATTACTTGTTTTGTTTTTTTTTTTTTTTTTCTAAAATGTAGTCCAACTCATAATGCTTAAGCTACATAATGCTTAGTTTACCGAATAGACTCCGAAACATTTCTCACTGGAGCAGACTCGGGAAGATCACTCACTGGAAGCATTGTGACCATTAGAATTGGCAATGCTGTGATTCTATTTTTTCACTGGAACGGACTCTGGAACTGCTTCCTCTACTGTATAGGATGACCTATATCAGTATACCTCTTCAAGGAACATCAGGGCTCCAGACTAACTTTTTGTTTTGGTTGCACTGGTGCGCCTAACTTTTTTATTTAGGTGCACCAGCACAAAATTTAGGTGCACCCAAATTTTTCCCCGGCTCGCATCACCTTTAGCGTCACAATTTCAAGGTCACCTTTTTATCACGCGCCATATACATTCATATATATTATGTAAATGACAACATATGCATTTACACAGGGATTACAATCACAGGAAACAATGCTTTGAACATTACTATTTTAAAACTGCAGTTTTAACAAAGTGTTATAAATTAATAAAAAAAAATGAAATAATAAACAATGAAATACAACTCATAATAAATAAAAATACGGAATTTTTAATTTCCTCTGCCTGCTATATTATATCACACTTTGATGATTGTCATAATTATGTGGTAACGTTACTGATAGCCTATAGTTGTTTATATTTCTTAATAAAATTGTGCCAGCTGGAACAAATGCCATAATGAAATTATGAATTATTATGGGTAGATCACCGCAGTATTAAAAGTGGTCGGAAGTTTTTTCAAAGAGCCAGAATGTCACTTTGCAGCAGGCACAACAAATTAACAATGATACTAACGTTAGCGTTTCTGGTAGGACAGTAGATATATCATCAAATGACGTTCTCAAAGAGATTATTTTTGGAATATAATATAATAATGCACAATCTCAGTGATACTGACTGGGTTAAGCATTTACTGTATCTGAGGGAAATGTTGTGAATTTTTGAATGTGCTGGTTAGGATGTTATATGGTGGTTAAAGTTACGATTATCTCTGTATTCACAGAGATCAACGCTATGCCATTAGTTTTATTTTTAAGAAGTAATAAAAGTGCGCTTCTGAATTGTACAGGTGATGATAATTTTCGGGTTAAAAATAACAAGCTCTGGTCTTTGTGAATACAGTAAGAGACAATGGTAGCTTTAGCCACATTAGCACATTCAGAAAGGCGATTTGCAAAAACACATACTATGAAGTGCATGTATTTACATGTTCTACCTGAAAGACTCAGGAGACAAGAAAACATTTGAATAATTTATTAACAGTTGGTATACAAGTAGTATCGAATGAATGAAATTATTAAGTTCTTTGGCATAGACCCCGTCCATAATCCGAATCTGGAGGGTAGCAGATGCTTGCAGTTCCTGCCTGAAGATGAAGGCAGGGGCAGAGCCTATCCCCTGATGTATGGACAGGGACCGACCTGGTGGTGGTGGTGGTGGGGAGGATGGGGGTGAACAGCGTCAATATCTGCAAACGTAGTAATGGGTGGGAACAGAATTTATATACTACAGATGACGGATAATGATTGGCTAGATAGAGAATTAATGAATGACGTGACATACGCCAGTATGGGAAAGAGTTCCCATTTTTTGATATGAAGTTTGATCACAAAGAGTTGGATTTGATCCATCTTTGAGAAGCAACTTTTGTGCAAGTCCTGCATTTACTGACCCTTGTTTGCAAAGCAGTCCAGTGTACAATGATTCACACAAACATAGCTAATTTCTCAGGCACATTCCCTTTACAAATTAAATTAATCCACTGCATCCTCGGGGGCTCAGATGCCAGGAGTTTATTAGTACAGTCAAAAACAGAACAGTTATATTGTTTAAATAGATGAGACATTTTATGACTAGCTGCTCTAGCGATGGTATAAACATGGCGGACGGTGTAACAGAAATGGCAACAGAAGAGATGGCATAGCACTCTACTACAACAACTCAGCCCAAAATGGCCTTAACTCCTTTGTTGCGTGTTCCCGGGGGAAGGGTTTATTTACATTTTATGGTGTGTGATGTCACCAACCCAGGAAAAAGCTCATTATAGTCCCTACCAGGCATTCGTTGTAGTCCTTAAAAAGAGATTTCTGTAAAAGAAAATATCTCCCTTTGAACTTTGAGTGTTGTAACTTTGCTGATGTTGTTTTGCTCAAACAGCAACATTACACACTAACTAAAGTTAAAAAAACTGAATCATAATCAAGGACCCCTTTAATATATCTCCAATTGTCTTATACTAGGGTTTGAGGGTGAGTAGATCATGGGATCATTTTCCTTTTGGATGAACTATGCTTTTAACTAAACACTGTCAGATACACACATTTTGAATTTGTTTCAGGCTACTCAAGCAAAACATTAAAGAAATATACATGTTAAAAAAACAACAACTATTCTCTATAGAAGAATGGACAAAAACAAAATCATAATCTCATATCAGAATATTCAAATACTCCCCACCCCAGCCCTGTACAGTTTTAAACATATATGAACAAAGATATGAAGACAATATACAGAATATACATGCAAATCACATAGTCACATTTCATAATTTATGAATCGTTTTGTTATTTATTGAAAAAATAAATGAGGATTCAAAATAAGAAATAAAGCCTTCACTCTAAATGTAGTTTAACAAAGTGAACACAAGAGGACAGCACAATATCAACACTGTGGAAGAGACGATGCGACTGTATTTATTATCAGTTTTATTTATGCAGTACGTTAAGAAAATGTAAAAAAAAGAGCATCAGGCCTATTTTGTGACTTTTATTTATTTGTTTTTGTTTGTTTGGTGAAGGTTTGTGATTTTTAGACATAGGTTACATTTTGAAAGAAATTATTAACATTTCTTGAGCAAGGACGGATTAAATTGATCATAAGTGACAGTAAAGACATCCATAATGTTACAAAAGATGCTGTTCTTTTGAACTTTCTATTCATCAAAGAGCACTGAGAAAATTATCATGGTTTCCACAAAAAAATTAACCAGCACAATTGTTTGTTTCTTTTTCTTTTCTTTTTTTAAACTAATAATAATAAGAGACATTTCTTGAGCACCAAATGATTTATGAATGATCACGTGACACTGAAGACTGGACTAATGATTCAGCTTTGCCATCACAGGAATAAATTATATTTGAAAATATATTAACATGGAAAAGTTATTATAAGAGATACAGTTAGTATATTGTAATCATATTTCACTATAATAATTTTATAATAATTAAACTGCAAATGCAGCCTTGGTAGGTATAAGAGACTCAAAAAATAGGTAATGCTTTAGATTACAGCCTGGAAAGTACTGCGTAAGTAAAACAAATTTACAGCATAACTTTCAGTAATTATAAAGTGTAACTATAAAGTATGTATAAGGGAACAATATGCAATATTTGGGGAATAAAGGGGTAACTATCAGGAAAATTAACAAATAATTTATAATGTACGTAATTTTTAATTAAGGGGTAATTATCTGTGTAGTTACAGGGTAAGTGGTGCTTGTTATAGTTACAGGGTAAGTATGAATCTACGGGCTGTAAATTAAAGTGGTGCTTGTTCCCCTCTTGTTTCATGAAGTTACAGGGTAAGTGTGAATCTACAGGGCTGTAAATTCCCCTCTTGTTTCATGAAGTTACAGGGTAAGTGTGAATCTACGGGCTGTAAATGAAAGTGGTGCTTGTTCCCCTCTTGTTTCGTGTAGTTACAGGGTAAGTGTGAATCTACGGGCTGTAAATTAAAGTGGTGCTTGTTCCCCTCTTGTTTCATGAAGTTACAGGGTAAGTGTGAATCTACAGGGCTGTAAATTCCCCTCTTGTTTCATGAAGTTACAGGGTAAGTGTGAATCTACGGGCTGTAAATTAAAGTGGTGCTTGTTCCCCTCTTGTTTCGTGTAGTTACAGGGTAAGTGTGAATCTACGGGCTGTAAATGAAAGTGGTGCTTGTTCCCCTCTTGTTTCGTGTAGTTACAGGGTAAGTGTGAATCTACGGGCTGTAAATTAAAGTGGTGCTTGTTCCCCTCTTGTTTCGTGTAGTTACAGGGTAAGTGTGAATCTACGGGCTGTAAATTAAAGTGGTGCTTGTTCCCCTCTTGTTTCGTGAAGTTACAGGGTAAGTGTGAATCTAGGGCTGTAAATTAAAGTGGTGCTTGTTCCCCTCTTGTTTCGTGTAGTTACAGGGTAAGTGTGAATCTACGGGCTGTAAATTAAAGTGGTGCTTGTTCCCCTCTTGTTTCGTGTAGTTACAGGGTAAGTGTGAATCTACGGGCTGTAAATTAAAGTGGTGCTGCTTTGTTTCCCAGGGTCTTGTTTAAAGTGGTGCTTGTTCCCCTCTTGTTTCGTGTGTAGTTACAGGGTAAGTGTGAATCTACAGGGCTGTAAATTAAAGTGGTGCTTGTTCCCCTCTTGTTTCGTGTAGTTACAGGGTAAGTGTGAATCTACGGGCTGTAAATTAAAGTGGTGCTTGTTCCCCTCTTGTTTCGTGTAGTTACAGGGTAAGTGTGAATCTACGGGCTGTAAATTAAAGTGGTGCTTGTTCCCCTCTTGTTTCGTGTAGTTACAGGAAAAGTGTGAATCTACGTGCTGTAAATTAAAGTGGTTCTTGTTCCCCTCTTGTTTCGTGTAGTTACAGGGTAAGTGTGAATCCATGGGCTGTAAATTATAGTGGTGTTTGTTCCCCTCTTGTTTCATGAAGTTACAGGGTAAGTGTGAATCTACAGGCTGTAAATTAAAGTGGTGCTTGTTCCCCTCTTGTTTCATGTAGTTACAGGATAAGTACAATAAAAACATGTTTACAATCTGATTGTCACAAGCACGCCAAGCTCCACCCACTCCCAAGCACCACGCACAGCCTCTCCCGAATACTGATCTCACACACCTGCATCTCATCATTACCTCATCACTGCCTGCACTCAAGCCCCATGTGCGCACGCACACACACAGTCACTGTCCGTTCTCGTTTGCACAACACTTACCTGTTTGCTTACCTCAAGGACTCTCCCGTGCTACCTGCTTCCTTTTGTCCAGTGTGTCTCCTCGTCCTCGTCTCATGTCTCCATCGTCTCCCCGGCTCCAGTGTTCCGTCCTCCTGGTTCTCCTACGAAAGACATTGAGTATTATCATCCAGTTATCTGCATTATCCTGCCATTCATCACTCTGACTGCTCACCTGATCTGCTCAGCATTCTGGTCACTCAATAAACTGGCATTATTACCATCTCTTGTTCTCCATGTCACGTAACACTGATATCACTCTTTATTTAAAAAACAACTTAATTCAAAACAGACACTTCTTATTCATTTATTCATCTATTTTTTTTTTTTAAATAAACTTTTCATTTCAAATACTAACGTCCTGACAGAAAGAAGCTTGTTTTGTCCCTTTTGTGTTTCTCTTGCTTGGCTTCTTATCCTCTTGTTCCTCTTCATCTTTTTCATTATTTCCACTGATCAACGTCGAATGATGTTCTCTTGCGAGTTTCATCTGAAACTTCCTGTCTTGTTTTTCTCATTGATATCATGTTATTGTTTGTATACTGTTGTGAGCATTGATTAAAAAACATAAATAAATAAAAAGAGTTTCTCTGCGCGCTCACGTCACGCTTCAAGTAACGTCAAGCATGAACTCAACCCTCTCATGCACGCACAGATGACTGTTAGTCAGAAGCAATAGTCTACAGTTTAAAAAAACATGTAAAATATTGTTATTTTTCTTACAAACACTTATCGTTTGACTTCAGAAGACATGGATTCATCCATTGGGATCGTATGGATTACTGTAGTTATTGCTGTATGTGCTGTTTGATGCTTCAACTTTTAGGAACCCAAATGAGTTTTTATTAGCAGAGATTATTTATTTTTCTGTGTTCATCTGAAGAAAGAAATTTGTATACATCTCAGATGGCATGAGGGTAAAAGACGAGTAAATGGTGAGGACATTTCTGGGTGTACTGTATATACTTTTAAACATAATACAGAATAGCTAGAGACATAGGATTCCTTCTTAAGATTCATCTGTGGCAAGAATGAAAAAGAAGAGGAACAAGAGGAGGATGAAGCCAAGCAAGAGAAATTAATGAGAAGTGTTGTAAATCTGTTTTGAGAGTTGTTTCTGAGTGATATCAGATCGTGTTTTTATTGTACTTCATGAAACAAGAGGGTAACAAGCACCACTTCCGCTGTTCCTCCACTTCTCACTCGATCAGCCTTTCCTCTTTCGTAATGGTCCCACTGACACAGATGGCCAGTTCACACACCTGGTCAGACGGGACCTTTCTCCGGGACGGACGAGGTTGCTGGCTCCGATGCAGGCACTGTCTGCGACATTTGTTTTTTTTTACTCGGTCTGTGGTGGGCTCAGCCTCCTTTTCCGTGGTGGGCGTGGACTCTGGATCCGTGATGTCCACTGGAGGATTTTGGGCAGGCAGGGTTGGGATGGGCATAGATGGTGTGGAGTGGGCTTCCTCTTCCACAATCAGTGGAGAACTAGCCACCCACAGTGTGTACACAATACATT
This sequence comes from Paracanthobrama guichenoti, assembly GCA_018749465.1. NCBI lineage: Eukaryota > Metazoa > Chordata > Actinopteri > Cypriniformes > Gobionidae > Paracanthobrama > Paracanthobrama guichenoti. Next base: position 33,768,324 of record CM031949.1, read on the forward strand.
GGAGTAATGAGCAGCTGCCATTCCGCACCGGCATTGAAAACTAAAGTAAAACACACTAATCATGACAACATCCGGTTACACTCATTTGAGATCAGCAAAAACATTGAAGTGAGTCTGTTTCGGCTACCCTTGCCTCTTCTATTTCATACAGGTAAATTGCTTGGGAAAATAAATGGATTCCATTTAATGGTTTCAGAAAGGAGAGCAATGAGGAGGAAAAGTGAGGATTAAGAAAGGTCAGTAAATCCAAGGAAATGCCTTCATCTGTTTTAACTTTTTGGTATTGTATGTCTTCTCTCGCTTGCACTTTCACTCTAAGTGAACATAATGAACATACCTCTTCCTACAAGAATGAAAAATCGGCTACACTAAAGATGATATTCATGCACAAGAATGTTATATAACCTCATACAGAAACGCTAGTTCCTGTCACCCCCCCACTCCCATCTCTCTCTCTCTCTCTCTCTCTCTCTCCCTTTCTCTCTCTCAGCAAGCCACAATGTACCTTCCACTCTGATGCCCTCACAGAGAGTTTGATCAGATGTCTTCCTTGGCTTATGTCATGTGCTTGTTACATACTCAAAAGGGTATGCATCCCCCTTTTATCTCTCTCTTTCCTTCTCACAAACTTATTAGGGACACCTGCATATGTGTCTCTGTCTCTTGTCTGTCTCTTGTGTGCATTTATCGTGATGGTCACCTCAACACTTCAGACCAACAAACAATACGCATAATGACAGCTAGATTGAGTCCATGAACTTCCCCAAAGCTTTCACAGTCATATAGCTCGTCCTGGGTCGACATTTGATTCAGTAACATTAGGCAGTTTTGATTTATATGCTGTTTAATGTTGGTGATCGTGTTATTTTACATATGCATATGATTACATATAATATTGCATGTTTCTGCATCTTCCTCGCACGTGTTTTGATCAGAAGATTCAGTACTCTTTCAGAAGAAAGAATAGTGCTCTCGGTTCGGGCAAAATTCCAAGCTCGGACAGCACGATAAATATGCATCATTTATGCTACATCTGAGAGCCCATGAAAAGACTATGCCTGTGTCTGAAATCGCATACTCTCTGAGTATATGTACTTATTTTGAATAAGTAATTGTGAAAGTATTTTATATAGTATGAATGTGTGTAGTATGAATGTAATCCGAACATACTACATTTGCCGTGTTGTTGTCATTGTCCATTGTATGCACACTTCAGGATCTCACTGTAAGTAATAAGTCATCCAGGTATACTTTTTGCCTTGAGTACTTCTCTTGTAGGGAAGTATGTGATTTCAGATGTAGCCTATCACAACTTCCATTTCATGCTTACTTTAACACACCTGATTCAGAACATCAGCTTGTTATGAGAGACCTCCATGAACTGAACTGAGTATCAGATAAGAGAGACAGAAAATGTGTGGTTCTGTGGGTTTGAAATCCAGGGCTGAAAACCACTGTACTTGATAATGCAGGAACCATTCTGGAAATTGATGATATAGTGATAACCATAACATCATGGTTTATAATTTTGTGCAGTTTTCAAGAGTGAATTCAGTTGTAGACTGTGGTTGACATTTCCTTAAATATCCACCTCTGTGTACAGAACATATTTTGTTGGAGTGTGTGTGAGGTCAGGGTGACACAAGCACATATACAGCTCTGAAATACAAACAGACATGACTTTTAAAAAAGGCTTATCAATTTTAAGTATGATAATAATAATACATGTCTCTTTCAGTAAATTATGCAAAGCAAGTGATGCATGGCGCAGAACATCTCATGCCAAGAACGAGGGGCTGTTGAGATTTGAAACAAGCAATGGCAATTCATCTAATGGCTTATGCACATTCTGTTCCCATTTATATCTGCTGAGCTGTTGCATTCTCAAATCCCAGAGGTGTGATCTTGTACTAGTGTGAGAAAGTGATTCACACTTGCACTTAGAAAATGCTGACCTGCTGTACTTTACCTCCACTGAGATTTAACAGCTGCAGAAAGACCAGTGAAGTGAATGGGTCTTTCCTGAGTTGCATGTAAAAGACAATGACAGCTATACAGCTATAGTGTTGCATCAAACCACAGTATGCTGTTGTTCTTCTTTCCCATTGTTCCCACTTTTAAACTCTTTCCTCAGGTTGCTAAAATCCAGAGACTTGTTTAAATGCCGATATATATTGCACTTTCATAAGCACCCTCCTCTAGTCTCTCTACACTCTAAAAAAATGCTAAAAAAACAAGTTGGGTTTGTGTAAAGTAAGTAAATTTCATATAAATATCGATTTTCATGTTTTATGTAATTATTTCTGGCATTAAGAACAGTGAAGAGTAAATTGGTCAATGGCAGTAAACCAGTAAAAAAATGTCATCAGATATTATACATCCATTTTACATTGTCTGCCATAGAGTATGTACTTTTTTATATATAGAATTGTTTTCTGAATTTCAACTCGATTTTGTTAATCAGTATTGAGCCATTCAAAGTTCATTCAAAACAGTTAACACAGTGATCTGAACGCTCTGTTAATGTCCTAAGCAGGTTGTACATTTTCCTTAATGTCATACAAATTACAAATCACATGCATAATTTTCTCAAAACACTGTGCACACAATTCTCAAATGTTTTTACAGTATAGTTCACACAGCCAACCAAGATTTTAATATGGAGAAAAAAAAAAAAAAAAAAAAAACATTTGCAGCTCATTTTATTGGGTTTACAAAAATCATAATCATTTGCGTACCATTTTCCCAAACACAACAAACAAAACTAAAATTATTTGTTAAATTCTCAAATATTTAATTTATCAATTAGACAAATATCTGCTGAGTTAGTAATACACACAACACAGGAAATGCCTATTACAACAACTATAAAATGGGATAAGAAAAACAACACAAAAGAAGAATTAGAAGGGGAAAGTAAAAGAGGTATGGAAGTAAAATATGAGGGGTATGGAAGTAAAATAATGACAAATGTATTTGAAACAAAAAAGCTTGTTGAATTGCACTAATTGAAAAAAAAAAAAAAAAAGTGTGCTTGTAGTTCCTGTGTGCGCAATATCAAATTTTCAGACAAATCTGAACCACTGAATTTGTGGAAGCAAATTTGTAAAGCGAAATAAAATGGGCTGAAAATTGCCTGGCGAATGTTACAGGTTGTATTTTTAAACAGACCGACTATTTTGGAAGTGAAATCTGAAAGGTGAATATGAATTATTCAATTATATAATGAATTATTACATTTTTAATGAAAAAGTGTGTGAAATGTTTTGAACTGAAATATTCACAGCTTATATGACCATGTTGAATTCCAGCCCATAAAAATGCAAGCCCTAAAAATACAATGAATTAAAATGCAAGCATGTTTTTTTTCTTTTCTTTTTTTTTTTTTTTGCAAATCAACAAGTTTTTTTGTTTAAAAAACATTTGTCATTATTTTACTTCCATATAAGACAGAGGTGTTGGAGAGGGTAGAGGAAGGGTATTAATGAGAGGAACAGTGGAAGAGGTAGAAAGAGATAAGAGGAGAGAAAGGGAGGGGAAGAGGAGGAAGAGGAGATGGAGCAAGAAGAGTTGAGGATGTAGGAGAAGAATCAAGAAGAGCTGAGAATGTAGGAGGAGGAGAAATGCGATGGGCCATTGTGTCACAGTCAATGTCCCGGGACAATGAGAAGGCAACAATTTTAACCACTGGTGTTGTGCCACACAATGTTGTCTTGGGGCCATACAACATAAAAACTATCCCCCCTATACATTTTTTTTTTTTTAAATGTAGCAGTTTTTTTTTTTTTTTGGGACAATATCCAAATCCACCATTCAGCACTGGTGCAAGAGTAGTTTGAGCATCACCAACATTTCAGGATCCTTCATATTCTTCATATTCTCTTTTCCTGAATCCATTTGAGGAGTTCCTCTCCTCTTGGACATGTAAAATATTGTACTGCAACCATTTCAACCAAGTAAGTCTCCTTTAAGCGATGGAAGAGGCCTGTGGAGAAGTTGAGGCACAAGCATATCAAGGTTGGATCCAGCATTCACTGTATTTTTTCCCACAATACATGACTCGTGAAAATATATGCTGTGGAGTTGATCAAATTCTATGGCCAGTTCAATTCTATGAAAACTCATTGTTATACAACTAAACTCATCATTAAAGAACTTTGAAGAATATGATTACATTTCAATTTAGAAAAACTGCAAGTTGAATTTTGGGTTTTATATATATTAGCACAATTGAACATTTCAACTTAATGTCTGCTTGCGATTTGATTGAGAATAATAATAATTTTTGGCATTAACTGGGCAGTGGATTTCTAATTCCCAAAGTGCATGCTTTACATGCGACCGGATGGGAAAACGTTGGTGTTGAAAGCATTATTTTTGTGTTTGAGTAAGATGGGTGTTTAATGTTCTGTTATGGTGGCATTTAGAAGAGTTCAAGATTTTTTGAAGTTTTGGGAGTTACAATTATGGAGAAGAACGGACTTTGTCCTTTGAGGACCGGTTTAATGTGAAAATGTCATTGTTGTTGTCCTTATTTGTGCTTTCTCACAGTGAGAGTGAAAACAAATTAGTGACTACATTAAATTCAGTGTTTGAGTGTACCTACCTACAGTATAATGTTGCTTCACGTGATTATCCCTAAACACAGCGCACAAATCTACACTCATTATTAGCCTGTTATAGCAACAGATGAGAAGTGTTTAAGTTTGTTGAATAAAGCAGTTTAACGGGAAAGTGAGCAAAAAGGTGAGAAACGCTGGTTCTCTCTCTCTCTCTCTCTCTCTCTCTCTCTCTCTCTCTCTCTCTCTCTCTCTCTCTCTCTCTCTCTCTCTCTCTCTTAATGGCACAGCATCACCTGCCCTAATTTCTTTATTCAGAAAGCCCTATGAAATGCCAGGAGACTCAGCCATGAGGTGGCGAGCAGGCGAGGATACACATACAGCAATTGTTTACCGTTATTTTAACAGTCTCTGTAATGAAAGTGACGTGAATTCGTTTTGGAATTTGGATTCGGAGTAAAGCGGCGTCTGCGCAGCTCAGTCAGATGATTCGATGTGCGGCACATGCATGCAGTGAACGAGGCAATCGACCGCGCGAGATATTTAGGCATGTAGAGGAGCTGAATTTGCAGGGCTGAGGTAGGCTAAAACACGTCTGAGGAGGGTAGCAGAGTAACATTCAGCTGCAGCTCTGACTGAGTCCATATGGGCTTTTCAGAGCAATCCGAGAAACACTGACGGTTAAGTTGCATGGGGCTATTTTCTCTCCTGCGAGCGGGTAAGTAGGTTACTTCACCTGTTCCTTATCTTAAAGTCACACCACAGTTTATCCTTTCGCTGAAATGTACACAGTTAAAATATTTTAAGTGCTTCATGTGGTATCTATCTATCTATCTATCTATCTATCTATCTATCTATCTATCTATCTATCTATCTATCTATCTATCTATCTATCTATCTATCTATCTATCTATCTATCTATCTATCTATCTATCTATCTATCTATCCCTTAAAACGAGTTGCCTAACTTAAATGTTAGCACACACAGGTCACTATTTACCACACTTAGTTTGTTGGATTATTAGCCAGGCTCCATGGTAGCTTGTTGCTCTAGTCAGTTGGTCTCCCTTGATTCAGAATGATTGCACATGCACACACATCTGAGATCCCAAGATCCCATGAGATGTAATGCTGTCAGAGGCAACCCTGCCAGCAGGGATGTAGAATTCAAATAAAATAATAGCCCATGATAATGAAAAGGAACTTTTCCCCTCTCTCGCTTTCTCTCTTCCCCCTCTTAATTTCCAGTTCTCCTGTTGCACTGTCCTGTTGTTTTCACTACTTCAGATATAATCAAGACTGGCAAGAATTACACCAAAGCATGTGAGTAGACTACTTTATTTGAATCTTTTATGTATGCTTTCTCAAATGCAGTTGTGAGTCCTGTATAATTAGGCATCGTTGCTTTAGGTTATCCGGAGGTTAGTGTACACTTTATGTATGCCATTAGATTATCAGCTGTTGTTCCATTTTAAAGATGTACACAGTTTGGCTGCAGTTCAAGGGAAAAATCTATACTTTGAAGTGGTTTTCTGTTGGTTATTGCCCAGGGAATCAGTCACAACAATAAAAAGATGTTTTACATCACATGTATTCTCTGTTCAAATTCCATTTTCATGTTATATTTATGGCACTGTTGTTGATGCAAAATGTAAATAAATCATTAGTAGCATGATTAATGAACCCTGGTAAGATAAACTAAATAGCCCAGAGTATTCATGAAGTTTGCACTAGAATTAAAGCCACAATATGTAATTTTTCGCTGCTAGAGGTCGCTTCAAAACAACGGTGTAGCTTGAGGACGCCTTGATTTCGCAGAGCTTTTATTATGCCACAGACGACCGCTTCTGCTTCTTCAGCTCATCCGTATATGTGGGGTAACGCAGCAATGTTTTATCATATTACATACATTTGAGTGTGTTGAAAGTTATGTTATAATGCTACTCTGTGCATTCGCTACTATGAGACACTTGTTGCACACTGTAATAAGCTAGATCGATATTAGGCATGGTAAAACATGGTACTCGCGGCAAATCAAGAAAAACATATTTAAGATTAACTGTGTTGAGCTATATAACAATTAATAGTTTTCTGTCGATGAATGTATTCAAACAGTTGCTCACCTGTCTAATAAAACATAATATATTAAACCGTCTTTGGTGTTTCCATGGTTTCTCGGAGATCGAGGGTAACGCGGGTATGATGTCATTGATAGAGGATGCATGGACACGGTCTGTGTCCTGGTTAATATCACTTATTTCTCTGGATTTAAACATTCTTGGAAACATTTGGGATAGTGTAAGTAAACAAGTCAACAAAATACATAACATTGTTCTAGTGGTTTTGGATATTTTAATCCAAAAATCTTACATATTGTGCATTTAACCATTTAAAAAACCAAGCAGATATAGCAATATAGAAAATACAATAAGAAATTGTGCTTTTGCATTGTATACAAGCTAATGTGTTTAAGAGATGGTTAGATGGTGTATCTGTCTGGATAAATGCCCTCTGAACTGACTTGATGTGTTTTGGCTTTATTGGAATGAAGATGCCCTTGTCGTAAATATTTAGGGCATGTGGTCATATGATTGAAATAGAGTGGTGGGTCTCTGTGTGGGATGGGTGTTTAAACATCTGGGTGATCGTCGATTTCATACTTATTACATTAGTTCTATCGCTCTTTCTCTCCCTTTGATATCTCTCTTGTTCCTGCAGATGAGACCATCATCCTTCTTTGCAAAAAGGAGAAGGTCAAAATTGGAACCTGTTTGGTCAATCGTTTAAGATGTTACTATAAGAAAGATTGTGGCAGGGAGTACATGTTGATGAAACTGATTTGTTCAGGTAAGCAAAACATCCAGTTTTCAGCATTCTGTCAATATAAAATGTATTCAAAGAGTGTGGAGATTTTTTTTTCTATCATCCTTTACTGTCCATGATTTGTATCTCACCTACTTCTGGTGGTTTATGTGTTTATGTGTTGGCTTATAAGGATACTAACAATTTATCGATAATAATTGAATCAATTCTAAATTTAATAATAGGTGTGTTTGACTTGAAGCGGTGCTGCACAGACGGATCGGTGTATGATATCAAACTACCGCGATTCAAAAGCATACGGAACGTCTGCTCTCTAATCGATCTTGTGGTATTTTTATGTCATACACCGATCCGTCTGCGCAGCACCGCTTAAAGTCGAACACACCTAATGTCTTCAAACCATGCAAAGGATTAGGTAGTCTAGTCATTTATTTCGAAACATAATTAACCAAGGGTCCAAAAATCCCTCCAAACAAGTGATTTTACTGAACATAAGAACTAGTCTACTTGTGTAAATGCCACAATAAGTAAAAAAGTAGTAATTATTTTCTAATAAATATTCTATTCTAAGAGCTGTCAATCTGAGTGATCAAACCAATCCATGCGCTCTCCAGATGTAAAACAGTGTCCGATTGGTCTCTACACATCGTCTCTACACACTATACCCACCCACCATACCTGAGGTCCAGCTTCCATTCACTGAACTCTCAAATTATGTTGGAAAACACTGCGTCATGATCGCAACATGATCAGATCCCGGAAGTCCTATAGCTTTAGTCAAGCAGCATGTCATGTCACTCTGTGATCTACATATTACCTGCATCTCAATGTGCATACTATCCATCCTAAATAGTTTAGTTAAATTAATTAGTTAAATTTAAGTTTATATTCAAATACTATTTAGGGCGGATAGGGTGGATAGTATGCACATTAGGATGCAAGGATTGTCTTATATTGTGTTTGGGCTCATTCAAGACCACCTGCTTTCAATAATGATATGTGATCTACTACAGCTCACTAATGTTTTGTGAATTTACAAACAAAAACGTGGTGCAAAAGCATCATGTGTATAGTGTTTACATGTTCGTCGAATCATCTGTGGCGTTTTCTTTTTTTTTTTTTTTTTTTAAACAAATACTTAGTTTTATCTCTAACTGAAATAATTATGCTTGTATTCTGCTAGTTGAGGCCTTTTCAACGATATATGACACAAGTCTATCCATTATGTATGATAATTTTACAGATCACATTTTCATGTAAAGCAGTTATTTTTCACACTATGAAAATAGAGCATTTCTTAGCAAATTTAAAAGCACTTGTTAGGGTCATATTCCCTATATTCACCATAAAGCCAAGCTTCTAAGCTTTAAAATGACACCTATTTTGTCTGGTTGTTAAGTAACGTGATAACTTAGTAGTGCCCCCATTTCGCATTTAAATGGTTAAGGATAACAATGAACTATCGTTAATTTAAACAACGATCGATTATGGGAATTTATGAAAATTGACATTCCTAGTACTTCACACACTTGTAATGTTGATACCAGTTTTATCCTGAGGAATAAACAAACAAACCAAACTGTAGGCAGCTAGTTGGGGGTCGAGACAGAAACCATGGCAACGCGGCTCCAAGTTGTGATTCAACTGGGCTATCTTGACACTGAGTTGATTAAGCAGTGTTGTTTTAAAGGGAGCACTTTTCTCCTCAGTTTGTCTGGCAGCTTGAGTTACAGCGCAACAAAATATAAAGCATGTAAACTACTACTCAGAGTGCCAGAAATGTCATCTAAGAATGAGAATTTAAATGTTTTCATACATATACTTGACTGACAGCGATACATCTTCTCGCTGAATTACATAAAGGCATGTTGTCAGCCATCAGGGATCATTCTCAACCCTGTGCAAACAAATCCAATAAGAAATTAGTTTTGCTAGTCGATTCAATATGAGAAAAATGGTTCCTGAATGTTAATGCATGCTCAAGGGATTGCAGTTACTTCTTTTCATTGCAATTTTTTAATCAGAATCTCATCTTTTGTTATTGCTGTAAATATTATACGAGACTGGTATTGTGAAACCTGAGGCAATGTGTGTAATTACGTTACCGTTCTTTCGACTGACATATACACCCGGTTTCGCAGACAAGCCTTGAGCCTATAGTTCCAGACTAAAATGCAAGTTTGAGTGGTTTTAACTGAAAGCAACTTGCACTGACATATCTTAAAATATGTCAGCGCCATTGTTTTGTATCCAGGCACATTTATAAAAGCTACAGAAATGTCCTAATTGAACTAAGGTCTAATCCTGACTTAATCTAAGCCCTGTCTGTGAAACCAGACCATTATCTTGTTCGCTAAGTGGCCACCATCCTCGTTTAAACATCTTCGTAAGGGACAGGCAGTCCCTTTAGCCATAGCGCGTTTAGGGCCTCTGCTAATTCAGACTGACCTTTAGCTAAACTGTTTACCGACACAGGAAATTGTATCTACTTACACTGATGATGTCACAAGACTTACAACACATAGCAAAAGAACATGACACTTGTATTTTGTTTAATCTTACTTAAAAAAAAAAAAAAAAAGGCCTTTCTTTGGAAATCTTTACACCTTGTTGTGTTTGTTAGGAATTATGTAATGGGTAGGGAATGATGCTCTGTGACAAATGTAATGTAGTGGATGAGACAGACTGAGATATATGTATAGAACCCCCTGCATGAATTCGTTAACATGAATATTTTTCAGCATTAGTATTATGAATTTTCCTGAGGTAGTGGTGTGTGGCACCTGAAGAGAAAATGTGGTATCCTAGAGTTAGATCACTTAAAATATTGAAATGTACCGTATGTGCCTTGCTGCTTTCCCCAGATGTTAAAATCTCATGTACAATGCAGAAGCCTGCAGGTCGCAGGACTCTGTGTCCTTAAAAATGCACTCACATAGAGTAGTGCTCTCTAGTCCCTCCCCTCAATTCACTCTGATACATGATACATTGCTCATCTATCCAACACTTTAAATGTCACGGTAGCCCTGTGGTCCCTCCAGCCAGCTTTTTTTCCATGCTCCCAGCCCGCACAGCGGAACAAAATAACAAGAAATAAATACTGATAAAAAGCTACATTTGTTTTGGCTGTCAGTGACTAAAGGACAAAAAGCATCATAAAAGTGGTCCATCCTTGTGCATTATAATGCAAGTATTCTGAAATAATACAATAGCTTTGTATAAAAAAACTGACCAAATGCAGGGTGTTATTCATTGAAAAGATGAATCATCAAATCTTATGGGTGACTTTTATAATGACCTTTTTATAGTGCTTTTTTTTTGACAACTTCAGTTCTCATTCACTTACACTATCATTCAATTTATTGTGATATTATTACAATTTTAAATATTCAGCAGCCATCAGTGTCATATGATGAGTTGTTGTTGTTGTTTTTGTTGTTGTTACTATTATTATTATTATTATTATTATCCATGTTTATCAATGCTTATCAAAGTCTGAGGCAGTTAAGAAGTTATTTTTTTAGAAATATAGTATAATATATATATATGTTTTTCATCAAGGAATGCATTACAAAGATTACGATTTCAATAAATTTATTGATAATTGATATTGCATCCACAACAATTATCAGAATATGGGGTGTGATGAGACAAGACGAGCCAAGACACAAGATTGAGTTCACGAGAATGAGACCAGATTTTTTACACAGTATTTTTAAGAAATCCCCAATGACAAAATACATGACTAGAAGAATAGTCTGCAGGTGCATTATGAAATGTTGTACCTAATCATCTTGTAATGAATGACATTTCAGATCTATTTTCTGAGTATGAATTATCATATACATTGAAATACAACAATTTCCAAGTACTGTAAAAGGTTTTGCCACAAACTCAGCTGACTGGCTTGTCTCCTGTATGATTTTTATCTATTCAGACCTTACTGTACATGAATTATGAGCATGATACAGAGCTAAGAGATGGTTACAACTACACAGCCCAGCCTGAGATGGCTTTCATATTGGAAGATATTCACATGCATCAGGGATTTTTGTCATTTTGCGATCGTGCATACTCTTTGATTAGGGAGCTGCGGCGTCAGGCGCTTAGGCTCTGTTTTGCAACGACACCTCCGCCATGGTCTTGTCAGTCATCTCGTCACTTACTCTCGTCGTTACGTGATCACTACTGTGCACTACGTATAATCTGCAGCTCATGTTGGATGAGCTGGATGGAATTGAAGCGACCATTATCCAACTGAATTATTTTATTTTTTTATAAAAAGCTAAACGACAGTGGACAATGTAAACGTAGTGGTGGCATATTCTATCCTAACTTACACTCTGTCATGGCAATATCGTGAGACCGCTTTTCACCTCGACAAGAAATAACATTTTAATCTCTTCACACCCCTAATTATCAATGATCGATTCATTTATTTTGATCAGTGTTGTGAACAGCAAAGTATATTGATATAAATTCACATTTTGTGTTCCACAGAAGAAAGAAACTCATACTGCATGGTTCAGAAAACATGAGGTGGAAAAAAAAATTAAAATTTGTTAACACATAATCATAGCTAATTCTGTGTGTCTCAATCAGGAAGCATTCCAGGTACTGTATATTACCTGGTACATATTTCGTATTACTTATTGACCAATTAAAAAGTTAGTATTGATCAGCAGGTTGCCTGCTATGCTGCCATTTTCTTCCTGATGTGACCTTCAGTCAGGCACTGTCTCAGCTGGTTAGATCTGTGTGTTGCAGCCAGGTTGGTGACGCTGGCTCTGCTCTAGCCCACTGGGGATGCCCCTGCTGTGCGTGTGGAATAGCACACCCATCATACCTCTCCCTGCATCATTGGTACAGACAACATCCACCATTATTGCTACTACAGCCCACTCATAAACACTCACCCTCCTACAGTCATCCCAGAGGGAGGCTAAAGGAAGCGGCAAAGAAGACGAAAAGAAAGTAAGATTCAAAGTGGTGAAAAATGTTGCCTTTGTCGTTGCATCAGTCCTTTAGATTCATGCGTGGTTTTTAGATTCCTGTCAGAAGGCTTTGCACTGTGTCGTACGCTGGCTAAATACTCTGTCTTTAATCTTAGTGCCCTCTGGTATTGACTTTCATGGCTACTTTTAAGTTCATGCAAATCCCAGTTGTAGAAAGGCTTTGTTTTGTTTGCTTCGAGTGCATTAGCATTTTAATTCTAGAGCGAGAACGAAGGCCTCTCCTGCTGCTGCTCACATAAACGCTTCCAATTAGATGAGCAACGGGCGGCTCTGAGTTTTGGGTTATCAAAATAAGCTTTATTACAGCCCTCCCTGAGGAAGAATACCCATGCTGATATACATCCTTGAGTTGGCCGTGCTTTTGCACAGCTGTCAATGTCAGTGGTCCACATTAAAACAGTATTAGTCCATCGCAGCTCTCCTCTACTGATAATAATGTGCAATTTATCAAGTTATAACCTCCTTGAGACATCTGATATAGCCAAAGTGCTTTTAACCATATATTTTAAAGTTTCATATCACAAATTTTTAATTCTGTTCCTATTAAAAATATGATCTTGCTCTGACTGAGATATAATCTTTTCTCTGTGGAGACTGTTATTCCTATAAAATTTGAAACATTATACAAATAGCACTTGGCATGGAAAATGAGACTGGCTCTGTTCTAAATGCTCATGTGATCTGCTCATATTTTAGTGCAAAGAATTAAACTACATCCTCCAGCTCCTGCCATCAAGCAAAATCAGACCATTTTCGGCATGAATTTTGGAAAAAAAAGATGCGAGATTGCATCCTTATGAGAGCATGACTAACAATTTCACTCTTGGAAAGAAGCAACCTTGCAAGAGCTAGGAATCTATATGCATATGAGTTATATATGAGAGTGAGAGGAGAGAAGTGGGAGTTAGCATGATGGTAATGCTTATGAGTTTTTCACCATTGCTGCTGGTTTCTTAGATTGTTATTGCTGTAAAATCCTTCTACTGCTTTGGGACTAAATCGCTTCTTCTTTCATAAAGCAGTTTACAAAGCTGGCATAGAACTATGAATTTGGAAGCTCACCAGTATAAGAAATTTTGACCAATTTTCAATAATTATTTTCAGTGTCAACAATAATTGATGTGATCGTCAATAAGTTTTGAACCGTAGTGTATATTGATAAAATTTTTGTGTTCCATAGAAATAAGAAAGTTTATATCTCCAATTTTACATTATTAAAATGCACTCAAGCATTAAAACATTATTTGATATGGTAGAAAAGAAAATGTATAAAAAGCCATATATATATATAATTTACTTTCAGTGTTGGATTATTTATTTCATACCAATACAGATAATATAAAAATCTGTGAATATTGTCTGATATTGATTGTCATAATGTGTTGTGCATGCCAAAGTTAAATGTGCATGTTGTTTAATTAGAGATTGTGATTTTGCATAGTTTCAGACCTAGTTATTTATTTATTTATTTATTTATATTTTATTAAAAAAAAAAAAAAAAATATTATAATGGGTTTGTGCTCTGTGAGTATACATCATTTGAGTAACAGCTGCAGCATTCAGCATTACTCAACAGCTGCACAATGATTCCAGCCTGCAGCACTTTCCATCTGTGCCTGGCAGTCCGTATTATCCCAAAGTGAGAATCTTTGTCAGTGATTTTTTAGGTGATCTATATTTGGGTTTGAACAAGGCGATGGGTGGATTCTTGTTGAATGAGTGAGACATAGAGAAGTGGTTCATGGGTACCACTTAAACTAGATTAAGCCACAGGGCCAATGCCTCATCCCATGGGCTCAGCCTGCCAGCCATAATGGCGAGAGTAGGATCACATCTGGAAAATCCTGTGGAAATGGACCCTGCTATTGCATCCCCTGACCCACTAAAACCCTAGAGGTCTAGATAATGTGGATCTCTGGTGTTAATCCCCTTTAGCTTAACTTGCTTGGGATATGTGGTATCCAAAGCACTGAGTTTTATCACTACTGTGCCCTTTAATCTGGGTTAAATGACACTGAAATGGTGTCTTTAAATGGCTGCCCATCCGTGACAGGAAACTGTCTTCGAGGTGAGAATGGGAACCAGTGTTTTTGGTTTTTGTTTTTTTTTCAACCCCAATGAGTCATTCACCTTTGTTTGGGGGCTCTCTTTTTAGCCAACAGTATCTCATTGAAAGAGCTTCTGTGTTTTTTAAAGTGCCAAAGAAGCTATTTAAAGTGGCATTTGGAACTCATAAAGTTTAATAAAGGCAGGAGGATAAAATACTTAAAATAGGCAATGAATGTGAGTAATATGACACCTTTTAAATCAGTACAGCAAAAATACTGTATTTGAGACAATACAAAAATTGAATTTTTTAAAAATATATTTTGCCCTTAATAGTAGCCTGGATGCCAGTTGAACTTGGCCCTGCCCACAACATTTGAGGTTGCGAAGTTCGTTCTGGACTTGATCCGTTGTGGAGCAACTATGCTCGAACCAGAGCTGTTACCAGAGCTGGACCAATCAAATTGTCAGGGCGGGCTTTATACGATGATGGACAGATGATCAACAGTAGCGTAATCATCCACGTCACCAAAGAGCACTTGGGTTGAATTTGTTCTAATCCTAAACGGAGACCTTGTTCGTATATGCAGTCACCTTTACTATTTCTTTTGAAAAATGATGATCGTGTTGGTAAGTACTCTGAGTGTCCTTAAATTCTTTTTACAACACCGGCAAATATCGTTTACATTCATCTTCTTTCAGCGTGCGTGCAGTTGAGTTCTATTGACAGCTATGCGTCACTCGTCACTTAGTCCGTTGCTCTGATTGGTTGTAAGTCTATCCAATTGAGTGCAGAGGCATTTTCTTTCCTGGTTCGGTTGAAACACACCGCATAATCACAGCCCAATGGAACAGTATCAGGCTCATATTCTGACTAGAATCTGAGTATGACAACGTCAGGCTACCTTAATACTATTGATTTGAAAAAAAAAAAAAACTGACACTGTGTTTAAAATGCAATGTAAGTTTATTGTGAACTGTGTAATTATGCTCTACCCAGTATATACTCTTGGAAAAAATCTAAATTGTGTCATTTTTGCTGTAAAAAGTTTAGGTAGATAATGAGTGAAAAAAAGTAATGTTTGATATAATTTCTTGTTCACAATGTTCAAGGACAAAGATACAGAACTTCAGTGAGGAGTTTTTTTGCAAGCAACATATTTAATATATGCAAATATTATATTGTAGTTGATGTTTCACCATTGTAAATTGTTTGGAGGACTCTCTCTGCCCTTCTGCTGCTTTTGATGTCTCTGCGCATTCCCACCTAGTCTGAAAAACACATTTAAACACGTATTGAAGTATGCTATTGTGAACACACAATGCAATGAGTTTTTGTACTGCAACAGTATTTGCTAAATGTATGTTGGACAGTGGGTGTTGTCAAAATCTTATAATAGGTGCTCTAAGGTTTAGTGCATATTGTTCTTCGTGTGTTCTGTTGTTTTGAGTGGTTGCGGTTTTACAAACATCTCACAGATTCATTATAAAGTTCAGGAGCAGTAAACATGAAAGCGGATAGTTGCACTCTCACTTAAAGTCGTCTTGGATTAGACAGTGGAGAGGGGAAATTTTGACACTGACTTGCTGTACTTTCTCTCTCTGTTTACCAAATCCGTCTGACAGCTCCCATGACAGCGTAGCAGACTGAGGCAGCTGTCTTTGCCTCATACACACTGGCTAAGCAAAAAACACTAAATTATATTCATATTGCAGTGCAATAGCTGGAGAAAACTACATCTATCTATTGTCGATTAAGTTTCAACAGTTGCAAATTATTAATTCATCATGTTCTTCTTCGTCTATATGCAGCTATTAAAGGTGGTGTATTTAAAAAAAAAAAATAAAAAAAATGAAATGGTAAGATACTTTCTGTTTTTGTTAAAATACTTCCCAGCTGTTTTCAGCTGTTTTGTTTGTTTGAACGATGGTAGATCTTTAAATCTTACCTTTAAGAATTAAAGGTAATATTTTGCACTCTTTTATTGATGAATATTCAATATTTGAAATTTGGATTACTCTTTTAACATATTTTAAACTGAATAATTGGTAAACAAGATCCCACAAATTGTACATACTCGTCAACAGGGCTGTGCACAGACATTTGCATTAAAAGGCAATAATGCAGACATTAAAATAAAGTTACGTACTGTTGAATATGGCCAGCAGCCATATCACCCTGTAGCCCAAGACTGGTTTCCCACTGAAGCTAAGCAGGGCTGAGCCTGGTTAGTACCTGGATGGGAGACCAACTGGGAAAACTAGGTTGCTGCTTGTAGAGGTGTTAGTGAGGCCAGCAGGGGGCGCTCACCCTGTGGTCTATGTGGGTCCTAACACCCCAGTATAGTGATGGGGACACTATACTGTCAAAGAGCACCGTCCTTCGGAGGAGACGTTAAACCGAGGTCCTGACTCTCTGTGGTCATTAAAAATCCCAGGATGTCCTTCAATAAAGAGTAGGGGTGTAACCCCGGCATCCTGGCCCAATTTGCCCATTGGCCCCTGTCCATCATGGCCTCCTAATAATCCCCCTATCCTGATTGGCTTCATCACTCTGTCTCCTCTTCACCAATCAGCCGATGCATCAACCAGGTGGATGCTGCACATTGGTGGTGGGTGAGGAGATTCCCCCCTTCCATGTAAAGCGCTTTGAGTGCCTAGAAAAGTGCTATATAAATGTAACAAATTATTATATTTATTATATTTATTATTAATAACTTATTAAACTTTAAAACATCTATTAACACTATAATGCTCTCACAGCATTTAAATTAAATCAGTATCATAAAATTAATCTTACCATTTATCAAACTCCATTTACATTGCAATTGCATAAATAATGTTATGAGATGGATGTTCTAAATATAACATTTTAAATATAGAAATGTTGTGGAAAATGAAATGAAACTATTAAATATATAACTAAAACCACTAGTAGGTGGTGGCAAGTCTTAATAAGTGAATCACAGAATCATTTATTCATCCGATTCATCAAATGTATTCATCATTGTTCAAATTCATTCATGAGTAAAATTGTAAGTGTGAAAGTCTACATGCCGATCTACTGCACATGTGTGAAATATGCTGTCCGCCGAGCATGCGCAGTTGGTGCTTTTGCATAGAGATGTCTGCATAGAGCCTCCGCATACACCCTCCGATGACGGTGATTTTTACGTCACGCGGACACGGAAAGTATAAAGCCTCTGTAAATACAAGTAGTCTGCTTCTGTGCTGTCTGCGTACGCGTCCAAATTGGAGTATAACCGAGGCTTTAGGGTCTATCTGTGCACATGCCTGCTTGTCAAGAAAACAAAAAATAAATATGTGGCTTTAAAGTCACCATGAAACCAAAATTGGCAATTCTTATTTTCATAGAAAATTGTGGTGTTTATTATAAATGATTTATCCATACACATATGAATAAAAAAAATAATGTTGCCTCGTAGTCTTTACCCTCCCTCTTTCAATGACATCTCTTCTCTGATGACGTGTTTCTCTGTGTGAGGGTGGAACGACCTGTCACTTACATGAGATCACAGCAATAGAAAAGCAATAATCAATTACAGCCCTATGGTTTTTCTCTTGTTTGAGAGAACTTTTCACTCGGATATACAAACCCAATTCCCAAAAAGTTGGGACACTGTACAAATTGTGAATAAAAACAGAATGCAATGATGTGGAAGTTTCAATTTCAATATTTTATTCAGAATACAACATAGATGACATATCAAATGTTTAAACTGAGAAAATGTATAATTTTAAGGGAAAAGTAGTTGATTTTAAATTTCATGGCATCAACACATCTCAAAAAAAGTTGGGACAAGGCCATGTTTCCCACTGTGTGGCATCCCCTCTTTTTATAACAGTCTGCAAACGTCTGGGCACTGAGGAGACAAGTTGCTCGAGTTTAGGAATAGGAATGTTGTCCCATTCTTGTCTAATACAGGCTTCTAGTTGCTCAACTGTCTTAGGTCTTCTTTGTCGCATCTTCCTCTTTATGATGCGCCAAATGTTTTCTATGGGTGAAAGATCTGGACTGCAGGCTGGCCATTTCAGTACCCGGATCCTTCTTCTACGCAGCCATGATGTTGTAATTGATGCAGTATGTGGTCTGGCATTGTCATGTTGGAAAATACAAGGTCTTCCCTGAAAGAGACGACGTCTGGATGGGAGCATATGTTGTTCTAGAACTTGGATATACCTTTCAGCATTGATGGTGCCTTTCCAGATGTGTAAGCTGCCCATGCCACACGCACTCATGCAACCCCTAACCATCAGAGATGCAGGCTTCTGAACTGAGCGCTGATAACAACTTGGGTTGTCCTTGTCCTCTTTAGTCCGGATGACATGGCGTCCCAGTTTTCCAAAAAGAACTTGGACGGTGGATTGTGTTCACCGATAATGTTTTCTGGAAGTATTCCTGAGCCCATGTTGTGATTTCCATTACAGTAGCATTCCTGTATGTGATGCAGTGCCGTCTAAGGGCCCGAAGATCACAGGCATCCAGTATGGTTTTCCGGCCTTGACCCTTACGCACAGAGATTGTTCCAGATTCTCTGAATCTTTGGATGATATTATGCACTGTAGATGACGATAACTTCAAACTCTTTGCAGTTTTTGTAGGCTCTTTGCAGGCTCTTTTTATACCCAATCATGTTGCCAATTGACCTAATAAGTTGCAAATTGGTCCTCCAGCTGTACCTTATATGTACATTTAACTTTTCCGGCCTCTTATTGCTACCTGTCCCAACTTTTTTGGAATGTGTAGCTCTCATGAAATCCATGTCTCACTTTCAACATTTGATATGTTATCTATATTCTATTGTGAATAAAATATAAGTTTATGAGATTTGTAAATTATTGCATTCCTTTTTTATTCACTATTTGTACAGTGTCCCAACTTTTTTGGAATCGGGTTTGTACGTCATAATGGGAAAGAAAAAACTATCGCAACTTCCGTTTCATGCTGATTTTAAGTCCCTATAGCAGGACACGATTCATTTTGCCTTAAAAATTGTTTTGCTGCTGTTGTTACTCCCTTTATTTTTCCCACATTTAAAATCTCTCCAGAGGATATATTACAACCTCATTCTGTCCTGCTTATCAGAGTTCCCTGTTAACCAAAGGGAACTTTCATACCAACAGTTGCAACAATCTACAGCATTTTCCCCAATGACTAGCTGTTTTGTCACAGAAAGGGAGAATAAGTGAGGGCTGGCACCCTCATATTGTTACAAACTCGTATGACTTTCTTTTTTGTCCATAAAATGGAAGCCAGTGGTCTCCAAAACTGTTACCAACATTCTTCGAAATATCTACTTTAGTGTTCACAGAAGAAAGAAGATCATACAGGTTTGGAAAACATGATGGTGGGTAAATGATGACAGAATTTTAGTTTTTGAGTGAATTATCTCTTTAAATTCCACAGTATTTTTTTCAACACTCATCCAGCATCAGTAGCCAGTATATAATAGCTATTCCCTATGATTTACCTCTTCACTGCACAGTTGAGCTTTGTTGTCTGGCTAAATAATGAGATTGTGATTTGTGAATATGGAGCGTCACAGGCAGAATTGTAATCTGTGTCTCCCCTATAGGCTTTATTAATAGGTGAGCCAGAATGAGAGAAGGCTTAAGCCTCTGTACGATTCAGTATGACCTAGATATGCTGCATTTCTCTGACCCACATCCAATTCACTGTACAGCAGGCTGTTTCTCCATTATACCAGAAATTAATGGCTCTGAATCTCCATTAGTAAAACTCACTGTGGCATGTTGCATTCTTTCTCCCCCTTTGGATTACGTGCAAACTGGTCTTTTGATAGAACACAACCAAGAATCTAAAGCTAAATGTTTCATTGTCCTTCCAACATAATAAATATTATATATATATATTGTATATATTTGTATATTTATATTGTATGTATGCATGTATGTTTGTGTATATACACTCACCTAAAGGATTATTAGGAACACCTGTTCAATTTCTCATTAATGCAATTATCTAATCAACCAATCACATGGCAGTTGCTTCAATGCATTTAGGGGTGTGGTCCTGGTCAAGACAATCTCCTGAACTCCAAACTGAATGTCAGAATGGGAAAGAAAGGTGATTTAAGCAATTTTGAGTGTGGCATGGTTGTTGGTGCCAGACGGGCCGGTCTGAGTATTTCACAATCTGCTCAGTTACTGGGATTTTCACGCACAACCATTTCTAGGGTTTACAAAGAATGGTGTGAAAAGGGAAAAACATACAGTATGCGGCAATCCTGTGGGCGAAAATGCCTTGTTGATGCTAGAGGTCAGAGGAGAATGGGCCGACTGATTCAAGCTGATAGAATAGCAACTTTGACTGAAATAACCACTCGTTACAATCGAGGTATACAGCAAAGCATTTGTGAAGCCACAACACGCACAACCTTGAGGCGGATGGGCTACAACAGCAGAAGACCCGACCGGGTACCACTCATCTCCACTACAAATAGGAAAAAGAGGCTACAATTTGCAGGAGCTCACCAAAATTGGACAGTTGAAGACTGGAAAAATGTTGCTTGGTCTGATGAGTCTCGATTTCTGTTGAGACATTCAGATGGTAGGGTCAGAATTTGGCATAAACAGAATGAGAACATAGATCCATCATGCCTTGTTACCACTGTGCAGGCTGGTGGTGGTGGTGTAATGGTGTGGGGGATGTTTTCTTGGCACACTTTAGGCCCCTTAGTGCCAATTGGGCATCGTTTAAATGCCACGGCCTACTTGAGCATTGTTTCTGACTTTGTCCATCCCTTTATGACCACCATGTACCCATTCTCTGATGGCTACTTCCAGCAGGATAATGCACCATGTCACAAAGCTCGAATCATTTCAAATTGGTTTCTTGAATAGGATAGCATCTTGCAGTTGATGGAGATTTGTGGGATGCACATCCAGGGCACAAAGCTCCCGTTCCACCACATCCCAAAGATGCTCTATTGGGTTGAGATCTGGTGACTGTGGGGTCCATTTTAGTACAGTGAACTCATTGTCATGTTCAAGAAACCAATTTGAAATGATTCGAGCTTTGTGACATGGTGCATTATCCTGCTGGAAGTAGCCATCAGAGAATGGGTACATGGTGGTCATAAAGGGATGGACATGGTCGGAAACAATGTTCAGGTAGGCCGTGGCATTTAAATGATGCCCAATTGGCACTAAGTGGCCTAAAGTGTGCCAAGAAAACATCCCCCACACCATTACACCACCACCAGCCTGCACAGTGGTAACAAGGCATGATGGATCCATGTTCTCATTCTGTTTACGCCAAATTCTGACTCTACCATCTGAATGTCTCAACAGAAATCGAGACTCATCAGACCAAGCAACATTTTTCCAGTCTTCAACTGTCCAATTTTGGTGAGCTTGTGCAAATTGTAGCCTCTTTTTCCTATTTGTAGTGGAGATGAGTGGTACCCGGTGGGGTCTTCTGCTGTTGTAGCCCATCCGCCTCAAGTTGTGCATGTTGTTGCTTTACAAATGCTTTGCTGCATACCTCGGTTGTAACGAGTGGTTATTTCAGTCAAAGTTGCTCTTCTATCAGCTTGAATCAGTCGGCCCATTCTCCTCTGACCTCTAGCATCAACAAGGCATTTTCGCCACAGGACTGCCGCATACTGTATGTTTTTCCCTTTTCACACCATTCTTTGTAAACCCTAGAAATGGTTGTGCGTGAAAATCCCAGTAACTGAGCAGATTGTGAAATACTCAGACCGGCCCGTCTGGCACCAACAACCATGCCACACTCAAAATTGCTTAAATCACCTTTCTTTCCCATTCTGACATTCAGTTTGGAGTTCAGAAGATTGTCTTGACCAGGACCACACCCCTAAATACATTGAAGCAACTGCCATGTGATTGGTTGTTTAGATAATTGCATTAATGAGAAATTTAACAGGTGTTCCTAATAATCCTTTAGGTGAGTGTATGTATACACACACACACCGATCAGGCATAACATTACAAGTTATATTCAAGTGAATAACACTGATTATCTCTTCATCATGACACCTGTTAGTGGGTGGGATATATTAGGCAGCAAGTGAACATTTTGTCTTCAAAGTTGATGTGTTAGAAGCAGGAAAAATGGGGTAAGGATTTGAACGAGTTTGACAAGGGCCAAATTGTGATGACTAGACAACTGGGTCAGAGCATCTCCAAAACTGCAGCTCTTGTTCGGTGTTCCCGGTCTGCAGTGGTCAGTATCTATCAAAAGTGGTCCAAGGAAGGAACAGTGGAGAACCGGTGTCAGGGTCATGGGTGGCCAAGGCTCAATGATGCACGTGGGGAGCGAAGGCTAGACCGGGTGGTCCGTTTAAACAGACAAGCAATTCTAGCTGAAATTGCTCAAGAAGTTAATGCTGGTTCTGATAGAAAGGTGTCAGAATACACAGTGCATTGCAGTTTGTTGTGTATGGGGCTGCATAGCCGCAGACCAGTCAGGGTGCCGCCCGAAAGCACCAACAGTGGGCACATGAGCATCAGAACTGGACCACGGAGCTGATGAATCACGCTCTCTTTTACATCACGTGGATGGCTTGGTGCGTGTGTGTCGCAGGATGCACTATGGGAAGAAGGCAAGCCGGCAGAGGCAGTGTAATGCTTTGGGCAATGTTCTGCTGGGAAATCTTGGGTCCTGCCATCCATGTGGATGTTACTTTGACATGTACCACCTACCTAAGCATTGTTGCAGACCATGTACACCCTTTCATGGAAACAGTATTCCCTGGTGGCTGTGGCCTCTTTCAGCAGGATAATGTGCCCTGCCACAAAGCAAAAATGGTTCAGGAATGATTTGAGGAGCACGACAATGAGTTTTAGGTGACTTCCACATTCCCCAGATCTCAATCCAATCGAGCATCTGTGGGATGTGCTGAACAAACAAGTCCGATCCATGAAGGCACCACCTCGCAACTTACAGGACATAAAGGATCTGCTGCTAACATCTTGGTGCCAGATATCACAGCACACCTTCAGGGGCCTTGATGGGTCAGGGCTGTTTTGGCAGCAAAAGGGGGACCAACACAATATTAGGAAAGTCATACTGGTCATAATGTTATGCCTGATTGGTGTATATATGGAATATATATATATTTAAAAAAAAATATTTTAAAGAAATGTATGCTTTTTTTCAGAAACAATAAGTTAATTAAATAGATCAAAAGTAAGTAAGGATGATTGATTTCATTTAAGGTTTAATAATGAAAAAATAAACAAGATAACAAAGGCAGGTAAAACAGGAATTGGTATTGGTATTGGACCAAAACTCTCAGAGATATTCACAGCTAAAAATTTTGCAGCTATTCTACTACTCCTACTACTTATTTTTACCCTAATGTGTGCATGCATTGTGTCAGTGTGATTCATGTTTTGCAGTATCGTATGTGTGTGTGTTTGTTTGTTGCCCCAATGCTTTATAGTTTCTTGCTGTCCGGTCAGCAGCTGTTGTCCAGTCCGAGTCAGATGGCACTGGGTACAGACTGACCTTGAGCTGCTGAAGCCCACAGTTCTGTTCTGTCGATTTGGGGTGGTTAGAGTGAGCCCAGCGTGCTGACAGACAGACTGCCCAGTAACAAACCTCATCAAACAGGGCCCGACAGTGACACAGTGTTCCCAGAGACCGCCTTCAGCACAGGCGGCGGACGGGAGCAAACATCATTGCCACAATCAGATCCATTATCCCCCATTCGTCACAGAGCAAACAGCCAGCATCCGTTACAGGCCCGCAGGATCACCGCTGACTCTTTTGCTTATCCACGCACACTCACATTAAAGGCCCTGCAGGGGAAATATTATGAATGCATTACGCCAGCTGTGCTAGAACAGCTCATCCAAACTGTTGTGTGGGTGTGTATCAGTGTGTGTGCACACAGTTTAGAGGAAATACACCAGTGTAATGAACATAGATCAGAAGATTATGAAATTTTAATGTCAGTTATATGAGGCTTTGCCAGGTTTTGTTTGGGTATGAATAATACACATTTAAGGTGCCAATAAAGTGTAAAAACACTATAAAGCATGAATGTTTTGTGTAGATTCAAAGTATCTTATTGCATTTATAATAACATGATTCATACAGGTAAGAACAACACTTATAGTCTCAGGGTTAAAAGCTATGATTCATTGACAGGAATAGGAACAACAACAAAAATTATTTGTGTTCAGGTATTGGTAAACATTTAAGAGATAGTTCACCCAAAAATGAGCAGTCTGTCATTTTATCCCCCTTGAGCTATTTCAAATCTGTATGTATGCAAAAGGAGAATTTATGAAGAGTTTGTATGCAGATTTGTTAATGGCCATGTCCGTCAAGCTTATAGAGACTGTTCACCAAAAATTTATATTCTGTCATGATTTATTCAACCTTATGTTGTTCCAAACCTGTATGACTTTCTTTCTTCTGTGGAACATATAAGATTAAATTGGAAGAGCATTGACTTTCATTATATGGAGAAAAAATAATTAAAATATACTAAGAAAATCATGCAGGTTTGGAATGACATGAAGATGAATAAAGGATGGCAGAACTTAATTTTTTTGTTGAACTATCCATTTAGTAAGCACAAAAAAACAAAAACAAAATGTAAGTAGGCATGGTCCATATGACTGATGCATTTAGGTTTTTACTAAGTCTTCTGAAGACATATGAGCATTTCCCTTCACTGGATCTCACAAATCAGCCCCACTCTTGGTGCCAGGTTTACCATCATTAATGCCAAATCTCACTGGTTTATGTGTGTCATTTCTTGGCGTATGGTGCCATTTTGAAGAAGAACAGCATTTGAAAACACCAAGAGAGGGCTCATGGACAGTCTGTGATGCTACTTGGCGGCTTCGGATGCTCTGATACATAATGTCCCAGAGGTTCTCAATTGGATTCGGGTCTGCACACAAAACAAATTTGGTTCTTCAGCGGTTGTTTGGGGTGGTTGAGGTGCTATATAGCACCGCTACTGTATAAGGAACCTGTTAAGCCTTGTGTGGTTCTTCAGCGGTTCTTTGGGGTGGTTAAGATGCTATATAGCACCACTTCCATACAAAGAATCTGTTAAAGGGGTACTTCAGCGCTGGGAAGATGAATGTGTATGTAAACTGGGTCATTTATGTAGCAGAAATTTTTGAATTTGATGCATTCTAGACTGAGAAAATACAGAAAATGTATTTTTGTCTTATGTGGATGAAACAAAACAACTCCTAGAATGCACTTGCTTCGCTGCCCTACGAGGCCACTCCCAAAGCCACTGCTACTGGTTACCACCATGACACCGCCCCCACCGTCCTTTTGATTTTCATAGTAATAAAATCATTTTGTTCAGTTTTGTTCAGCTCCGCACCACTCCGTTATGAATGCCCGAGCCCAGCAGCTGTGCGCATTTACATTCTGTGAGTGAGATTCCACTCCTGTGGGTGGGTTGATAACATGCGGAACTAGCTCCTACTACTGGCTGTAGTCTCTAGCCTCTGGCCAAAAAAATCCTCCGATGATGCAAATATCATCATTTTGCAGAAATAAAATGCATAAATCTCTCAGGGGGATATGAGGGGGGGAAAGTACGATAATTTGAATATACTACCGGGTTTCTACTGATACAAAGCTTAATGCGAATCGCTGAACCCTTTAAGTCCCTGTATAGTTCTTTAAAGGTTCTCTAACTCTCTCTTAGTCTTTTAGTTTAGTTGGGAAAAGGATTAAAAAAATCAACATTAAAATAGTGTTGAGAACCACGTTATCTTCAGGAAATACATTTTGCCCCCAAAGCCCCCTTATAAGGAAATATTCCAGGGCCCCCACATGAGACTTTTTGACCTCAGAAAAGCATAAAAGTGATTCAAAACCGCTTATGGCATTGTAGTAAATTCTCATTTATAGCAAACATATGAGAGTGGAGTAACAGATCTAAAATCTAAAGAAGAGAATGGGGTGGTTCTATGGTTCTACATAGCACCATTTGACATACACCGTCAGAAAAAAAGGTACATTGCTGTCACTGGGGCAGTACCCTAAGGTGCAAAACCGAAAAGGTACTAATATGTACCTTTAAGGTACTAATATGCTCTCTTAAAGTACAGATATGTACCTTTTAAGGTACTAATATCTACCATTTAGGGGTGAGTAAGGTACAAAGATGTACTTTTTCACTTTTGTACCTTAGGTTACCACCCCAGTGACAGCACTGTACCTATTTTTTGACAGCACTGTATAGCACCTTTAAAAATGGGTGCTATATGGAACTTAAAGTGGTTCCCCTATGATTGCAAGCCACTGAACCACTTTTAGTGCTATTTAGCAGTATTTTTGTTTAGAGTGTGGGGAACGTAGGGCCAGTCATTGGCATCAATGCCTTCGTCATCTAAAAATGTGGCCCACACACTCTAGCCACATGAGTCTGGGCATTATTAACCAGCATACAGAATGACAATGGCTCTGAGGATTTCATCCCGGTATCTAACACAAGTAAGGGAACTATTGGCTAGCACGTGGCAATCTCTGCAACCCTCCAAGGATATTCCTCCCCAGACCGTTACTGACCCACCACCAAACCGGTTGTGCTGGATGATGTTTGCATGCAGCATAACATTCCCCACGACATCTCTTTCATGTCTGGCACAGTGTGAACCTGCTCTTATCTGTTAAGGTAACGGGCGCCAATGGCGGACTTGAATTCTGGTGTTCTTTGGAAAATGCCAATCAAGCTGCACAGTGCTGAACTGTGAGCACAGGTCCCACTAGAGGATGCCGGGCCCTCATGCCACCCTCATGAAGTCTGCTTCTGACAGTTTGGTCAGAAACATGCACACCAGTATCCTGCTGGAGGTAATTTTGTAGGGCTCTGGCAGTGTTCCTCATGTTCCTCCTCACACAAAGGAGTAGATACCAGTCCTACTGCTGAATTGTTGCCCTTCTACATCCCTGTCCAGCTCTCCTCATGTAATGGCCTGGCTCCCAGTATCTCCTCCATGCTCTTGAAACTGTTCTGGGAGACGCACCAAACCTCCTTGTGACGGCACATATGGATGGAGGAGCAGGACTGCCTGTGCAACCTGATTGGGTTGCATGTACTAAGGAGAGAACAATTGTCTATGGCCCCCACCTGCAATATCCCTGAAGTTTAAGTGACTTAGTGTTATACTGTGATGATTAAGTGTTCCCATATTTTTTTAGTGTATAATCCACTGTGTGGACTAATTTTATAATAGTTTTAATTTTGTGATGAACTCTTCCTTCCTTTGTAAGTCTTTGTTATAGGAAGGTGTATGTACAGACTTGCCCTTGGCATGAGGGAACAGGACATTTTTTGTGTTGATGGCTTTCCATGCCTCCCCGCGCTCAGTGGCTCATTTGACATGACTGCCTAATGCTTTCCACAGTGCTGATCTTGGATCAGAGCTGACGTTTGCTCAATACTCGGAAGCTGCACTGCCGCTGCTAAATATCCTGAAGTGAACAGAGTGACAGTTTAGCACTGCTGCTTCTGCAGATGTGTCCTTATAAAGGCCTCAGAACAGTTGGGGTTAGAGGTTAGACTCCTTCTGAAATAAATGAGATGAGAGCATGAAAAATACATTAATATGCACAAGCAACAATAGCAGTAATAACTCAGCCGCGGCACTAATTTGCCTCACTTTATTTGTTTCTAATTTTAGCTTCTTTATTTCATTATGGTATAATTGGGTGCACTTTTGCAGTTTTAGAGTTGTTCCTCCGTTGGTTATTTCAGTGTATTTTATGAGCCCATAATAATGTTGATTCCAGACATTAATTACAGCATCCGCAGTTACAGTAAATAATCTTTGTTATTTTAATCCTTCATTATTTTAAGTGCAAGTGCTTGTCTCGTTTTAAATGGGTTGTTGGAAAGAAGATAGCACTGAGGTTTCAAAGCATGAAAATCCTCTCTTGATTTAAAAGGAAACAAAACGCCAAAGCCTGGATCAATAGCTGTTCATTGGAGCGGCCCTCTCCAGCTTTATGAGAATGGATTGTGTGTTCTTGACAACACGTCTGTCCATCCTATGACCTTGTCACTAAGGGCTCTTCCCTCTGTCTTATCTCATCAGTACTTTGCCTGCTGTGCATCACAGATTTGAAAGCATAAGATCTGTGATGTTAGACATTTTTACACTCCTCTCTTGCCATTCCTTAAAAGCTAATTTAAGGCAAGACACTACAGGCAAAAACAGTTTTTTCATGTGTTTGTCAGGTTTGAGATTTTGGGCTTTTGGCTTGTCATAAAGGTTTTTTTTTTTTTTTTTTTTTTTTTTTTTTTTTTTAAACTAGTGGAAAGAAAACATCCAAAATACACTTTTAAGTGTAGCACTTTATCTATTTGCGTCTGTAGATTTCATTTATACTACATATCTTTAAAGGCCATTTTCTAATTTTCTCCTGCACTGAGGCAGAAATCTCCACTTCAGCAGCACTTACATACACCAAACTTTACCATTTTATTCTTATATTTTATCCATATTATGAAGGTTTATACAGAGGTACAAAACCTCTTACATTTTTGTTCATATATAATTTGCCTGATTTCATTTTATTCCTAATCAAAAATGGTGAAAATATGTTGACGTTTTTTTTCTGATTTATGGAGTGATAAAAAGAGATATCCAAAATCTGGTCTGTAAAAACCTTTGACACTAATATGTAAAAAAATAAAAAATAATAATAAAAAATATATATATATATATATATATATATATATATATATATTAACCTGGCTTTATCCAATGGTCAGATTTTTGTTCTAGAAATGTATGCAAATCAGTGCATGACCAAGATGGCGCCGCCGTGTTCGGTCGCCGTTCAGGTCGCTCCGCGAAGACTGTGCTTTTATTTATTATTTTACTTTCTTTTGCTCTCAATTTTTACAAATTTATCATCTGCATTGATCTGCTACGACAGCAAAACTCTTTTGGACATTGGTTACCTCTACACTGGACTGTTTCAGGACACTTTCACCGATCCTCTGTGGCCATCTGAGATTCTTCGGAACGCCGAGTTGAACAATGGCCAGAGTCGACGGCGAAGAATCAAGAAACACAGCGGGAAACGCGCAGGGATCCGCAAAAGACTGAGAAAAAGGGCATTCAGCCCACCTCTCCCGAGCATCATGCTCGCAAATGTCCAATCCTTGGAAAATAAGATGGACGATCTCAGAGCCAGGATAAGTTTTCAACGGGACATGAGAGACTGTAACATCTATTGTTTGTCCGAAACATGGCTCACGCCCGCGGTCCCGGACACAGCTGTGACGCCGTCGGAGAACTTCTCTGTTTTTCGGATGGACAGAACAGCCGAGGCCGGTAAATCCAAAGGCGGTGGAGTATGTTTCATGAACAACAAGAAATGGTGCGACCCCAGGAACATCACCATTCTCTCGCGATCCTGCTCGCCTCATCTGGAACATTTAACAATCATCTGCCGCCCATTCTATCTGCCGAGGGAGTTTTCCTCGGTCATCGCCACCGCTGTTTACATTCCACCGCAGGCAGACACAGGGCTGGCTTTATCTGGCCTTCATGATGTTACCAGCGGCATCATAAACAAACACCCCGATGCTGCTTTCATCGTCGCGGGCAATTTTAACAAAGCAAACCTAAAGAAAGTCTTGCCAAACTTTCACCAGCACGTCTCCTGTCCTACACGAGGAGCAAACACACTGGATCATTGCTACTCTCCGTTTAAGAACGCCTATAAATCTCGGTCACTTCCAGCTTTCGGCAAATCGGATCATGCTGCCATTTTCCTCACACCTGAATACAAACAAAGGCTCGTTCAGGAACCCCCGGTGAGGCGGGAAGTTAAACGCTGGTCACCCCATTCAGAGAGAGTTCATCTGATGTCAGCGAGTTCACGGATGTGGCGCTTTGCTTCATCAACACGCTTACAGAGCAAGCCACACAAACAATAACAATAACGTCCTTTTCAAATCAGAAACCGTGGGTGGACAATTCAATCCGCGCTGCAGTGAACACACGCACTGCCGCTTACAACGTCGGTCTCCTATCGGGGAATATGAATGAATACAAATCATCCTGCTATGCTCTCCGACGCACAGTTAAAGCCGTAAAGCTCCGTTATAAGGATCGAGTGGAGTCTCATTTCCAACTCAACGACTCCCGGCGCATGTGGCAGGGTCTGAGGTCCATCTGCTCTTTTGGATCTAAATCCTCTGCAGAGGTCAGAGCTGATCCGTTGCTTGTGAACGAGTTAAACTCTTTCTACGCTCGCTTTGATTGTAATCGCGGCAGTGATCAGAGGGAATCACTCAGAGCAGCAACAACCACGTGATCTCTGTCTCGGAGGATGAAGTTCGGAGGGCACTCAAGCGTGTGGACGACAGGAAAGCTGCTGGGCCGGATGGTATTTCAGGTCGTGTTCTGCAGTCCTGTGCTGATCAGCTCACCGGGTTGTTTACATCTATCTTTAATGAGTCCCTCGCTACATCTGTGGTCCCCACCTCCTTCAAAAAATCCACCATCATCCCTGTCCCTAAGAACAGTAAACCCTCTTGCCTAAATGACTATTGTCCAGTGGCTCTCACGTCTATAGTCATGAAGGTCTTTGAGAGACTCATTAAAAACACCATTTGCTCCTTCATTCCTGACACTTTGGACCCTCTTCAGTTTGCCTATCGTCCCAATAGATCGACTGAAGATGCCATCTCACATGTCCTCCACTCCTCCCTCACTCACATCAACAGCAAAAGTGGGAACTACGTAAGGCTGCTATTTATTGACTATAGCTCAGCCTTTAACACCATAGTTCCCATTAAGCTAACCACCAAACTCCTTGAATTCTTATCTCTGCCACTGGATTGAAGACTTCCTCACTGGCAGGCCTCAGGTGGTGAGAGTAGGCCAGTTCACCTCCACCTCCATCACCGAGTGTGGGAGCTCCACAGGGCTGTGTCCTGAGTCCCCTGCTCTACTCTCTCTACACGCATGACTGTTTGTCCACACACAGCTCCACCTCTATCATCAAATTTGCTGATGATACTGTTGTCCTGGGCCTCATTTCCAACAACGAGACGGCATACTTGGACGAGGTGGAGCAACTAACATCATGGTGCCAGGACAACTGTCTCTCTCTGAATGTTGGCAAGACCAAAGAACTGATTGTGGACTTCAGGAAGAGACAGCAACGGACATACTCCCCTCTCATGATCAGCGGTTCACCAGTGGAGAGAGTGAGCTTCAAGTACCTGGGTGTAGACATCTCCGAGGACCTGACCTGGACTGCTCACATTCAGACACAGGTGAAAAAAGCCAGGCAAAGACTGTACCACCTGCACCAGCTGAGGAAATTCAGGGTTTCACCAGCTATCCTGAAAACTTTCTATTTAGGGGCGATAGAAAGTGTATTAACTCAGTGCATCACAGTGTGGTATGGGAACAGCACCAGTCATGACTGCAAAGCCCTGCAAAGAGTCGTGCGCGCTTATCCGAGCGTATCTCAGGGTCAGCTCTCCCGTCTCTGCAGGACGTCTACACCAAACGCTGCAAAGGAAGGTAGAGCTACTAAAATCATCAAGGACTCTAATCACCCTGCAAACCCTCATTTCATGCTGCTGGCATCTGGTAAGCGCTTCCGAAGCCTGATGGCCAAAACTGAGAGACTCAGGAGGAGCTTCTTCCCCAGGCCATCAGACTCCTGAACTCAGTCACTTAACATCACGTGACCATCGACATACTGACATTGCACTGCACTTTCTGTTCTCGTTGTTACTGTGTAACAACCTGTTATAAACCTGTTTGCACATTATACTTCTTTGTACATTTCTGTTAACCACATATTTATAAGTCTACAGTTTACTCACTGCACAGTTTATCTCACTTATTTTATTCCACTTCTTTGTTTATTTATTTATAATTCTACAGATACATATATATATATATATATATATATATATATATATATATATATATATATATATATATATATATATATATATATATATACTTTTTATTCTATTTCTATTATAATTTCCTCCTTGTGTTTTTAACTGTGAATTTGCACTGTCCATGGACCTGACCTGTTTACATTTCACTGCCGGTTGTATATTCTGTATATAACTGTGTATGTGACAAATAAAACTCTTGAATCTCTTGAATCATATAATAGTGCTTCATTTGCATATTTAAACATAACTTTTAACATAACATAAATTTCAGAAAACTTGTAATACAAACAATGTTTGCAATTCTTAATGTAATCAATCAACTAGGGAAGTATGGTGATATTTTATTTTTATTTTTTAACCCTATTCACGTGGGTGAATTGCCTTAAAGGGATAGTTCACCCAAAAATTAAAATTGTATGTTTATCTGCTTAGCCCCAGGGCATCCAAGATGTAGGTGTAGATGTAGGTGATGTAGGTTTTTTCAGTAGAACACAAATTAAGATTTTTAACTCCAATTGTTGCACTGTGCCAGTCATATAATGCATGTCAATGGGGTCAAATCAAACAACTTCAAATTAAACCCTGCGGCTCATGACAACACATTGATGTCTTAAGACACGAAACGATCGGTTTGTGCGAGAAACAGTATTTATATAATTTTTTACCTCAATTTTTTTACTCTCATAGAATTTGACCCCATTGACATGCATTATATGACTGGCACAGTGCAACGGTTGGAGTTAAAAATCTTCATTTGTGTTCTACTGAAGAAACAAAGACACCTAGATCTTGGATGCCCTGGGGGTAAGCAGATAAACATAAAATTTTCATTTTTGGGTAAACTATCCCTTTAATCTAATTATAAACCAATTGTATACTAAAGTTTCCTAATGTGACTAATATGACAATATTAAATAGGCTTTTTTGATCATTTAGGAGCCTTGTAGACGTTTTTGATCATGCTCTGTGTTATCTGGGTCAGCTGGAGAGATTGAAGGATGTGCCAAGGCTTGCACTATCTGTCACGTCCTTCCCAGCAGGATCTCTTAGGACCCAGAAGTGGAAATGAGTAAAAGGTTATGTCAACTTTTAACGACTCTGACAGATGGCATTTCTCATGAGGCTCAGGAGAAGCTTGTATGAGGCAAGTTTGTCTTGTAGGTGTGAAGCACATTTACAAGTGTACTTATAAGGTACTTGTCCATACAACATTTCATGGTGTTAGCTGTCTCTGAATTGGCGTGCTGTCAGGGTAAAAGCTTTATTTGATCAGTAACTTATTTTTTAACCTTAAAAAAATAAAAAAATAAAGTATACTTCCAATATAAATCTTACTGAGTCAGTAAAACAGAGCAGGGTGATAATCCAGGGTAACAGAGACCCGGTGATATGTGTGCTTCCAGTTGTTTCAAAACTAAGAGAAGCACACATATCACCGGGTCTCTGTTACCCTGGATTATCACCCTGCTCTGTTTTAGATGGGTCATACTCAAACTCTTAGACACCCCATAATATAAGATTCTATATTTCTTTCTACTTAAATGTGCACTGTGTACATTTTAGCGGCATCTAGTGGTGAGGTTGCAAATTGCAACTGCCCACCGCTCACCTCTTACCCCTCACTTTCGAAGCACGTAGAGAAGCTACGGTTGCCAACACAGGATGAAAATGTCATCGTCTGAGACAGCAGAGAGTAGATAGCACTCTATAGAGCAGTTTGTCCATTTAGGGCTACTGTAGAAACATGACAGCACAAAATGGCAACTTCACTGTAAGGGGACCTGCGGTGTATGGAGATAGAAATGGCTTATTCTAAGGTAATAAAAACATAACAGTTCATTATGTAAGGTCTTTATATGCCACTGAAAATATAGTTATGTATATTATATTGCATTTCTGTTAATAGAGCCTCATAAATATTACACACTGCACCTTTAAAAGTGCACCACTTAACATTTTCCCCTCAGGTCACTTACTTCACATTTTTCTCTCTTCTTTAGTCTCTAAAACCCCTGCCACCTCACATCATTGCAGAGTGTGGCAACCCAACAAGCCATATTATGACAGTTACACATAGTCTTAGAGGGCCAAATCATCACAGTGATATTTACAGATGTTTTGACCAAGACATCCTGACAGTTTCTCCTGCTGCATTTATATGCTGCCTGTGTGTGTCTCTTTACACTCCAGAACAATACTTTGACATACAGGACTGCAGAGCCTTCTAAACTTGGTTTTGCATTCAACTCTGTGACATAGTGAGCCACATTAGTATTATTCCTGTGAGGATTTATGCTTTATTTAGGTGTGTATAGGTTACACTTAGAGAATATCACATCTATATATTTGTATTAGTTGTACAAACAGTGTACAAAAGTCTTAAAAGGATTTCATACAACATTTTAACATTTGTAGTCAGTAGTTTTATCCCTTAACTCTTTGATCACCAAAATTACATATTTAAAGGGTTTTTTTCCTGTGAAAAACTAAAATAGCTTGAATGTAACTCCACACTATGGCTGCTACTAACACTCACCTAAAGGATTATTAGGAACACCTGTTCAATTTCTCATTCATGCAATTATCTAATCAACCAATCACATGGCAGTTGCTTCAATGCATTTAGGGGTGTGGTCCTGGTCAAGACAATCTCCTGAACTCCAAACTGAATGTCAGAATGGGAAAGAAAGGTGATTTAAGCAATTTTGAGCGTGGCATGGTTGTTGGTGCCAGACGGGCCGGTCTGAGTATTTCACAATCTGCTCAGTTACTGGGATTTTCCCGCACAACCATTTCTAGGGTTTACAAAGAATGGTGTGATAAGGGAAAAACATCGAGTATGCGACAGTCCTGCGGGCGAAAATGCCTTGTTGATGCTAGAGGTCAGAGGAGAATGGGCCGACTGATTCAAGCTGATAGAAGAGCAACTTTGACTGAAATAACCACTCGTTACAACTGAGGTATGCAGCAAAGCATTTGTGAAGCCACAGCACGCACAACCTTGAGGCGGATGGGCTACAACAGCAGAAGACCCCACCGGGTACCACTCATCTCCACTACAAATAGGAAAAAGAGGCTACAATTTCCACGAGCTCACCAAAATTGGACAGTTGAAGACTGGAAAAATGTTGCCTGGTCTGATGAGTCTCGATTTCTGTTGAGACATTCAGATGGTAGAGTCAGAATTTGGCGTAAACAGAATGAGAACATGGCTCCATCATGCCTTGTTACCACTGTGCAGGCTGGTGGTGGTGTAATGGTGTTTTCTTGGCACACTTTAGGCCCCTTAGTGCCAATTGGGCATCGTTTAAATGCCACAGTCTACCTGAGCATTGTTCCCATTCAGTCGGTCACTCTCGACGCCACGTCGGAGTACCGACGAATAGGAATCTCGCTCGCGAGAGCCAATCTACTTTGAGTGTAACTAAAACGAGCCAATGCACATTTGGCATGCAACGATTGCACCAGGTGCTCATGCCATGCTGTGCGGGTATAAATGAGACACAGGTGATTGCATCAAATTAGCATTTTGCTTCGGAGCCGAGTGGTAGATGGTTACTACAGATATCACTCCTTACTTCGCAGTCCTGACTGAAGACGGAAGCCGCCTTTCGGAAGCGATCTCTTCATTCGGTGTTAGTGTGACGGCACAGCAGCGGGTCGTGTGGTTTTCCGATCATCTCTCTTTGTTGTTTGAACAGAACGATCACAAAGGCTGTTCTCACAGCCGGTTCGGTGCGCTAGGTGGAGAGCGCTAAAAAGCCGTTCCCACGGCTGGTAAGAGAGCGCCTTCGTGAGAGAGCGCGCACGCCACGCTGCACTATCCCTGACGGTGTCGCCGCGACCCTCCCCCGCGTGCTTCAGCACCAAGGAGAGCGCTTCTGAAAAAGAGCTTACACAGATAGAGCTTGCGTCTTTTTCAAGATGACATTCTATCTGTGTGTTTCTGGATGCGGTGGTTTCCTGTCACCGAGGATGGTCATCAGCGCTGTATCTCGTGTTTGGGCGTTCAGCACGCTGAGGCAGCGCTGGTGGATGAATCATGTTCTCACTGCGGGAACATGACCATCTCGGAGTTGCGATCGCGGCTCCGTCTCGCAAGGGCGGAGCCTCTGTGCCTCTGCCGTGATCTAACTCTCCTCAGAGAGTTACTTCAGGCAGTAGCCCGGCTGATTTGAGGGTTACGGTGAGCGCGTTTCCCCAGGAACCAACCCCGGGGAACCCTCATCCCTCTCGCACTCCGCAGCCAGTAGAGCTGCCATTGGAACGCGGTGGGCCGTCCCACGAGATGTGCACCATCCGTATCCTTTGGGGCTCCCCTTGAGGACCAGATGTCCATCGCTGCATCGGAGGGAGGGTCAGAACTCTCTGGAGGATGTGTCGGCGCAGGGGCTCCTCCAGGTAGACCCGCTGTGCCCGATACTGATCCGGAGATGATGGCTATGCTTGCCCGGGCCGCCGAGAGAGTCGGGCTCGTGTGGAACCCTCCACCGTGTCCCGAACCCTCAAGGCTGGATGATTGGTTTCTCGGGGTGGCCCGTGCTGGTTCTCAGCGCCCCACCCCGGTGCCTTTTTTCCTGGAGGTGCACGAGGAGCTCACAAGGTCGTGGACGGCACCTTTTACTGCCCGAAACTGGCCTAGTGGATCCTCCTCCCTCACCACCCTCGATGGCGGACCTGCAAAGGGATACACGCAGGTTCCCCCCGTGGAACGGGCCGTTGCTATGCAACTGTGACCTAACTCCACTTCCAGGGGGAACCCGTGTCTTCCCTCCGGGGCCTGTAGGTACTCATCCGATCTGATCGGGAAGGCCTACCTGGCTTGTGGAGAGGCAGGCTCCGCTTTACACGCTACGGCGTTGTTGCAGGTCCATCAGGCCCGGCTCTGAAGACCTTGCACGAGGGTGGTCACGATCCCGCAGTTCTCCAGGAACTGAGAACCGCAACGGACCTCGCGCTTCGTGCGACGAAGGTTACGGTGCGGGCCGTGGGTCGTGCGATGTCCACTATGGTGGTCCAGGAACGCCACCTCTGGCTGTGTCTGGCGGACATGAGGGAGACCGACAAAGTCAGGTTCCTTAACTCCCCCGTCTCCCAGACTGGCCTCTTCGGCGACGCGGCCCAGAACTTCGCCCATCAGTTCTTGGCCGCACAGAAGCAGACTGAGGCGGTCAGTCACATTCTGCCTCGGCGGTCAGCTGCTGTCTCCACCCCCCCTCAGCCTGCTCGTCGCCGAGGGCGGCCGCCTGCGTCTGCCTCCGCTCCCGCGCCGCAGCAGCAGCCTCCACCCAAGCGGCGTTGTGGAGCCGGGCGCAAGCAGGCCGCCCTACCCGTCCAGACGCCTGCCAAGAGGGGTGGCAAGGCCAAGGGCAGGCTGCCACGAGACGGGCGACCCGGAGGTGAGGAGGACTGCTCTTCTGGAGATGGTGACCACACCGCTCCATCCCCCAGTGGAGGGCCGGGAGGAGAATCTTGTGTTCCATTTTGTCTCTGTTCTGCCAAATTCTCAACACGAGCAGTTCCTTCCATCTCCGGGTCTGCAGGGGGCCTCGGAGAGTTGTGGCCGGTCAAACGCCGGACCACACTCATCCTCCCTCTTCGCCAGCGGGCAGCAGTGGACAACCCCCTCATGTTCCTGCTGCCCACCTGTGGAATCAGGTAAGTGTTGCACGGCACACTCTCACCTCGCTGCGGGCCGCCTCCACGAGACAGCCGCCCCAGTCCGGTACCTGCATTCCACCTCGCTGCCCCACGGTGGAAACGCGGTGGTCCCTATGGTCCTGCTTGTACGGTCCCTGGGAGCCTGGCTAGTGCTCCTCGGTCCGTCTCGCTGGCTCATTCGGAC
Source organism: Paracanthobrama guichenoti (assembly GCA_018749465.1). NCBI lineage: Eukaryota > Metazoa > Chordata > Actinopteri > Cypriniformes > Gobionidae > Paracanthobrama > Paracanthobrama guichenoti. The sequence continues at coordinate 33,806,551 of CM031949.1, forward strand.
CATCAGGCTCGGCTACGCGATTCAGTTCGCCTGGCGCTCCCCCAGGATCAGGGCCATCCGCTTCACTTCGGTGAATGCTGCAGATGCCCATGTCCTGCGTGTGGAGATCGCTGTCCTGCTGGCGAAGGACGCGATAGAGCCGGTCCCTCCAGCTGATATGAAGACCGGCCTCTACAGCCCGTACTTCATTGTACCCAAGAAAGCCGGTGGGTTACGGCCAATCTTGGACCTGCGAGTCCTGAATCGGAGCCTCCACAAGCTACCGTTCAAGACGCTCACGCAGAAGCGCATTTTCGAATGCATCCGTCCCCAAGATTGGTTTGCAGCGGTCGACCTGAAGGACGCGTACTTTCATGTCTCGATCCTTCCTCGACACAGGCCATTCTGCGCTTTGCGTTCGAGGGTCGAGCATATCAGTACAAAGTCCTGCCCTTCGGGCTGGCCCTGTCCCCCCATGTCTTTACGAAAGTCACGGAGGGGGCCCTCGTGCCCATGAGAGAACGGGGCGTTCGCATCCTCAACTATCTCGGCGACTGGCTCATTCTAGCACAGTTCAGGGATCAGTTGTGCGAACACAGGGACCTGGTGCTCAGACACCTCAGCCAGTTGGGTCTTCGGGTCAACTGGGAAAGGAGCAAACTCGCCCCCGGGCAGAGGATCTCTTTTCTCAGTATGGAGTTGGATTCGGTCGAGCAGGCAGCGCGCCTCACAGAGGAGCATGTCCAGTCGATGCTGAACTGCCTGAACACATTTCAGGGCAGGATGGCGGTTCCACTGAAACGGTTTCAGAGGCTCCTGGGGCATATGGCAGCCGCGGCGGCAGTAACGCCGCTCGGCCTGCTTCATATGAGACCGCTTCAGCATTGGCTACACGGCCGAGTCCCGAGATGGGCGTGGCAACGCGGCACTCACCGGGTGAGCATCACACCGGCCTGTCGCCAGTCCTTCAGTCCGTGGTCAGACCCTTCGGGCTGGAGTGCCCCTGGAACAGGTGTCCAGGCATGCTGTGGTTTTCACGGATGCCTCTGCCATGGGCTGGGGAGCCACGTACAACGGGCATGCAGTGTCAGGGGTTTGGACGGGCCCGCACCTGCATTGGCACATCAATTGCCTCGAGTTGCTAGCAGTACATCTTGCTCTGAGCTGCCTCAAAGGGCGGTTACGGGGCAAAGATGTACTGGTCCGCACGGACAACACTGCGGCCGTTGCGTATATCAACCGACAAGGTGGTCTGCGCTCCGTCGCATGTCGCAACTCGCCCGCCATCTCCTCCTCTGGAGTCAGAAGTGTCTGAGGTCGCTTCAGGCCATTCATGTCCCTGGTGTGCGCAACCGTGTGGCCGACGAGCTCTCATGAGCTGCGCTCCCAGGGGAGTGGCGACTCCACCCCCAGGTGGTTCAGCTGATCGGGAGACAGTTCGGGGTGGCACAGGTCGACCTGTTTGCTTCCCCAGAAACGTCCCACTGCCAGTGGTTCCCCGTCTCATCAGGTAAGAGAGTTCAGGCGGCTCACACTGGGCATTGGAAGGGGGCAGAGGCCATGGCACTTTGGTAGGGATTCGCTGACCGAGGGTACACTCGGCACGGATGCCCTTGCGCACAGCTGGCCCCAGGGGCTGCGCAAATATGCGTTTCCCCCAGTGAGCCTACTTGCACAGATACTGTGCAAGGTCAGGGAGGACGAGGAGCAGCTCCTGTTGGTGGCGCCGTACTGGCCCAACCGGACCTGGTTCCCAGAACTTATGCTCCTCGCGACAGCCCCTCCTTGGCCGATTCCTCTGAGGAAGGACCTTCTGACTCAGAGACGGGGCACCCTGTGGCACCCGCGTCCAGACCTGTGGAAGCTTCATGTCTGGCCCCGGGACGGGACGCAGAGGTTCTACGTGACTTACCCCAAGAGGTAGTTAACACCATCACTTCGCACGTGCACCGTCTACAAGACAGGCTTACGCCTCGAAGTGGAACCTGTTCGTCGAGTGGTGTTCTTCTCGCCGAGAGGACCCCCGAAGATGTTCGATCGCGTCTGTGCTTTCCTTCCTGCAACAAGGGTTGGAGCGTAGGCTGTCACCCTCCACCCTCAAGGTCTATGTTGCTGCTATATCCGCCTATCACGACCACGTAGAAGGTAAGTCGGTTGGGAAGCACGACCTGGTCGTCAGGTTCCTTAGGGGGGCGAGACGGTTAAATCCTCCTCGACCCCCCTCCATACCCTCTTGGGATCTTGCTCTGGTGCTCCGAGCACTCCAGAATGCCCCATTCGAGCCTTTGCAGTCAGCAGAGCTAAAGATTCTGTCTATGAAGACTTTGCTGTTGGCTGCATTGGCCTCCATCAAGAGGGTAGGGGACCTGCAGGCATTTTCGGTCGACGAATCGTGCCTAGAGTTCGGGCCGGGTAATACCCACGTGGTACTAAGGCCCCGGCCTGGCTATGTGCCCAAGGTTCCTACCACTCCCTTCAGGGACCAGGTGGTGAACCTGCAAGCGCTGCCCCCGGAGGAGGCAGACCCAGCCCTAGCTTTGCTCTGTCCCGTCCACGCTCTGCGGATCTACGTGGATAGAACTCAAAGCTTCAGAACCTCAGATCAGCTCTTTGTCTGTCACGGAGGCCAGCAGAAGGGGAAGGCTGTCTCCAAGCAGAGGATGGCCCACTGGATAATGGATGCCATCACCTTGGCTTACCAAGCACAAGGTGTGCCCTGTCCGCTCAGGGTGCGAGCACACTCTACTAGAAGTGTTGCATCCTCCTGGGCGCTGGCACGTGGCGCCTCGCTGTCAGACATCTGTAGAGCTGCAGGCTGGGCGACACCCAACACGTTCGCTAGATTTTATAGCCTACGTGTAGAGCCGGTCTCCTCCTGTGTTCTCACCTCAAACGGGTAGAAGCACTGAGAGGCCCCGGCTCTTGTCGGCTTGCTGAGCTCCGGCGCTCTTATTCTCCAGAAGTAAACTCTGTGAGTCCTCCATCACCCTCGGTGCCGGACGTCGCGGGACGTCGGGCATCAGGCCCCTTGCCGCTGAATCCTTGAGAACCGGTAATGGGCTGGGGTTATATGAGTGACCTTACGGGGATCCCATATTTTCTTCCACGGTCGCTCCTACGGGAAGCCCGTGTCTTTCCCTTGGGAGAGCCTTCCCGTCACCGGGACTGAGCCCCCTCCTCCTTTGCGGGCTACGGCTCAGCTTTGTACTCCACATAACTCCTCCGGGGTACGATGTGGGCTCCGCAGCGCCCCTTTTCTAGGCACGCTTTCCCAGTGTCATCCAATAATCACTGAACAGGGTCATGCGGAACAGCAGTGATGGACTTCCTGGTGTGAGCCCCGTCTCATCAAGTAAGAGAGTTCAGGCGGCTCACACTGGGCATTGGAAGGGGGCAGAGGCCATGGCACTTTGGTAGGGATTCCTATTCGTCGGTACTCCAACGTGGCGTCGAGAGTGACCGACTGAATGGGAACGTCTCGGTTACGTATGTAACCTCGTTCCCTGAAGGAGGGAACGGAGACGCCACGTCCCGTCGCCATGTCCTCTGTACCCTGCTGGGGTGCCTGCCTACCTACTCGGCTCCTCAGCAAAAGGCTAATTTGATGCAATCACCTGTGTCTCATTTATACCCGCACAGCGTGGCATGAGCACCTGGTGCAATCATTGCATGCCAATGTGCATTGGCTCGTTTTAGTTACACTCGAAGTAGATTGGCTCTCGCGAGCGAGATTCCTATTCGTCGGTACTCCGACGTGGCGTCTCTGTTCCCTCCTTCAGGGAACGAGGGTTACATACGTAACCGAGACGTTTCTGTCCATGTCCATCCCTTTATGACCACCATGTACCCATTCTCTGATGGCTACTTCCAGCAGGCTACATACACCATGTCAAAGCTTGAATCATTTCAAATTGGTTTCTTGAACATGACAATGAGTTCACTGTACTAAAATGGCCCCCACAGTCACCAGATCTCAACCCAATAGAGCATCTTTGGGATGTGGTGGAACGGGAGCTTCGTGCCCTGGATGTGCATCCCACAAATCTCCATCAACTGCAAGATGCTATCCTATCAGTATGGGCCAACATTTCTAAAGAATGCCTTCAGCACCTTGTTGAATCAATGCCACGTAGAATTAAGGCAGTTCTGAAGGCGAAAGGGGGTCAAACACATCATGTACCTTTCCCGCAGCAACTCCACTATTTTTAGATGGATTTTGTCCATAGAAATGCGTTATTCAGTGCTGTAATTTGATGCGACTGGCAGAAGTTTTACGTGCATGGTGGGCAGACACACAACTAATCGATAATGCCATTAGTTGTCGATGATTTTCATTATCGATTTTATCGATTTAGTTATTGCAGCCCTACTCTACACCCTTGCTTCATTTAATATATATACGTGGATCATAAATATGCAAATTAGCCCCGCCTTTTCTTACTCGCACCAGCTTAGAGAATCACTAACTCAACCTTACTGTAGTAAACGCTATAGTAAACACAAAGGCAAGTGGAAATACTGGTTTAATTCAGCCACATATGTTTGAACCAGAAACTGATTCAGAAGAATAAGTGGCATATAGTTCATCATAATATCATAAAATACATCATATACATAATGAACCCACTATTATATTGCTAAATGTACCCAATTTTTCATATCAACAGAAAAATATATTAGGATAACCTGGCTTCTCTTGAGACTCTCCTGCTTCAGAGCGGTTATAGTTAATGATATTATGTTAAAGCCCGCCTGCCTGCCCGTTGACGTGATTGGTTACAAATTGTTTGTGACGTAAGAAACACCAACGATTTCAGCGTGTTCTTTTTTTCACTGCGGTTTTAAAGGGGTCATGAACTGGAAAATGAACTATGAAAATATTTTTTATTACTTGGCCCGCCCGATCGGTGGAAATAACTGTGAACCGTGCGTCACACACACACACACACACACACACACACACACACACACACACACACACACACACACACACACACACACAAGCCTCACTGCAGAGTCAGACAAATCAGCATGATCAAAACTTCCGTGATTGTATTTTTCCTTCAAATATCAAGTCAAATGAGTGAACGCACATCAAGAAAGGAATGTTATTTCACTATTTAAGATTCACTGGTAGCCCGTCTGGAAAACACATAGCCCCGGGACATTGGGCTTTGCGAGCCCTGGCCCATACATGTCAGAGTCTGATCACGAATCCTATCACAATGAACCAACAACACCTCAAATAAAGGATTCTCCAGCCTGTGACCGCTGTGCTAAGTTATGTTCAGTTAGACATGTACACATAATCAATATATCTATATCAAACAATCTGAAACGACAATGCAATACTATCACATATAAAAAATAAAAATATTTTAGTCACATTAGTTTGTTGCTTCAATCATTCATGTAATCTCATCCTGTCTGCAAATCCAGTCTCTTGTTTACAAATGAATCCGTGATCAGAAATGAAGGAACAAACAAGCAATGTCTTCCCCACGTGAGCTGGATCTTCATTAAAAATAAAAGTTCAACCACACATTCCTAATATTAGAATCCGAAGGAAGCTTATGCAGCGACGGTGTTCTTCCACAACCAGGCACAGCGCAATATCTTGCTATCTTAGGCATGTTTATTGCTCGGTAGCTCCCATATTAGGCCCATATTATTTATGTTACATTTCTTGCATGAGTCGGTGGGCAGGGCTACAGAATCAGGTGTTCTTCTTCTTCTGTTGAGGCGGCGTTTGACCACACTCTGACGTCACAGGTTGGCACATTCTGAGATCGATCGTTTGCTGGGACTGGTGTCAATAAAAGCTTTTCTTTGACTAACAAGGACGTTTTCAGATCCGAAACTTACAGGATATTCTTATATCACGATTAACTTTTATATATCAAAGGCTCAAGGGAAAGTTGATTTCTCAATTCATCACCCCTTTAAGGAGAAAATACTCAGGAATGGTGTTGACTTATGAATTTGCACATGGTTTGTCTTAAAGCATATTAAAAACACCACATAAACATATAAACAACATTTAAAAACTTTAACTCTTTCCCCGCCATTGATGGAATTTTCCGGCTTTCCGTGTTTTCACTGTTTCACTGTAAGGGGCGCTATGACACATCTTCTGAAAGAGTACTGAATCTCCTGATCAAAACGCATGTGAAGAAGAAGCCGAAACGAGCGATATTATATGTAATCATATGCATATGTATAATAACACAATCACCAACATTAAACAGCATATAAATCAAAACTGCCTAATGTTACCGAATGAAATGTCTACCCAGAACGAGCTATATGACTGTGAAAGCTCTACGATCTACTCCACCTATGTTTTAATCATCATTCTGAATCCGATCTGGTGGTAGTTTTTGACAAAAATGCGTTCATTTCAAAGTATATTACCAGAATTACAAGTTAAATTGAAAAAATAACATGCATTTCAGAATGTCTTATTTGTCTTTTAAGGAGAGAGAAAAAATCTAGATCAGACTTTTGAACCCTCACTGTATGTACTGCATATTATTCTAATATTGAGATATGGTTTAACTAATCACTTATTTAGATTCATCACATTTGATTCGTAGAACTGTTTGTTCTCTTCTTGTTAGTCATATAATATTCAGTGAGACAAACCAGGGCTTGTGTTTATTAGAATCAGCTTCTGTGTATTTGTTCCTGTGTGTTGTGTGTGCTGCTGGATGTGTGGGTAGGAGTGACCTTCTCTTCACACACTTTTCATCCTGGTTGCTGAGAGATCTAAATGAAGTCCTTATGTTTCTGTAAATGCTGATGCAAGTGTTTTTTTTTTTGTTATGTGTACAGTAATCACACTGAGAAGAAGTGCACATATACATTTTGCTTGTGGTTTGATATCTCACTCCATGGTTTTACACCCCTTAATATAAAGTCCCTTTCAAAACTTGGACATTGTTTGCTGCTGACCATCCTGAAATGAGACTTGAACCTATTGCTATGGTCAGTTCCTGAACTAATTTTAATTAATCGAGCAATATTTTGTGAATCCAGTGCAAATCAAAGTAATCACCAATAATTATTTCTAAGCTCAAATGTATGTTAAACTGTTTACTTTTTGTTAGTTTTTTTTATTTTTTTTTGCTTTCTAGCAACATCATTTTACCTTAACATGATGCTGTCTGCATTTCATGTGCCGCCCAAAGTTTGCTTGCGTTAAGTAATGGATTAAAGGACATACTACTGTGAACACATCCCTGCATTATTCTGCTCTTGCTGTATTTTGTCTCTTGAGTTTCCAGTACAGTTGAGCCTAGGACTGTAATATCCGCTAGAGAAATCTTCTAGCCATGATACTTCATTTCTAATTTCCTGAATCATGTTTACCTCGTTCACATAGAGCGGTGGTAAAGTGTTGAAATTTTGTCTGATGATCTGAAATATTTGTTTGATTGGTTTCTTGGTGTCAGCTTATATATGAGTCTAAATGACAGGAAAAATCTTACCTAGGGCTACCAAAGTAAATCTATGTGAAGAACATAAATTATTTTCTAAACAGTGTTAACATGCTTAACAGGAAAAAAGGAAAAGGCAAAGAACATTTTATCAATATCCAAATATCCTTAAAATAAGACAATTCATCCAATTAAGCAAAATTGTATGTGTACATGAGTGAAAGCGCACGGCGCAAGTGCACTTAGGTTAGTCCGAATCCACTTTTGCCAGTTTAACAACGGGAAAAACGGTCGGCGAGCCAGGTGCATGGTCTAAAAGGGTTGTCCCTATTCTCTTAATGTGCCATGGGTGTGTTTTGGGCGTAAAGTGCAATAAACAAATCAGAGTCTCATCTCCCATTCCCTTTAAAAGCCAGTTGCACTTGCACCATGGCGGATTACTATTTGCTTGGTGGAATATAGACACCCTCAACCTGACGAGTCAGTTTAAATACTAATGTGTGTATTGCCACAATTGGTTAAATAAGTAGCAACTGTATTCCTCATTACTGCAAATAGGTAATTCTAATACATGCAATGATGTCTGTTAAGACATGTAGGCGGTTTTATCTTTATGTACACAATAATAATCTTTTATGTTGTAATCCTTTTATTTTTAATATTTGGTATGTTTGTGTGCTGCTGTTGCTGCTGCTGCTACCCTGTGTGTGTAATAAGCAGAGTGTATGCGTGTTGTGCACCCGCCTATAGGTGCATATTACTAATGCGCCCTTTAAAAAATAGCTGACTTTAGACCAGGTTTTTGTTGGTCAATGGCGCAGTCATTTTCAGTTTCCTCAAAATAGCAATGCGCCAACAATGCCCCTGAACACACCTCGTTTTCAGACCAGCAACAACATGGCTCAGGACGTGAAAATGATAACTGCGTCGGTCTGAAACTAGCAAAGAACACTTGCACCGCATTGCGCCGGGTGTATGATACGGCCCTTGGTGTCCAAACTCATGTCCAAACAATATAGTATTTTCTGTAAAAATGTGTGTCTTATATAGCTGAAAATCATGTTAGTCGGTGTACTTTTCCATCATTGTATCGTGTAATCAAAATATTTTATTTGACTTTTCTTTTGGTAATATTCCATTTATTTTATTTATAAGAGCCATGAATAGTAATTTTCCTAATTCTACAACATTACATTGTATTACTTTTATCTTATAAAAATGTGTCCATAAATCTTAAGTCAATTCTGTTACCGTACCATACTTTGCCTTTACATTGGTGGAATTATCTCCAACAACTATGTAAGATACAGGAAATTGTCACTTTATTTCACTGATAAGATCTGAAACACCGAAGGGTGTTGTGTGTGTGGTCTCTCTGAGAAAGTATTTGAGTCAAAAAAGTTCTTACACAGTTATTTTTTAAGTTTCAAGTTTCAAGTTTATTTGTCATTACACATGTACAAGTACAGTATAACGAAATGAAGTTTGGAGCAAGCCTCCGGGCCGCAGCCTTTTCAGGCGCCGCCACACGCTCTCCAGAAATACAAGAATGCAGTTGGCAAGCATTACATAGCAAACACAACAAAATATAACATAACACAGTACACGTGGTCATGTGATGGGATTTTTTGTATGGAGTGGGAGAGGAGATAGATAACAGACAGGCAGACGGATGGAGGGGGGTATAGTGCGAGTGAGTCTGAGATTGTGTTGTGTGAGAATGTTAGCCATAACTTCAGATGTTTTCGAGTTCAGTTCTATGGTTTGTCCTTGAAGGGAGATAAGGCAGTGCACAGGGAAAGATAGCAGACCAAGCTGTCAGGCTGACCTCCCAACCGAGAGATAGGGACAAGTGAGGTTCGGTGGGGTAGTTGATTAGGTCAGGCAAATACAATTTTTTAATCCATTTGATGATCTTCGGTAATTTGTCCGGATCATAATCAATCAATCAGTTCTGGTCCTCAGCACTCGCGTCCGGTCTGTGCAGTTTCCCTAGACATTACGTCCAGCCTCATGGCCAGACCGGTTACAGTCCGTAAAAGTTCACCGATCTGACCCCCGATGGAGCCCACTCTTCCCTGCGTATCCGCAGTCCGGACTGCGTTGTTACGGTTCAGTTCCTCAATTCGTATCACTCTCTGATCTAATTCCTTCAAACGGTCACACACAGCCCCGAAGCATTCCTTAATTTCCACAGACAGCGGCTGGGTGAATTTGATAGGTCAGGGCAATCCCAAAGCCAAAGAATAGGAACCCCACCATCAATAATCCAATCATGTATAAATCTTCCGCATCCTCCACGGACAGAGCCTCCAGGCACAGGACTTGCCAGTTGTTCCATGCGTCCATCACGTACCCTGCAGCAAAGGTCCCGTCCGGGCAGGTGGGTTCTCCCGGGGCATCCTTCCTTTGTGAGAAAATCCTATCGATCGCGCTGATTGACCAGTTAATCAATTCCATTTCAGTATTTTCAGGAGTCCAGCAAGCAGCGGGTCAGAGAGAAAAAGAAAAGACAAAACACCAAAGCGCCAGAGCACAGCGGGAGCAGAGAGAAAACACGTCTGCACTGAATGAAGGACAGAGTCAAGTGGAAATGGTTAAAATGTCAAAATTGTTACTACAATATTAAAGCAGAATGTATCACTGATCACACAGTGGATTGTTTAAAAGTCTTTTATTCAGATTTCATTAGTGTCATGTGATCTTAGCATTTATGTTAGCAAGTGGAGTTTTTGGCTAAAAAGTTTAAAATTGTCAATCCTGTTACCGTCAAACTCTGTTACCAATGTTATTTCTACACATTGCCTAATTTGCCTGTAACAGAGTTGACAAACAATCCTATAAAGAAATAACTTTTTCATTAAAAGTAAAAAAAAAAAGTAACTTTATTAACAATATTAAAAGTGACAATGAGAATACTGGAAAGAATTTATGTTAGTGAACAGTTATTTTTTTCCCTTAATGTCTTGAAATGCCAAATGTATCTCCAATTATAGAATCACTCATATACTCATACATGTATGCTTACATCATAACACTGTTTTATATAAACATATTCCACCCTCTCTCTGACCCTACAACATTTTTCACACTGCACCTCAAAGCTGCACATAAGTAGTGTGTATTTATTTCTGTGTCCATATGAACAGGTTATTCACACTGCCCACGTGAGCAAGAGCGTAGGTCTTAGAGTAGAGTTTCGGCACTGAGCCTATTGTTACCCTGCATAGAATACTGGACACTTCAGCAACATGGAAAAACCTTTTTGTCTTTTGCAATGAACACTTTTAAGAAGAATCATATAATACTGGATTATTTAAACAGTTTTTACAGCTACAGCTTGGAGTTTGAGTTCTGTTCCATGCATGTAGAAGATTTGTCATCTGGATGTAAATATGGCTTTCTGACATCAGAGATAGAAGAATTTTAGAGCAAGCCTTTTTTAAAGCCCAGTTTCAGTAGACTTGTGGTTAACACGTTATATTATTTTGTTATATATTTTGCATGTATATTTTGTTAGTGTGGAACTTAAAATAGGAGTGTGAGAAAGTGCCTAATGTTGAACACAAAATGTGGGCTGTAGTTTTGGAAATCTGCGGAACAGAATTGGATTGTTCCCCGTGGGAAGCATGACAAGAGCAGGAAGAGAAGAAGAGTGTGAAAAGTGTGTGTGTGTGTGTGTGAGAAGGAGAGGCTAAAGAAGGGTAGATAAAGCATAAGTTGTTGTGATTATGCAATATAGTTGCACGTTGGTCTGCTGCGACCTTTAGCATAAAGCCATGAGTTTTTATCTTAGACAGGACAAGGATGCAAGGGCTAGAGGGAAGGACAGCAGAAGGACATGGCAACTTACATAAGCCACACGCTTTGACTGAATTCAGTCTGACCGGAGTGAACTGATCTCCCAGTCAGATTTAATACCACACATCTTGAGTAAGAGGATACAGCAGACATGTTAGTATACACCAGCTGGATGCCTGGAGGTTTCCATGCTGCTGTAGCCCATGTGGTCTTTAGAGACCTCACTGTCAACCAGCACTGACCACCCACGTAGTAGTACACAGTAATGCTAATAAAACAGATCTGAACACATAGATGAATGAGTTGAATGCAAGTTGTACCCACTGAAGTTTAACCAATGCTAATTACCCAGGAGAAGAAAAAAAATGTTCTCAAAAAGAAAAGTGTTCACACTAAATGAGTTATATATTCACTCCTACAAAAATAATTTTAGGTTTAGTTTGTAGCAAATATCACTGCATGAAAAAAATATTTTTGTGTAACATTTCAGTGAAAATTGAAGGTGTACGACCCGTGTGCGAAAATTTCCCATTCAAGCGTGTTGAGTCCCATACATGTCCGTACCTATAGATGCACCAAGATTTTTTGGATACAGGATATTTCTGATTACACATACTAGACATGTTCAGAGATTTCCAGTATACCAGCAATCACTGATGTCATGTCTTTTTTTTTTTTTTTTTTTTGGTGTTTATCAGTTAAAAAATCTGTCATCTTTTAAATATGCAGGTTATTTTAAATTAATCCTGTTTTGAATGATTCAAACTCACTTAAAGTACTCAAAAAGCCACTCAATGGTAGCCACCAAATGGTATAAAGATGTAACCAACAGAAGGTGTCAAAGATGAATTATTATCTCTAGGTTTGTAACATAGACTGTAAAAAAAAAGATGGACAACGCACCTTCACTCTCTTCCGTTGTAGAAAAGTGAAGCCGCCAATGTCCAAATACGGTGCTGACATCTTGGAGCCCGAGTCTGCGCAGTAGTGAGTGTGAAGTGGAGCCGCGGCATTAATGCCCCGCCCACACTCCCGCAGAATCGCTTAGTACAGATTACTGCAGAACAACTCATTATGATGGTGTGAAATAAACAGTCATGGAAATGTAGAAATTAAAGTTGAAGCTCCAATCTTCCCCCAAAAATCCAGAAAAAAAGAGGAGATTGGCGCTTCAACTTTAATTAATGAAGGCCAGTATCACAACCCATTCTCACTCCCAAGGCATCAAAATCTGAAGTATGGTCAAGTGCCTTCCCACAATGAAGTGCCACAGTGAAGACGCTAAAGGTACCCCTAGGCGTCATTTTTCGACGTGCAGAGTGCTCCATTCATTTTAATGCGTAACCTTTGGCGTCATACACAAGTGCATGGGGCATGGGAACGTTATCGTCATGATGAAATTATATTGGGTTATGATTTTACCATTATGACATGTTGGAGTGTGATTCTCAGCAGCCAGCATAATTTTATTTACATTTATTTTATTTACGCTATTTAGACACGTTGGAACATGTCCCCAATCCCATTCCATCCCTAAACCTACCCATTTGTGTATTATATGATATTAAATACAGGATACAGGCTAACAGGCAGATACGACTGCATGCACAATTTATTCAGAAAGTACAAATATTCCAAGTGTATACCAAGGCCAAACAATTGATTTGTGAGAAGAAAATCCCCAAAAGCGATCAGCGTCTCCATCCGCCAAAGATCATGCAAATTTCAAAAATTGCCGTCCGAAGAAACATTACGTCCGATTTCATTGTGAAATTGGATTGGCTCTCGTATGTCTCGAGACCGATTGTGTCATGCTCAAGAGTCTGGTGTATCATTTGAAAGAGATACAAATGAGTGCGTTTGTGCATTCATAGAGAGGCGGAATCATCATTTCAGCGATTAAAACATTAAGATCAACTCTGTTGTTTACATGAAGATATCGACTTGGGATGCAACATGAGTTAATACTTTATACTGTTTTTGGTCAGTTTTTGCAATAAATACTTGTGACTGTACTTTTATTTGCCTGTTACGTGTTTTATATTGTTGAGAAGTGTGTAGGTTTAGTTGCTCCATAATATAAAAGTAGCCTATAAATAGGGATGCACCAATCCGATACTCAGTCTTGGTATCGGCTCCGATCCGCCATTATTTGCCAGATCGGGTATCGGTAAGACAGGACCGATCTATGTCCGATACTGTGCGTATAATATTCTGTGTTATTGTTAAGCCCCAGTGCCACACAAAAGGCACAAAAACATTATAAAACATCATCAACGCTTTGTGCACTATATTATAAGTGATGTATAATGTGAGGTACAGATGAATATTTAAGTCATTAAATTCAAGTTCAATGCATGCTTCCCTCCGCTGCAGCTCTCAGTCACTCTCCATTCAGCTTTCAAACTGCGTGTCGCGTTCGGTTACGACTCTCTCTCCAAGATGATTCAATGTTCCTGCTATTATGCTTGATCTGTAGATAACGATTTATGGTTTTGCATAAAATGACTTTATCTGGCTGGAGTTTATTGCTGTAAATCGTGTAACTTTCTCCCGAGTGTCTGTTAGATCACAACACTGGACTAGAGATTGTATTGTATATTCTTCATGCGCATGGTAACTGAAATGTTAAACTGTTAAAAGAAACGGCTCAATAAAATATTGCATAGATAGATACACTACGCGTCGATATACCTTCCCTTTGTGTTTTGAACTTCTCAATGGGGACGGAGCGGCGCACTGTGACTCCATGTTGCTTCAAGCGCATCATCTTGCGCACGGGCGGTTTGTGACGCTCTGTATCGGAGCCGTTCGTATTATAATACTTTTGCGCTATGAAAGATTATTAATAGTCTTTCTTGTTCTGCCCTATCTATAATATGTTGCTGCCTCATTAAAAAGATGCGTTATACATTTAAATTAAATGTAATTTCTTAGCATATAGGCCCTATTTCTATAAATATATTTACTTGTTTTTCCATGAATGTGTTTTACAAAAAATGTGTAACATTTTACCAGATTTATAGCCCAGATTTTCCCACTAAATGTTTAGATTTTATATAATTATTGTGCACTCATGATTTTTCTAGAGTAACTTTTGCTCTGAATTATCCACTAATCTAGTTTATCCACCATCTAGTTTATAGTAGTATTTTTGTCATAGATTGTCATATATATATATATATATATATATATATATATATATATATATATATATAATTTTTGTTTTCTTTTTCTGTATTTAGTAGATTGTCTTTAACACACAAAAGAGTGATTATCACTTCAACACTGAGGTTAGTAACAAAACTGCATTGGTATGGGATTGGTATCGGTATCGGCCGATAATCACAATTTTTAATATCGGATTGGATCGGTTCTGAAAACATGGTATCGGTGCATCCCTACCTATAAATATTCATAAAATCATGTCTACTTTTACAAATGCAAAGAATTAAATGCATCTTGATCTGACACATCGGGCAAACAACTGAAATCAATGGAGAACCCTGCATACAGCTATTGATGTCTCGATGATAATGTTTTTTATATTTTTATTTTAAACATTAATTATAGCCATTCAATATTACAGTGTAATTTAAAGCAATCAATTTTGAAACATTTATTAGGCTTCAAAAATATATCAATTTTTACTTTTAAATGCATCCTTACATAAACCGATAATAAATGTCATATTTACCTGTGCCCTTACTACCAGGTAGAAAATACACAGAAATTGAATAAAGTTACCGAACAGTCTGCACTACATAAATTATCAATTAAATTTAGATTCATCTTTATTAAAGCTACAAAAGTTCTTTAGTCAAGAGCAGTGAGTAATTTTATGTTACCTTTGTTCTTTGATTAACAGCGAAGAAAAAGAGAAGAGAAAGTCGATTCACAGGACATTCACAGACAGCACGATATCTTTTGTCTTGTCGCACTTCAATGGTTTAAAAGCATTTGCGTGAATAAGAGTATGATCATATAATGTAACGCTAGCCAAAGGACGACAGAAACTGCGTTAATTGTGTTAAATATTGTTAAATTTTTTACGTATGCGTTAACGAATTAACTTTGACAGCCCTAATATAAATGTCTTTTTTAAAGAAATGACTTAACCCAAACTTTTTAACAGTAGTGTCTTTGAAAGTACATTTTAATGACTATTTGACTGAGAGCACTGCTTATCTTTTGTTGTTTAAATAATTGTAAAGGTTTGTGTACTGATAATAATTAATGAAGTCTGATACACAACCTGGTTTCTCACAGCATGTTTCTAAAGAGTCTCACGAGTATTGAGGTGTTTTAGCAGCAGTGCTGTATTCCAACATCGCACAGTTTAATAACAACAGACCAACATTTAGCATCTCAGTTTCCTTGCCAAATGTTTGTTGCACAGCACAGGTGATATTCTCTGAGTGCAATATATAAAAAAAAAAGAAATAAAAAAAAAGAAAAAAAGAAAAGACACTTCCGAATGTTTTTGTCTTTATATTTTAAACCCATATTAAACATTGTCCTGAAAATGAATCAGGACCTTCATAAAGTTTAAATATGTTTAGTAAAATATTACGTAATATTTGCTGACAGTACTGACTTAAGTTCAAAAGAGCAAATAGTCAGGTGACCTCGGCACCCTTTTTCAGTTACTTTCTCTGTTGCTCCTTGTGTGAGAAAGCATGTGTGATGGTAAAAGTGAAATTATTGATGTCAAGGAGGTCTTTTGATTGACTGTGATTGTTTTGTGTTGATGTAACGGAGGCCAGCCAGTAGTTGCTGTGCGAGTAAAACTCACTCCTCTGATCTCAAGAGACGCTCTAGCGACTGACGCTAGAGGTTTTAGCCTTTAGCCTCTTTGTTAGAGCGCCCGACTCTCATGCCGGCGGACCCAGGCTCAAGTCCCGCTTGGAGCGGGGCGGTTCAAACAGGAGGGGTTACACTGAGCCTTTCTAGTATTTTGAACAGCCTGTGGCCTAGTTTGGTATCAGTAAGGTGTGATATTCTGCTCAGTCATTCCAGGCAGAATACTTGTCTTTTTTTATTCATATGTGATCAATTAAATCAAGCTATTGCTCAACCATTAATGTTTGCTTTTTCAAATATGACTTTTCATGCAGTGTGCAATATAGCTGTTTTTGAATGTAAAGCTCTGCAAAGTTTTAAAGATCAAAATGTACGACAAATAAAGTCGACATGTTGTCGACAAGACACTATTTTCAGAGCTGCAGATCCACTTTGCCCTTTAAAAGGATGAGGACTTGCACTGGAATTGATATGGAAAAACGGAAGCCATCATTCCTGTTCGTATCACATATTTGTTTTTTTTTACCTTGGATACATGTAAAACTATTGTAGGAGACCTCTAAAACAAAATTATAAACCTTTAAAATAGCATAATTGGGGCAATTTAATTACAACAGTAATATTATTGGACAATCTACAGAAATATAATACACATTACATGCTCTGACACAGGGATGTCACATGACACATTTGACACGTGGTAAGACATATTATTTGAGGGGCATGATTTTTTTATGAGCATGTAAGGGGATATTTTTATGTTTATAAACATTGCGACTGAACTTCACAGCCAGTGATTACCATGCATTTTTATTTACCATTTTTATTTTTATTTTAAAATACAAATGTAATTATATTTTTAAAAGATTCTATATAAAATTACTTATTTTTTGCAGCTTATGGAGTTTAGGAGAAATATCACATCACGCTAAACACTTCCAGATGCTTCCTTTGTCCTCAGAATAAATATGGTTAGCATTCAAGCATTGCTGGCCCCACAGATACATTGATTTGATTTCTGTCTTGTTTATCTCCAGGAAGGGCTGGAGGCCTCAACCACAGAGTGTTAATATCATCATCTTTCCCAATAGGCTTATTTGAATCTGTCTGTACATCTGTAGCCTGTAAGTGTATGTGTAAGTGTGTGTGGGGCTTATTTTGGTTTATCTCTGGTCTGAATGGAAAGGGTGAAGGAAGTCAGAGGGGAACAAATGTCCGAAGTTAGGCTTCTCGTGAGCTGAAATGAAAGTCTTCCACCGGCATATTTAAAAATTAAAACGGGTCAGGATTAAAAATTTAACACTGGAGACTTGAGAATCTAATCCACTGAGGGATGAAAGTCTGGGGAGCATTCATGATCTGCGGTAGACAGTTAGGTGTGTGAGTGTGAGTGTGTTTGTGTGTCTCAGAGAAGGGTTATTATATTATATGACATAATCCCACACCATTATGAACTGTGTGGGAAAGAAGAAAATGTCTCTTCTGTGTTTTATGTAACACTTGCTACTGTAAATGATTGAAACTGCTTTAAAAACTGACCATCCGTCTCATCTTTCTTTCCTGTTTCCCTTCTTTCTTTTTCTTATGTCATCCTGCCATTCTTTCGAACCTCCACACATCTCACCTCTTGTTCTATCATGTCCTCCATGTCCTCAGTGAGCTCAAACCAGAGCAGTCATGCTCATGAGTACCCAGACTGCCAAGAAGGGGGTAATGAAGCCAGCCTGCTGGTGTCCCCTCTGGTGGTGGCTGGCATCGTCATCGGCCTGGTGCTCTTCCTCTCCTGTGTCACCATCATTGTGGGCAGTTTGCGCAAAGACAGCCGACTGCGCAACCCCCACCTCCGTGCCAGCTACGGTCAGTGACCTAACTTCATGGGGTCCATAACATTAAAAAAACATAGGCCTGGTTTCACAGACAGGGCTTAGATTAACCCAGGATTGGGCCTTAATTCTGTTAGGTCATTCAAGTAGATTGTATAAACATGCCTTAACATTACTGAACATTACTTGTGTGCATTTTGAGAAAAAACAATGGCACTGACATATTTTAAGACATTTTAGTGCAAGTTACTTTTGGTTAAAACAGCTCAAACATGCAGGCCCCAGTTTATATTAGGTGGTCTTAACTACTACTTACATAAAAAAAAAAAACAAAAAAAAGTACAATGTACTTATTGTGTTCATATTGTATTGCAAAACACTTTTGCTGATATTGAGATGGGATACGGGTAAAGTTAGGGACAGGTGTGGTGGTGTGGGTAAGGGTAAGTTTAAGGGTAAAGTTAGGGACAGGTGTGGTTGTGTGGGTAAGTTTAAGGGTAAAGTTAGGGACAGGTGTGGTGGTGTGGGTAAGTTTAAGGGTCAAGTTAGGGACAGGTGTGGTGGTGTGGGTAAGTTTAAGGGTGAAGTTAGGGACAGGTGTGGTGGTGTAGGTAAGTTTAAGGGTGAAGTTAGGGACAGGTGTGGTGATATGGGTAAGTTTAAGGGTAAAGTTAGGGACAGGTGTGGTGGTATGGGTAAGTTTAAGGGTAAAAAGTTAGGGACAGGTGTGGTGGTGTGGGTAAATTTAAGGGTAAAGTTAGGGACAGGTGTGGTGGTGTGGGTAAGTTTAAGGGTAAAGTTAGGGACAGGTGTGGTGGTGTGGGTAAGTTTAAGGGTAAAGTTAGGGACAGGTGTGGTGGTATGGGTAAGTTTAAGGGTAAAGTTAGGGACAGGTGTGGTGGTGTGGGTAAGTTTAAGGGTAAAGTTTGGGAGAGGTGTGGTGGTGTGGGTAAATTTAAGGGTAAAGTATGGGAGAGGTATGGTGGTGTGGGTAAGTTTAAGGGTAAAGTTAGGCACAGGGGTGGTGGTGTGGGTAAGTTTAAGGGTAAAGTTAGGGAGAGGTGTGGTGGTAAGGGTAAGTTTAAGGGTAAAGTTAGGGACAGGTGTGGTGGTGTGGGTAAGTTTAAGGGTAAAGTTAGGGACAGGTGTGGTGGTGTGGGTAAGTTTAAGGGTAAAGTTAGGGACAGGTGTGGTGGTGTGGGTAAATTTAAGGGTAAAGTTAGGGACAGGTGTGGTGGTGTGGGTAAGTTTAAGGGTAAAGTTAGGGACAGGTGTGGTGGTGTGGGTAAGTTTAAGGGTGAAGTTAGGGACAGGTGTGGTGGTGTGGGTAAGGGTAAGTTTAAGGGTAAAGTTAGGGACAGGTGTGGTGGTGTGGGTAAGTTTAAGGGTAAAGTTAGGGAGAGGTGTGGTGGTGTGGGTAAGTTTAAGGGTAAAGTTAGGGACAGGTGTGGTGGTGTGGTTAGTTTAAGGGTGAAGTTAGGGACAGGTGTGGTGGTGTGGGTAAGTTTAAGGGTAAAGTTAGGGACAGGTGTGGTGGTGTGGGTAAGTTTAAGGGTAAAGTTAGGGACAGGTGTGGTGGTGTGGGTAAGTTTAAGGGTAAAGTTAGGGAGGGACAGGTGTGGTGGTGTGGGTAAGTTTAAGGGTAAAGTTAGGGAGAGGTGTGGTGGTGTGGGTAAGTTTAAGGGTAAAGTTAGGGAGAGGTGTGGTGGTGTGGGTAAGTTTAAGGGTAAAGTTAGGGAGAGGTGTGGTGGTGTGGGTAAGTTTAAGGGTGAAGTTAGGGACAGGTGTGGTGGTATGGGTAAGTTTAAGGGTAGGGTTCGGTGTAAGGGAAGTGTCATCAGTGTGGTTATAAATGTAACTACAGAAATGAATTACAGATGTAGTTACATGCAGGTATTTTTAAAAATGTAAGTACAATGTAAAAACGATGAACGTACAATGTATGTACACAATAAGTGCATTGTATCAAATTATTAGTTTAAATGTTAATATAAAGTGGGTCCAACATGCATTTTAGTCTGCCAATAGCTTAAGCCTTGTCTGTGAAACCCGGGGGATAAGGTCTTTGTGTGCAGTTTTTGCGTCTTGTGTTGTGGCATAAGTAGTTGTGTGACATGCCTGACAAGTTGGTTTGTGATACTATTTTATTATTCTGAAAAATCTGAAACTTAAGCATCCTTTTTTTTTTGGTGGAGTTCAGGGAATGATGCCAGTAGAAAGCCTGTCCGTGTATAGCTCTACTGAATCTATCAGTTAACCTTGTTCAGTAGTTAGAGATATGGTCAGTAAGACCCTCTTTCTATCATTTGGCATTGACTGTATTATAATCTGCAGCATTTTGAAGGTTTAGGTTTACTTTGGATTTTACTGTATAGCAGAATAATCACTGGTGTATTTTATAACCAAAATCTAACAATCTATCATGCTGTTGTGTTTCTGTGCATCACTTGGTTTAATTTATTTTTTATCTTATGCAGTGACATTTAAACGTTTTTAATAATGTTATAATAATATATATTGTTTAGATACTTGATTGAGTTAGTGCTATGAAAATATGTTTAAATAGTTTATATGGCATATTATTGCAGATTGTTTTGTGATCGAGTCACAATGTAATGCAGACTTTGTTAATCCAGGCTGTTATTGATGGATAGGGCACCTAAAATATATTGGACCTTACAGAAAACCCATTTACATTCTCATTGCTGTTTAATCATTACAAATACTGGTAGTGTCTGTACCTATACTGTTATTGTCAAAGAAAAAGGTTTAGCAGTATGTTTTATGCAATGTTTTTAGTTGACATCTCTTAGATTGGACATCTGTATGTTCCTTTACCTTGATGTCTTTGTGTAGCAGAATTTAAGGAAATATAATGGTTTTATGTCATAACCACATTTGTATACACATTATATTGCCAATGGAAGTGCAATGCTTTAAAGGGATAGTTCACCCAAATATTAAAATTATGTCATCATTTACTCACCTTCATTTAATTCCAAACCCGTAAATTCATATTCAGAACACAAATTAAGCTGTTATTAATTAATCTGAGAGACTGCTGTCCCTCCTGTTTAAAAAGTTCATAAAGAGATAGCGGTGTAATCCCAGTATTCTGAAGAGACGAAATCACTTTATATGTTAAACAGATTTAATGTAGGAAATTAAAAATTTAAGCTTGAAAAAAATAAATAAATTGATTGATTGATGCTTTTGTTCTTAAGCATCAATCAACTATGTTTGAGCTTCCACTATATTTGATTTGCTGAATGTATAATGTGTGATGATCAATGTATATGTGAATAAGCTTAAATTGAATCTGTTCATCACACAAAGCGGTCTCTTTAGAAGTCTTGGGTTAAACCACAACGCAACACAATTTTGATGGAATAGATTTTCAATAAGGTAGTGAAATTTTTCCAGGTTTCATGAAAAATATTTTATTTGTGCTGTAAAGATAAACAAAAGTCTTCAGGATTAAATTTTTTTGGGGTGAACTATCCCTTTAAAAGCATGACTATATTGGTTTTGGAAATCAATAAAGTACAAAACAATGTGCATTGTATGAAAGTCTCACTCTCAAGACTTAACATTCTCAAACTTTCAAAAAATTCTCTATTTAACTTTTAACTATAAGAAACAGAAATTCACATGTTGTGTTGTTGTTGTTGTTTCTACAGCTCCAGATGGCCTCTCATATGGTGGCTCCATTGGAGAGCTGAGGTCCACTTGTGTTGAGGACTTTCCCCCTGCTTTTGACTTTGACTCCTACGTGGAGACGCTGTCTCAAGTCAACGTCATGTACCCAGATTCCCCACCTCAGTGAGTAACATTTTACCTCTGGATATATATTGTACGGTGGAAGGTAGAGGAGGAAGCGTGTGTAATCAGTAATGGGATCACTTTTATCGGCTGTGACAGAGAAGGCACACTGCCTCTTTAATGGATTCCATTCCGCCGTCATTTTCAGTCTTTAAAGGCCGTAGCATAGCATGGGCTGATAAGTACGGTAAAATCCAGTTAGAGATAATGAAGATAGAAATAGTCTACCATAATTTGCCATATTTCAGTTACATTTCTCTTGAAGTGTAAATTGCACCATCTTATCGAATGTAGACATTCAGTCATTCAGTCATTCAGTCTTGAAGGGTTTGTTTGAAAATAATGAAACCTGTTGTAGTTTAAATTAGTTCTGGGGCCTATAGCATAAAGCCGGTTTAGCTGGCTAGCCAGATATGTTTAAGTGTGTTTGTGCCAATCTTGGGTTTTAGGTATACCATTAAAGTGGTTTGGCTTTTAGCAGTGTTCACCTCCATAGTAACTTACGCTCCACGGCTAACCTGCTCCAGGGCAGGTTATGTTCTGGATAAGAGATCTCAAACTGAAATTGGACCAATCAGCTGTGAGCAAAGTGACACACCTCTGATGCAATAAAGTCACTCCCCTGTTTCTACTCCAAATTAAAGGTCACTACATAGCAAATGGTTTTAAAGACTAAAACGTCTGGCTTTTAACAATGCTTACTTATAATAATAATACTTTTGTATATATATATAAGTTTTACATAAAACATTATGTAATTTTTAAACCCTAAGCAATTACACATGTATCATTTTAGTTAATCAATCATTAATGGTCACTTTGTTAAAATTAATATAAATAACTATATAAAGGTCATACAAATAAGCTTTAAAATCAATAAATAAAGCTATAAAAATGACTACATGTGAGCTTAAATGTTCAATTCTCTCTATATATCAACTAAACTAATTTCATAACTTTTACTTTCACTGATGTAGTAAGATTTTCTTTAAATTGTCCTCTTTCATAGACAGCTCTTTTCTTCTTCCTGTGTAAATGTGTTTAAATTCTTAATTTTTTCAATCATGTAATATTCTGCAGAAGAGAGAAATGAATCTCACTGCTTCTCTCACGAGAAGTGAATCTCAGTTTCACTGATCCACAGCATGTGATTGGCTGTTCACTACTGATGTGACAGCTAAACTCCTAAACTCAGGATCAAAGCCTGAGTTGACAGAGAAAGCTGATCATCAGCATCATGGGACCAACAAAGCCTGAACTGATTGGTTTGGTTTTGTCAACTCAAAACTAATCCTGTAACCCTCAGTTTGTTAAACTACCATCATGGTACAGGACAGTGGTGTCTGGATAAAACGAAATTGCTCTGTGTTGACAACCCCACAACCCTCCGCTCATTTGTTGGCTAAAACTAGAGTCTGTATTTATTTATTTATTTATTTATTGCTTGAAAGTTGCGCAATTAAAGAGAAATTGCACCACAAAAATAAAACCCTCAAAAAATTGCAGTAATTGATGGGTAGTTGTATTCACTCTTCTCAGCTCTCAGTCCTTTTCCGTTCTCTGTTCAGAAGGTTTCACCTTTTGCAGTCCTCTCTCATCCTGTTAGGAAGGTTGGACACCTTCAACTTTCAGCCTTCAGTCTGTTCTCCTAACAAGCAGGGATTGCTGATAAATGTCATGGCTTTGCACTGAAAAAAGCTTGGTGTGTTTGATCTAAATGGCAGCTTGTCTAATTGGCATCTTCAAAGAATCTGTCAGTTCCCTTCCTTGCCATTTAGCCTGCCTGCCTTCATATAGCGACCCAGAAAATAGTCTTCTCAGGTAGGGGAGCCCATCACAGAGGGATGTCTCAGAATGAGAAAGGTTTTATTGTTTATCAGATATCATTTCAATACAATGACTTTAGGTTGGATGCGAAACCCAGATTCTAACACTTTTTTTTTTTTTTGTATACTGTAAACCCGAATAGGACTGAGTAACTCCAAAAATTGAGGTAATCAGTTACTTAATTTTAAGTTTGTAGTACTCATGCATGTTAATTGCTCCTAACTTGACATACTGAGTTAGCTAACTCATACATTTTGATAGCAATTACCATACATATTTAGTTAATTAACATTTTTATTTTGAGTTCTTGCAAATCAAGTTATCAAGTTATTTACTTCACTGTAATCCCTAATAAATTCTCAGAACTCAAAAATTTAGTTGAATTAGATTTAAGTTAAGAAATATTTTGCTAGCTATAACAAACTAATTCAGAAAATGTCAACTTGCTAACTTGCTAACATGTTAACAATAGCATAGCACTTACTGAATAAGTACAGCAACTTAAAAGGTTAGTTCCACGAAAAATTAATATTCTGTCATTAATTACTCACCCTTCCAAACCTGTAAGACCTTCGTTCATCTTCGGAACACAAATTAAGATATTTTTGATGAAATCCAAGAGCTTTCTGACCCCTCTGTGACTCCAGTGGTTCAACCTTAATTTTATGAAGCGATGAGAATACTTTTTGTGTGCAAAAACAAACCAAAATAACAACTTTATTCAACAATTTCATTCTAGCCTGTGTCAGTCTCCTACGCAGTTTACGTTGTAAACAGTGCAGCGCTTTCGAGTTCTACAGCAGCCGATGCTGTTCACATGAGCACCACGACGCATACGTGTGATGATGACACGGGAGCTGCATTGTTTATACAACGTAAACTGCGCAGGCCAGAACAAAATTGTTGAATAAAATCGTTATTTTGGTTTGGTTTTTCGCGCAAAAAGTATTCTCGTCGCTTCATAAAACTAAGGTTGAGCCACTGTAGTCACATGGACTATTTTAAAGATTTTTTTAATACCTTTCTGGACCGTGAAAGTGTTACTTAAATTGTTGTCTGTGGAGGGATCAACGAGCTCTCGGATTTCATAAAAAATATCTTCATTTGTGTTCCGAAGATGAACAAAGGTTTTTTTATGGGTTTGGAACGACATGAGGATGAGTAATTAATGACAGAATTTTCATTTTTGGGTGAACTCACCCTTTAAACTTGCCTGCTGTCAAACCAAACAGCATGCGTCACTTGTCATCATGATGGTAACTCTCCAAAAGCCCTCATAAACATAAACTCTTAATTAGCATAACAAAACATTAATCACAACTAAATCTCCTTTATCATTAATCTTGCACAAAAAACATTATATAACACTTAATTTTAGCATTTACTTCAAGTGACATGGGCAAAGCATACTGGGAAATAAAAAATCCCAGCCCAGTTTCAGTTAAGATTAAGTCTAAATTAAAGGAAAAGAGTTCATACAACTCAAAACAATGAAATGTTCAGTTTACTTGAAATATGTCAGTGCTGTGAACGCAAAAGAAAAATAAATTTCTAAATACTCCTAACAGTTCATTTAACTGGACTAATCTAAGTGTGTCCTACTCAGACCAATTAAGTATTTTGAGTGTTAGGTTTTACAGTGTAGCTCCAATGAGCAGTGGTCTTACTCATAAGAGCTCCACAAAAGCAATTTAATACCTTACAAAAATCAATGCTAAAACAATATCTGAGGTGATACATTTCAAAATGATTATGACCTCAGTGGTATCTATACATCCTGAAATCATTAACTATACTCTCTATCATGTAACTATAGTCTATTCATTCAGGGTCTATAAATTCTGTTATTTTATTTTAAGACTCTATAGACTTTTTAAGGGATAGGATATACATTCAAGATTCAAGATTCAAGAGTTTTATTTGTCACATACACAGTTATATACAGAATATACAACCGGCAGTGAAATGTAAACAGGTCCGCTCCATGGACAGTGCAAATTCACAGTTAAAAACACAAGGAAGAAATTATAATAGAAATAGGATATAAAAAAGTACTCTCTATATATATATATATATATGTCTATATCTGTAGAATTATAAATAATCAAGTCAAGAGAAAAAAAAGGTAACAAATAAGGATAAAGTGGAATAAAATAATTGAAGTAGACTTTGCAGTGAGTAAACTGTAGACTTATAAATATGTGGTTAACAAATGTATAAAGAGTATAATGTGCAAACAGGTTTATGACAGGTTGTTACACAGTAACAACGAGAACAGAAAGTGCAGTGCAATGTCAGTGTATCGATGTTTATCCTGAAGTGAAGTCACGTGATGTTAAGTGACTGAGTTCAGGAGTCTGATGGCCTGGGGAAGAAGCTCCTCCTGAGTCTCTCAGTTTTGGCCATCAGGCTTGGAAGCGCTACCAGATGGTAGCAGCGTGAAATGAGGGTTTGCAGGGTGATTAGAGTCCTTGATGATCTTGGTAGCTCTACCTTTGCAGCGTTTGGTGTAGACGTCCTGCAGAGACGGGAGAGCTGACCCTGAGATACGCTCGGATAAGCGCACTACTCTTTGCAGGGCTTTGCGGTCATGACTGGTGCTGTTCCCATACCACGCTGTGATGCACTGAGTTAAAACACTTTCTATCGCCCCTAAATAGAAAGTTTTCAGGATAGCTGGTGAAACCCTGAATTTCCTCAGCTGGCGCAGGTGGTACAGTCTTTGCCTGGCTTTTTCACCTGTGTCTGAATGTGAGCAGTCCAGGTCAGGTCCTCGGAGATGTTTACTCCCAGGTACTTGAAGCTGCTCACTCTCTACTGGTGACCCGCTGATCATGAGGGGGAGTATGTCCGTTGCTGTCTCTTCCTGAAGTCCACAATCATTTCTTTGGTCTTGCCAACATTCAGAGAGAGACAGTTGTCCTGGCACCATGATGTTAGATGCTCCACCTCGTCCAAGTATGCCGTCTCATTGTTGTTGGAAATGAGGCCCAGGACAACAGTATCATCAGCAAATTTGATGATAGAGGTGGAGCTGTGTGTGGACAAACAGTCATGCGTGTAGAGAGAGTAGAGCAGGGGCTCAGGACACAGCCCTGTGGAGCTCCCACACTCAGGGTGATGGAGGTGGAGGTGGACTGGCCTATTCTCACCACCTGAGGCCTGCCAGTGAGGAAGTCCTCAATCCAGTGGCAGAGAGAAGGATTCAGGCCGAGATCCAGGAGTTTGGAGGTTAGCTTGGTGGGAACTATGGTGTTAAAGGCTGAGCTATAGTCAATAAATAGCAGTCTTACGTAGTTCCCACTTTTGCTGTCGATGTGAGTGAGGAGGAGTGGAGGACATGAGAGATGGCATCTTCAGTCGATCTATTGGGACGATAGGCAAACTGAAGAGGGTCCAAAGTGTCAGGAATGAAGGAGCAAATGGTGTTTTTAATGAGTCTCTCAAAGACCTTCATGACTATAGACGTGAGAGCCACTGGACGATAGTCATTTAGGCAAGAGGGTTTACTGTTCTTAGGGACAGGGATGATGGTGGATTTTTGAAGGAGGTGGGGACCACAGATGTAGCGAGGACTCATTAAAGATAGATGTAAACAACCCGGTGAGCTGATCAGCACAGGACCGCAGAACACGACCTGAAATACCATCCGCCCAGCAGCTTTCCTGACGTCCACACGCTTGAGTGCTCTCCGAACTTCATCCTCCGAGACAGAGATCACGTGATTGTTGCTGCTCTGAGTAATTTCCTCTAACGCGCCACTTGGCGGAGTCGCGTTGCCGGTTACAGTCAAAGCGAGCATAGAAAGAGTTTAACTCGTTCACGAGCAACGGATCAGCGTTCACCTCTGCAGAGGATTTAGATCCAAAGGAGCAGATGGACCTCAGACCTTGCCACATGCGCCGCGAGTCGTTGAGTTGGAAATGAGACTCCACTCGGTCTTTATAACGGAGTTTTGCGGCTTTAACTGCTCGTCTGAGAGCATAGCAGGACGATCTGTATTCATTCATATTCCCTGAATGGAGACCGGCGTTGTAAGCAGCAGTGCGTGCTCACTGCTGCGCGGATTGAATTGTCCACCCACGGTTTCTGATTTGAGAAGGACGTTATTGTTATTGTTTGCGTGGCTTGCTCTGTAAGCGTGTTGATGAAGCAAAGCGCCACGTCTGTGAACTCGCCGTCAGCTGAACTCGCTCGGAACATGTCCCAATCCACATCGCCCAGAGCTGCCTGTAGCGCGGTCTCTGAGTGGGGTGACCAACGCTTAACTTCCCGCCTCACCGGGGGTTCCTGGAGGAGCTTTTGTTTGTATTCGGGAGTGAGGAAAATGGCGGCATGATCCGATTTGCCAAGCGCTGGAAGTGACCGCGCTTTATAGGCGTTCTTAAACGGAGAGTAGCAGTGATCCAGTGTGTTTGCTCCTCGTGTGGGGCAGGAGACGTGCTGGTGAAAGTTTGGCAGGACTTTCTTTAGGTTTGCTTTGTTAAAATCGCCCGCGACAATGAATGCCGCGTCGGGATGTTGGTTTATGGCGCCGCTGGCAACATCATGAAGGCCAGATAAAGCCAGCGCTGTGTCTGCCTGCGGTGGGATGTAAACGGCGGTCGCGACAACCGCAGAAAACTCCCTAGGCAGATAGAATGGGCGGCAGATGATTGTTAAATGTTCCAGATGAGGTGAGCAGGACCGAGAGAATGGTGATGTTCCTGGGATCGCACCATTTCTTGTTGATCATGAAACACACTCCACCGCCTTTGGATTTACCGGCCTCGGCTGTTCTGTCCATCCGAAAAACAGAGAAGTTCTCCGACGCGGCGTCACAGCTGTGTCCGGGACCGCGGCGTGAGCCATGTTTCAGACAAACAATAGATATTACAGTCTCTCATGTCCCGTTGAAAACTTATCCTGGCTCTAAGATCGTCCATCTTATCCAAGGATTGAACATTTGCTAGAAGAATGCTCGGGAGAGGAGGTCTGAATGCCCTTTTCCTCAGTCTGTTACGGATACCAGCACGTTTCCCACGGTGTTTCTTTGTTCTACGCCGCTGGCTCTGGCCATTGTTCAACTCGGCGTTCCGAAGAATCTCAGATGGCCACAGAGGATCGGCGAAAGTGTCCTGAAACAGTCCAGTGTAGAGGTAACCAATGTCCAAAAGAGTTTTGCTGTCGTAGTAGATCAATGCAGATGATAAGTTTGTAAAAACTGAGAGTAAAAGAAAGTAAAATAGTAAATAAAAGCACAGTCTTCGCGGAGCGACCTGAACGGCGACCAAACACAGCGGCGCCATTTTGTATTTTGTTCGGATATCTTTGTGACTTCATAACAGAAGTGTGTACATATTGGTAAAATTCAAAAATTATGAGGTCATATTTGTTTTAAAATGTATAGCTTCCGATAGAGCAGTAATGTATTCCTTAATGAAGTCAGTGATGTTAGAACTCAAATACCACGTAGAATGTCATTGTGATTGTGTAATGTATTGCACAAATTCTCACCTTTAGTCTACTCAAACAAATGCAGTAGAATTGTATTAAAATATTATGTTGGCTTGCATTAAAATTGCATTTCTAATATGATGTTACTGATGATTAGAACGGAACATAACAATAGACTACAATTTTCTGTAGTTTTAGTACCTGGTGTTTCAGTTTTTTATTCTTTTTTAATGCAAGGGCGAAAAGGCACCTTTATCTTTACGCCACATTAGGAAAGAAAGAAATACAGGTGTCTGATCCATGCGTATATCCACTGACCTACAAAATGATTGGACCAGAGACTCCCAAATACGAAATGAATGAGAGTGTGCGCTCTTGACAACACACACTGCACACTGGCAGTGTTTAGTAGATGGGAAATCAAGAAATGTGCAGTGCTACACTACACCCACATGCATCTAACATGCCAAAACAAACATTTCATTTGAGTTTTTTTTTTTTTCTGGAAAGTGCATGCAATACGCTTGTCCTATTCACTTATGCACTTGACTTGAGCGAAAAGAATGATTACTTACGCAAATGTAAGGTGACTGGACTTCAGTTTTTATGGGTCTCAAATAAGAGCTATAGACCCAATTTATAGGATTAATGACTCCCATGACTTCATCAAAATAGTACAGTTAGTTTGTTTGAAAACATAAAGGTGATCTGATACATCTCAATGTCATGACAGCATGGAACATCTACAAGACCATGGAATTCAAGTATATCTGCACTGGATATTTATGAAGTGTACCAAGGTGAAGACTTAGCTCATAAATATTAAGTTACATGGCTGGACAGTCTAGGAAAATCACCTGGCAATGTCAGTATGAGCCAATTATTATTTATGAGCTTGATGATGTCACAACCAGCCCATCTTGCCCTCTAATCCCTATTTAAATTCATTCCAGTGCCACTGCCTGGATGTATCCACCTTATTTTTTAGGTAAGGGCGGGCGTCATTCTGGTGTCAGTTATTTCATTCCAGTTATTTTTAGCTGTACAAAACAGTTTGTTATGATGCTTGATATTGCAAACTGGTATTTCTTACCACATTATTTTAATGTATTGTCTTAATTAAACATGCTGGTTTGTAGTGAATACAGTTTTACAGTTTACTGCACTTTAATATATTCTTCTCGTTATTTCCCTTCAGTTAATAAAATGGAAGTCTCGCACACCTTCTCACACCTTACTTCCACGTTAAAAAATAAGGTGGATACTTAAACCTTATTGAATGGATTATGTGTTAATGTTTCCCTAATCTTAAATCTAAACTGTGGTGTGCTGCTGTCAAAGACGTTGACTCAAAACCTGACTAAAGTCAAGGTTGACTTGTGACTTCATGCAGAACAATCACTTCTGATCGACCTGACTGTTGAGTCAGTTAATCTGCTCTTAAAGTGACTTTGTCTAGTTAGACTATTTATCACTCTTGTAGTTATTCTTTCTCAGTGCTGAGGCGCTTTCTCAGTTGCATAACAGTCTGTTTGTGCTTGTGTGTGCATATCAGAGAGGAAAGGTTTAGTTAGGGTCATGCTTGTGCTCAACTTGCCTGCCCTTCATGGCTTGTTTCACAGAGTGCCAATGTTATTTACATCTCTATGACAGTTCCATTAGGATGGCAGAGCCCTCTGGTGAAGCTCTGTGAAGGGGCTTTTTAACAGGGTGAAATTACCTCTCCACAAGAGCAAGAGCTACCTGAAAGAGCAGGGCCTCCTCCTATTAAAAAGCAAATTATGACTGATATAGAATATTAGTGCTGGCCTGGAGGCCTATTAAGAATCACTGAATGGTGTGTAATTCTATTTGGGAGAGATATCCGACCCCCGGTCCAGATACTCAATTAAATTAGAGACAGGCGGTCCATACCCATACACCTCTGTTGAGAGGATGTGGTAAGATGATGGAAGATTACCACTACACACTCTTGACCACATTTAGTTCTACAGTGAAAAGTCTGCATTCAGTGCAGTGATTTTTATGGAAAGAAACGTATTATGCGACAGTTTGTTCCGGTCCTCCAATCTGATTGGCCGAATTGTGCTTCAAGAGTGCTGATTTTGTTTGTCTGTGTTTACACATTCCAGATGGACTGTCAGGCTGTGTTAGTGATGGGGATTTTTCACTGACTCTTTCTGTAGGTTACATCGATGCGCAATGTGTGACCTTTAACAGCGAATCATTGAATTATTCATTTAGCCGATTCATTCAACAACTCTGAGGGTGCTTCTTAAACGGAAGGCTGCGTCCTAGTAAGACTACATATCTCGGCTTCCACATCAGCGCTGAAGGGCGTCTCAATTTGAAGGATCCTTGGAAGGCAGCTTTCATTTCACATTCTTCATTTAGCCTATTTTGAAGGATGCATCAAGTGTATCCTTTGCATCCTTCAATCACCCACAATTCCTTGCACGCATTCCAATTCATGAAAAAGAACAGACGAAAAACGAGCCAGCACTGAGCTTGTCTGAGTTCATTATTAAATGGAATGGGGGGAAAAAAAAATGTTTTCGGAAATGAAGGCATATATAGAAACTTATTTCTGTCAGAATAAAACCTTTTGAAAGATAATTGCGACTTTTTATCTCACAATTGTGTTTACATCTCGCAATTCTGACTTTTTTCTCGCAATTTCGAGATTATATCTTACAATTCTGACTTTAAATCTCGTAATTCTGACTTTAAATCTTGCAATTCTGACTTTATAACTCACAAATCTGACTTCTTTTCTCAGAATTGTGATATAAACTCGCAGCTGTGTTATAAAGTCAGAATTGCAAGATATAAACTCAATTCTGACTTTATAACTTGCAATTGTGACTTTATATCACGCAATTCTGACTATAACTCGCAATTGCAACTGGCTTTTTATTAATGAAATACAAATTTTTTTGGTTTTTTTCAAAATTAAGTTTTAAATGTATTTTCGCACCATGACCGTGGGGGCGGAAACATGTGTGACATGTATTGTTGAGAGGATGTGGTAAGATGATGGAAGATTACCACTACACACTCTTGACCACATTTTGTTCTACAGTGAAAAGTCTGCATTCAGTGCAGTGATTTTTATGGAAAGAAACTTATTATGCGACAGTTTGTTCCGGTCCTCCAATCTGATTGGCCGAATTGTGTTAAAATGTAACTTGCATAATATTACAATTCATCATACTCAGTCATAATCGTGCTGTTGGTCTGAATAGCAGATGTGATTTACCTTTGGTCAAAGTCCAGCTGATATGCGGAACAACAGCGGAACAACAGCACTCTTGTGTGATATTGCTTTACTTAATATACTTACAATATTATTTTGCTTATTTATATATCTTTTTTTTATTTTTATTTATTGCTTCTTTCATTGTAAAACATCAATTCCAGTATTTTATGTTTTACAGTTACACAGTTCTGTGGTGTTCTGTATGGTATCTGTGAATTTAAAGTGTTTGAGAGAGGAGGTCTTACAGATGCTAAGGCACTGAAGCTGAACCGAGCTCTCCATCACTGCCTGCCTCTCTACTAGCCTTCATTCGTCTGTGCCAGAAATGAGTGGGAGCAGAATCACTCTTCAGATCAGAGGAGATGAGCCTCCAGTCACATCATAATGTGCATTTATCACCACTGGCATATTGCAGCCTGCCCTTTCAGACACTATTACAAACTCAGACCTCTATGTCTTCACAGTTAAAGCAACATGGCTACAAAAATGTGTGCTTAAAGGAAGCAAAATGTTTATTTTTGTGTGTGTATGTGGACTGGCATAGGAGCATTATGCTGTGTTGGAACCAGGCATTTCCGCATGCCATGATTGGGAAGATGCCAGTTCATTCTACATGCACATATGTGGACTCTAACATGAAGTCCACCGCTATGCTGTTCTTTGATGTCTTCAGGACTTTGGAAAGAGGAGCTATTAGCGCAGTGGGTGTAAGTGCAAGACCATTGCTACAGAATGCCTGTGTTTGTGTGGCTGTCCTTGTGTCTCTGTGGGGTTGGCAGGGAGGGGCTGTGGCATGTGACTCACGCCAGGGCTGCCATGGCCACAGATGGCACCTGGGAACTTAGTGCTCAGGGCATGTATATGAGCTGCTCACCTGTGGAGCCCGTGAAGTGCCACTTCCGCAGAGCAGAAGAAACCTAGGCAGATCCTAGAAACACACACACACTCTGCAGTGTTCCTGATTCTATACACACAATCCATGAACTATCCATTGCTTAAATATATCCACCAGCAATGTCTTATATACAGTATATATATATATCAAAAGTCAAACCAGAATTTATTCAGACACCGTCAACATTTTCTCACATTATCACTGTTTATTCGCTATAGTTTAAAAAATGGTAATAAAATATGACAAGAACTCCGTGTTAAACTGTCAGAACAAATTCATTTTGATAATGTCCGATAACTTTGATAGAAAGGTACAATCAACCAATCAGCTGTCAGCTGTTAAATTTAAGTACACAATTAGATAATGCCAATGTAGGTCAACCAGTTACCAAGCAATGCTTCATTTTGTTCAGTCTGTGGTGTGAAAGGTCACATTAGCAATTAAAGATAAAACACTTAAGCAAAACATGGTCAGGTCAAAGTGTCTGAATAATTTTGGTCCCAAATTTTGATGAATTTTACAAACCCGATTCCAAAAAAGTTGGAACACTGTACAAATTGTGAATAAAAAAGGAATGCAATAATTTACAAATCTCATAAACTTATATTTTATTCACAATATAATATAGATAACATATCAAATGTTGAAAGTGAGACATTTTGAAATGTCATGCCAAATATTGGCTCATTTTGGATTTCATGAGAGCTACACATTCCAAAAAGTTGGGACAGGTAACAATAAGAGGCCAGAAAAGTTAAATGTACATATAAGGAACAGCTGGAGGACCAATTTGCAACTTATTAGGTCAACTGGCAACATGATTGGGTATAAAAAGAGCCTCTCAGAGTGGCAGTGTCTCTCAGAAGTCAAGATGGGCAGAGGATCACCAATTCCCCCAATGCTGCGGCCAAAAATAGTGGAGCAATATCAGAAAGGAGTTTCTCAGAGAAAAACTGCAAAGAGTTTGAAGTTATCATCATCTACAGTGCATAATATCATCCAAAGATTCAGAGAATCTGGAACAATCTCTGTGCATAAGGGTCAAGGCCGGAAAACCATACTGGATGCCTGTGATCTTCGGGCCCTTAGACGACACTGCATCACATACAGGAATGCTACTGTAATGGAAATCACAACATGGGCTCAGGAATACTTCCAGAAAACATTGTCGGTGAACATAATCCACCGTGCCATTCGCCGTTGCCGGCTAAAACTCTATAGGTCAAAAAAGAAGCCATATCTAAACATGATCCAGAAGCGCAGGCGTTTTCTCTGGGCCAAGGCTCATTTAAAATGGACTGGCATAAAGAGGAAGATGCGACAAAGAAGACCTAAGACAGTTGAGCAACTAGAAGCCTGTATTAGACAAGAATGGGACAACATTCCTATTCCTAAACTTGAGCAACTTGTCTCCTCAGTCTCCAGACGTTTGCAGACTGTTATAAAAAGAAGAGGGGATGCCACACAGTGGGAAACATGGCCTTGTCCCAACTCTTTTGAGATGTGTTGATGCCATGAAATTTAAAATCAACTTATTTTTCCCTTAAAATGATACATTTTCTCAGTTTAAACATTTGATATGTCATCTATGTTGTATTCTGAATAAAATATTGAAATTTGAAACTTCCACATCATTGCATTCTGTTTTTATTCACAATTTGTACAGTGTCACAACTTTTTGGAATCGGGTTTGTACTGATAGTCCACTGTATGAAGAATTTGTGGGTATATTATATGTCAGAGTTTACTTTATTTTGCTATCCTCACTTACATAAATGTACACAAACTACATTGTCCTGCACCCACTAGTAAAAATTATATCTGGTGTATCTAAATAATTTTGACTGTGTGTGTGTGTATTAATTATAGATATTAATTTTGACTGTAAAAATATATATATATATATATATATATATATAGAGAGAGAGAGAGAGAGAGAGAGAGAGATAGATAGATAGATAGATAGATAGATAGATAGATAGATAGATAGATAGATAGATAGATAGATAGATAGATAGATAGATAGATAGATAGATAGATAGATAGATAGATAGATAGATACACACATACATATGTTGTGCATATTTTTGAGTAATGAATAGTTCATGAAGTATGTTTAGAATAATACGACATAAATATATAAATTAAATACTAAATGTACATTAAATCCATTTTAATATAAATGCAATATTTAATTATATATAAAAACATTTTATTTAATTTTTACCAAAAAAATGTACTCATTTATACTACTAATGAACATCCAGACGCCGTCCATGCTTCTGAGAGTGACGTTTAGATGAATATGTAAATATGTGCTGTGCACTTTCCTCTCAATAACAAAATGAACACACAACAAAAATGACAGCGTGACTTACAGTGTGACAGCAGCAGAAGAAAACATCTGATTTAGCATTGTGGATAGGTTTGCACGAGCTCTGCAATTCAACGGCATCATGTCGACAAATGAAATTCAAAATTACACTTATGATAGTTTGATTATAAAGTATATTTGAGACTGTAGACTATATAGATCTGGCTATGTGAGACTATAGTTTGAATTAATCATTTTTCTATGCATGACACATTTACAATACAGTACAGAATGGCTCTTTTGGCATCATCCTGACCATTGTATAAGCATTCGCTTCATGCGTCACAGAACGGAAGAGAGGCTTTCGGGCTCTCATGTAAACGTCACATCCTTTTAATTTCCCTGGCAAAAAACATCCTGATTCCTTCACATAAAAATTATAGGCTTTCATAGACAATCTAGTAAGTCAGGAAAGGTCTTTATTTATTTGTTTTGTTTCATTACAAGCTGTTCACACATTAGCAATAAAAAAAGCAATTAATACATGCTTTTTTTTTTTTTTTACAAATAGCCCACTTGTTTATAGATTTATGTAGTGTTTATTATATTTTATATTATTTTTATTCATAGTATTTAATTTATTTTAAAGATTGGATGTGGAATGATACTATAATCCAGACCTCTGCAGGTGTTTTTCATCATGTTCTCTGGGGAAGTGTGAACTGTCTGCATTAGACCAAGGTGGAAAAACAACTGATGCTCATATTTGTTCCTGGGAGAACAATAGTGTGTTTAAAAAAAACATTACAGAAAACACAGGCTGTTCATTGTTTTAGGATATGGATAGATGATATGAGAGACACAGTCATGGCTGGGCTGTGACATTTGCATAGCCTGATTAATGAATTATTGTCAGTTGAGATGGCACCTCAGTATGTGTGAGTGTGGAGGAGTCCCTGAGGAGCTGGGTTCCTTAACAGGGAAGTAGGGTGTGCGGTGCAAAACATTTCTCACCCTGTTGGCCTTTTCTGGAGAGAGCGACCAGCTTTATGTAAGGCAGAAGGATATAGATAGCCCAGAAAGACCTCTGCGCTACACCTTCTTATCATTGAGAAAAAAACAAATTAGTTTTCATATCATTCCCTGTAATTTATCGCAGTGCAGGCTTCGACATTTGGAATGTGCTTTTATCTTGATAGCACCTCACACACACACCTGCACATGGAGGATTCTCAATCAGAGTTATTATTTATGTATGAGGAGTAGGGGAACACACCGCTGAGGGTAACCAGGGTAACAACAGATGTCTTATTCATATTGATTATAGGTTACACAGCAGGTGTTGTGAACCTTTAAATGAGCACAACTATATCAGGCTATAAAGTAGAGGTCTACATGGAAATTAAAGTTGAAGCTTGAACCTTGTCTATAAATGAACTTTTTAGACCTGACCGGACCTGTCAAAATCAATCTGTCTTTCTAATTCCTTTTTTAAAATTCTGTTTTCTAAATGCTTGTTTTTGATCTTATCAGTCCATGCATAAGTTTCAACTTTTGGACCCCATAGTTTTTCATTAAAATATCACAGCTCGATCTTTCAAGTCACATTTATTTGTATAGTGCTTTCACAATACATTGTTTGTCCTTTCTGTGTCTACATTACAATTTACAGTGATCTGTTATCACAGGTGACTGTGTCAAGTTATGCATTTCAGAAATGTACATACAAATCACACAGTTAGCTAACAATGTATTAATTTAAGGCAGAAACAGTGAGCTCATTGAAGTAATGCATAAATGTTGTTAACAGATGATTAGGATATATAGAAAATGTGTACATGTTGATTCACACATTTTCCATGTTATGTTGATTATCACTCTCCTGTATATATAAGCCCTCAGTTCTTTGTTTAGCGTTGTCAGTTTTCAATGTGTAGTCTTGTAGTACTCAAGACTTGTAGTACTTGGTCTCGAGACCATTTTTGAAAGTCTCTGTCTTGTCTCAGTCTCAGACTAAAAGGACTCAGGATTGTATTATATTTATTTTATACAAATGTTCAGTAAACAATAGGTTGATATTAAGTGACAATCCATTTAAGAACTATTATGCGTTTCCGTGCAACACACAGCGGTGTTTGGTTACTGATTGAATCAGCTGCTTCGAACGAATCGGTTAAATAAATAATTCTGTGTCTCACTGATTAAGTGATTTGCTGCCTTCGTCACCACTGGTCCCGCCCAGCCTCGAGTCTCCTTCGTCAGCACTGGCCCCTCCCAGACTTGAGTCTCTTTTGTCGCATCTGGTCTTGCCCAGCCTCCCACTCTCTCCTCCTTTTGACAATGTCATGCAATTCCTCGGCTCTGCCTTCGCTGGCTCCCTTCAGCCCCTCTGTTCCTCCGTCAGTTGCTCCTCCTAGCTGCTCGGATCCGGAGCTGGCTTCCAGGTCTCCAACTCTGCCCTGGTGTGTCAATCCCCTAGCTCCAACTCAGCCTGTCGACCCATCATCTTCACCTTGGCGACACGCCCTCCGCTCCACCGTAATCAATCATCCTCAGACTTCGTCAGGCTCCCTCATATCTCCGGCTTCGCCTTGCTCACTCATCACCCTGGTTGCGCC
Organism: Paracanthobrama guichenoti; assembly: GCA_018749465.1. NCBI lineage: Eukaryota > Metazoa > Chordata > Actinopteri > Cypriniformes > Gobionidae > Paracanthobrama > Paracanthobrama guichenoti. The sequence continues at coordinate 33,844,567 of CM031949.1, forward strand.
ACGGCCTCCGACTACACCTTGTCCCTCTTCCCCTTCGGCTCCACCAAGCTCTTCCTTCCCCTCCTGCTTCACCATTGTCCCCACTCCCACCATCTCCACCTCAGTCCCGTGAGCCTGCAGGTCTGCCTTGGCCCTTTGTCTCCTTGGCTCCACCTGGGTCTCTACCTCTCCTGGCTCAGCCTCAGTTGGTCGGGCTTCTGGCTCCAACCTGGCTCCTCCATCCATCGGTTCCATCGTGGACCTTCATCCTTATGGCTCTGCTCTGGCTCCTCCCTCCATTGTCGAATCCCTGGCTCCTCCCTCCATCATCTCCTACTTGGTGTTTTCCTCTGATGGATCCTCCAGTTTCCTGCCCTTCGCCTGTCACTCGGCCACCTCTGGAACCCACTCCCACATCTGTTGGTTTTGTTACAGCGCGAGGACATGCCTTCCGGGAGGGGGGTGTCATGATCATGTTCTGTTTAGTTTAATTTTCTCTGTTTTCTGTTTGCTTGAGTTCTCATTGCTTGTTTGTTGCCATGGTTGCTAATTTAGTTACACACCTGGGTAGGGTTGCACCAGCCATTCATAAGTTATATTGCGTAGTCGCATAATCTGACATTTACCCTCAATGATCCAACAGCAGCCTTCAAATATTTGACCGGAAATTGTGTTGAAACTTCTTTTACCTCACATAACTAACGGTAAAAACAAGTTTCCATTAAATATGATACCTAATCATGAACACAATTACATTTTTATATGTAAAAACATCCAGAAACTGTATTTGAAATTAAATGAATAAGGATGAATAAATAAATACTGACACAAAAAAACATATGAAATGAAATGTATTGACTATATGACTGATTTTATTTGACATGCACATCACGGAGCGATGCACACAGCGGTATACTGTTTAGGATGGGTTTGTGTTGAAGAGCCACAATTAAAGTAATCTTTTCACATAATGTTCTTAAAATGTAACCGAGTATAAATGTCAGCATTATCATATGTCTAAAGAATTGAAGACCATCGGATAAAACAAGAGTTTATTTAAGCAGTTCAGTCAATCTGTTATTTTATTCCAACCATTACTCTTGATTGAAGTTGTGAGAAAAAAATGATGAGGACGTTGAAAATCTCAAAGATGAAGTTTATTGCAGCATAGCAGTGACAAAGTACATGAAGCGCCTTGGGTTCACCGGCTTCAGAATGAACCCAGAACATTCAAATATCAAACTTTTTTATCCTGTTACAGTTTACCACTCTTAATGTAAATGAAATTGCCCCTGTTGTAACTGCTGTGGCCTGCATGTTAATGAAGTTGTGACACTTCATTGTCTGAGATGGTTCTCTGTGTCCCACACCCATTCCCATTCTACTAATTGATGACCATTTGCTCAGGATGTGATACATAAACAGTATAACTTGACTTTCTTCTTTTCTATGATAATTAAGCCATTTTGGGGAGGAGCTCATTCTAAAATATACTTTGGAGTGGAATCTGAGTCGAGGCAGACTACAATTTCTTATAGAGGCTTCCGTAAATATTTAGTTACATAGAGTTACACTTCAACTAAGTTTAATGGTGCAACGCAAAAATATTTAGTAGTGCTTAAAGCCCCTTTTACGGATATTTGAAAATTACCTTTCGTGTATTGTGTAACATACAAATCAACTGTGGGCTGCAGTATAACCTAAAATTGTGTCTATTAATGCAGATTGTCTGTCATTCTTACTACTTTGAGTAAAGATAATGGATGGAGCAAGATTAGTATTGCAAACTTTAATGTTGCATCAGTCATTTACGTTAGTGCAATTAGAAACACACACACACACACACACACGGGTTTGTTGATGGACGCACAATCGTTAATGCTGAAGGTGAGGAATTACAGTTGAAACATCTCATAATGTACCGCTAACTGAGTAGCATCACTGAGAAACGTCCTGCTCAAGGTTCAGGTTGAATAACTTTTCATCAGTTCTTCCATTCAATCATCATTACTGTCTTTACAGTGTGTACACTCGCTGAGCTTTAGGAAGCCTCTGGACGGAGCCTCTGTTTCCGATGTGCGCTGTAAGCGGTAGACCAATCACAACAGACTGGGTCATCTGACCAATCAGAGCAGAGTAGGCTCGGGGAAAGGAGGGATTTAGAGAGACCGATTCATCCGTCGAGTCGTTTGAGAATCATTGAACATTGTGGTTATGTGCAATGTATATTATAAGAAGATAAAACAGTTTTTTGACCTTTGATGCATGTAAACCTGTTGTTGGAGACCTCCAAAACTAAATTAGGAAACTTTAAAATTGCATAATAGGGGCACTTTAAGTTGTAACTTAATGCCCATTTATGTCAAAACTAGGCTAAGTTGTAACTTGTGCACAGCTGGTACAACCGGCCCCTGCTCCATTATTATTTATTCTTGGTTAGGTGTCGTCAGTGTTTAATGTGTAGTTGCTTTGTTGATTATCTGTGTTCATTAAAGTCTCTAGTATCTTGTTCTTCCTGTGTCAAACTCTTCATTATATTAAGCTACACAGCAGAATGCAGAATTGGGTGAATAACACATTACACAGTGGCCTCATTTATCTAAGTATATATTAAAGTGGACTGAATTGGACTCAGAATGCTGCACTGCAGAGGAAGTTGCTGTTTGACTTTGTGTATGTCTGAAAATCAATCACATAATGTAATGCAAAGTAAGGTACAACCTAATGAAAAGACTGCATAACGCAGTTGTGTACTATCCAAGGAATGCAGTCATTGGCCATCATTGCCAAGTTCAGTAGCGGTGTGTACTGAAGTGTATAATCCTTAGACACGGTGGCACCACAGTATATCTGAGTGCAGTATTCTCAGAGACGTGTGCCAGAGCATTGTGGGGTTATGAGCATTCAGTCAAGCTGTCAATATTGTTTGACCCGCTTAGGGTGGCAGTGTAAAGTGTCCAGGCATGGAGTCCCGTTTGCTGTGGTTCCCACCTGTTGCAAAATGTGCTGACATCTGGATTGGTAAACTAAGTTGATGTGCATGTGTTTATGTGCGAGTTATCTTGCATTATCTTGCATTGCATTGGGTTTATTTTAATTTAATAAATAACAATAAAATGTATTATTTTAAAATAATACATTAATGAGAAATTTCCCATTGTGGGACAAATAAAGGTTTATCTTTATCTTAATAATATAAAAAAATAATTATGACATAAAAAAGCTAAATTCTGAAAAAAATACAAAAATAATTCTGTAAAAAGTCAAAATCTACACAATTTTTTTACAAAATGTACACAAATAAAAATGTTCACTTGCATATGTGATTATAATTCTGTCATAATGCATCATAAATGATGTATCTCATAATGTCATAATTTTGACTTTGTATCATAATTTCTATTCATATTTATGACTCTTAATGTCAGTCCATACAAAGCAGTAGATTCACTCAAATATTTTCTCTTAAAAATAAACACATTTATAACATTATACATTTTCAGACAATATTATGCTAAATTAATTATTTTAACCCCTGATTTACAGTATCTGCCATTTAAAAATTGGTAACTTCAACTGTTTGATGGATCTCTGGGTATTATTATTATTATTATTATTATTATTATTATTATTATTATTATTCAGAAATTAAGATAATACAAAATACTAGTGAATACAAACAGAAGGCAAGATTAAGAATGCATAACTGTGTGAATATACTCATTGGCCTCATTTATTTGTCATTTATTTGTTTTCATATTTTTATTATTTGTCAAATTAGTTTTTGGTCGATAACTGTTTGATGTATCTCAGCCAAAGAGATACAGTAGCAAAAATAAAGAATGACCTTCAAGCACGGCAGATGTCATTCAGTTTGTTTTTCGTGTTCATGGTAGAGTTTGATTGCCATCATGACACGAGAAGAGAAACAAAAGAGAAGGAGAGTGAGACTAGTTTGATTTAGTCTGAACCACTTAAAAATAAAGCATTTTGGTGTTTACTTGCTCCTTTAATGGGTCCCAGTCATGTTTAGCCGTTTTTTCCTGGTATCATCACCTCTTCCAGTTGAGCAGGTGGTGTGTTAATTAGCCCTCATCACCTCACTGAAGCCTGACGGAAGAGGAGAGGGAGTAGATCTCTGAGTGTATGGGAGACGCATCAATATAGCTGCTGCTACTGATCTAATAAGATGCGTTTATTATATGATCAACAATTGTAAAAGCATCAGAAATAATCAATTTCCACCTATGGGAGCTTAATTTAACAAACGGTTCCATGAGAGAGATCCACAAGATGTCTGTTAATAAAACCCATTTCTTTTTTGCAAATGAGCAGCCATAAAATATTTTTGTATAATAAACTAAAACTGAAAGTGTTTCAGCACCAAATTGCTTTAAAATGGCCATAAAAGTAAAAGTATAATTTTTAGTAAGAATCTTTACATAGCAAATTTTCTTACAATACCATACACACAAAGGGTGTCAGAATCGTACCTTCAGGGGTACAACAGCTTGTCGCGGCATCTTTGTACATTTTTTACTCCTAAAAGGTGCATGTTAGTACCTTAGAGTACAAATACGTACTTTAAAGTACTAACGTTACTATGAACCTTTCTGTGGTATAAAAGGTACAAACATGTCCTTTTAAGGGTACTGCCCCAGTGACAAGCTGTTGTACCCCTAAAGGTACAATGTTACGCCCTTTTTCTCTGTGTGTATAGTGACCATGACTGTCAAACTCCAAAAAGGACAAAAACATCATTGAACTGCATATGACTCGTGTTCTCACACCCAAGTCTCCTCTTCCTCCTCTTGTTCTAGCCGCTCCAGCCCTTTCAGTCCTGCAAGTCCTTTTCTTCAGGCTTCATATGAGAGTAAAGTTTTACTTTAGTTCACTGTTCTACTAGAACTAACTATTTTGTGTACATTTGGGTATTGTGTTAGAAAATGAGGTGCTGTAGGTATATCAGTTCTGGAAACATGATGAAGTGTTCAGATGAATGTGTTCATTATTTTGGAGAAATCAAAATCATCTGATAAAAAGTGCAGAAACCATTTTATGACTCATCATAGCATTTACATAGAGCTTGTTCTAGATTTCAAACTTTAAGGTGTTTTTTATTTTTTTTGTCTCTTATGCTCAGCAAGGCTGCATTTATTTGATCAAAAAGCAGTACTTTTGTGAAATATTATTACAAGTTAAATTAACTGTTTTCTACTTTAATATATTTAAAGATGTCATTTATCCCTGTGATGGCAAAGCTGGATTTTCAGCATCATTACTCCAGTCTTCAGTGTCACATGATCTGTCGGAAATCTTTAACATGAGGAAGAAACATTTATTACTATTATCAATGTGGAATATGTTTTTATACATATATTGAAATGCTTATTTTTTGTGAAAACCATGATTTTTGTTTGTTTTTGGTCAGGATTCTTTGATGAATAGAAAAGCATTTATTTGAAATAGAAATCTTTTGTAACATTATAATTGTCTTTACTCTCATTTCTGATCAATTTAATGCATTCTAGCTGAATAACACTTTTGTAAGTAGACAAAAGATTTGTCTATGACAGAGATCTTCGTGCCCACCACAAAGCCCCGCTCATGTGTAAGCCTGGGGTGGTGGCATAAACCAATTCTAGCATCCCGTTTCCGCTCTCACTGACAGTCTGATATGGTTAACCATGCCGAGATCCAATTACCCTGCTGCTATTCGCTCTTACGCTTTCTAGTGCCCTGCTCTAGCTGAGGTCAGAGGCAGATGACTGCTTTACTTCTACAGAAAGTGCCCATGACCCTGGTTAATATAGCTCACCTCACACACACACAGCTCAAGCAAGCAAGTAGGCCATTTCGCTCCCTTTCTCTATCTTTTTGTTTGCTTTTTCTCCTGGATGGACACATCAGGCTTTGAATCTGATGTGCTTCACTTGAGCTTTGTGTTGCTGTGTAGCAGGATATCGCAAAGAAAAGTAAAATTGGCAATTTGTGTGGGGGGGAAGGAGTAAAAAGAGAATTGAATGTCAGTAATGCTTAGCATGAGCCAAGAGGGTCTTGCATTCAGACATTATAACATACAGGAGCTGGTCATATAATTAGAATATCATCAGAAAGTTGATTTATTTCACTAATTCCATTCAAAAAGTGAAACTTGTATATTATATTCATTCATTACACACAGACTGATATATTTCAAAGGTTTATTTATTTTAATTTTGATGATTATAACTGACAACTAAGGAAAATCCCAAATTCAGTATCCCAGAAAATTTGAATATTACTTAAGACCAGTACAAAGAAAGGATTTTTAGAAATCTTGGCCAACTGAAAAGTATGAACATGAAAAGTATGAGCATGTACAGCACTCAATACTTAGTTGGGGCTCCTTTTGCCTGAATTACTGCAGCAATGCGGCGTGGCATGGAGTCGATCAGTCTGTGGCACTGCTCAGGTGTTATGAGAGCCCAGGTTGCTCTGATAGTGGCCTTCAGCTCTTCTGCATTGTTGGGTCTGGCATATCGCATCTTCCTCTTCACAATACCCCATAGATTTTCTTTGGGGTTAAGGTCAGAGCGAGTTTGCTGGCCAATTAAGAACAGGGATACCATGGTCCTTAAACCAGGTACTGGTTGCTTTGGCGCTGTGTGCAGGTGCCAAGTCCTGTTGAAAATGAAATCTGCATCTCCATAAAGTTGGTCAGCAGCAGGAAGCATGAAGTGCTCTAAAACTTCCTGGTATACGGCCGCGTTGACCTTGGACCTCAGAAAACGCAAATGGACCAACACCAGCAGACATGGCATCCCAAACCATCACTGACTGTGGAAACTTTACACTGGACCTCAAGCAACGTGGGTTGTGTGCCTCTCCTCTCTTCCACCAGACTCTGGGACCCTGATTTACTTTCATCAGAGAACATAACTTTGGAGCACTCAGCAGCAGTCCAGTCCTTTTGTCTTTAGCCCAGGCGAGACGCTTCTGACACTGTTGTTCAAGAGTGGCTTGACTCAAGGAATGCGACAGCTGAAACCCATGTCTTGCATACGTCTGTGCGTAGTGGTTCTTGAAGCACTGACTCAGCTGCAGTCCACTCTTTGTGAATCTCCCCACATTTTTGAATGGGTTTTGTTTCACAATCCTCTCCAGGTGCGGTTATCCCTATTGCTTGTACACTTTTTTTTCTACCACATCTTTCCCTTCCCTTCACCACTATTAATGTGCTTGGACACAGAGCTCTGTGAACAGCCAGCCTCTTTTGAAATGAGCTTTTGTGTCTTGCCCTCCTTGTGCAAGGTGTCAATGGTTGTCTTTTGGACAACTGTCAAGTCAGCAGTCTTCCCCATGATTGTGTAGCCTACAGAACTAGACTGAGAGACCATTTAAAGGCCTTTGCAGGTGTTTTGAGTTCATCAGCTGATTAGACTGTGGCACCAGGTGTCTTCAATATTCAACCTTTTCACAGTATTCTAATTTTCTGAGATACTGAATTTGGGATTTTCCTTAGTTGTCAGTTATAATCATCAAAATTAAAATAAATAAACATTTGAAATATATCAGTCTGTGTGTAATGAATGAATATAATATACAAGTTTCACTTTTTAATGGAATTAGTGAAATAAATCAACTTCCTGATGATATTCTAATTATATGACCAGCTCCTGTATATTCTGATGTAAAAATCATAAATCTGACAATGTGGTAAAATGTTGTACATGTGGTGTAAAATGGCTTAGCCATTAGCTACACATTTCTTTTCTTTTTTTCAACTTAAACAACTTTAAAGGGAATATATTTTTATTAATGTATTATATAATATTGTATTATATTAATTTGTATTGTATTAATTTTAGTAGACTTATTATATAAATTTTACATTTTATATTATTTTTTAAACAGGCCTAGTCCCAAGAGGCTACAAGGGAGTGTTCTGGGCTACACACTTTTACTAGAGCTTTTAAAGATAATGTGTTAGATATTAAATATGCCCAGCGCAATGATTCTTAATACACATACTGTTTCATTTATCATTTTAGATTCATATGTGATTGTTTGAATATGTTATTTGTGCATCATTGCCACTGCTCCAAAAAGAAATGCGATACAATAACCTGAACTATCATGACAAATCATGAGATTAATCACAATATATTGTTCTAATGACAACCCTAATTAACAATATATATATATATATATATATATATATATATATATATATATATATATATATATATATATATATATATATATATATATATATATATATATATTTTTTTTTTTTTTTTTCTTACATTTTATAATATTTTAATAATTTTTGTGGCTTTATTATAATGACATAAATTTTTAAAAGCCAATTATTTAATTCTGGAGACATCATGTTTTCTTTATTATATCACACTATATATTTCTCCCATACATATTATATGTATATTGTATATTAGCAGGGGATCATTATATATTGGGGCATTAAAAAAATTGAAAATCCCTAGCTGCGTTAATACATTCCTTGCCCTCTAGTGGATAGAATAGGTAACCTACCAAGTTTACAGTATACATTGTGGTTCCCTAAAGAAGCTGTGCAACAGGATCCTCCTATATTTAACAAACTTTGATATATTATATTGATTGGAAATTCATCAATTACGTAATATTGCCGACATGTTTTGAAATCAGATGTGTATATAATCATATTTAATCAAAATTATCTTTTCTTTCAGTTACGATGAATGTGTGGGACAAGGGACGCAAATATATGTTCCTACGGACGATCCACCCCCCTACTCCCTCACAGACCCGTGCCGTGGGCAGCCAGCCTCACACTATCACAGAGAGACGGAGAATCTGCCCACTGGTGCTTCCTGGGTGTCAGCGAGCAGCTCTTCCCAATACCCAACCAGACTACGGGACTTCAGACTCCAGCCAATCGCCTCCATCTCTTTGTCAGCCTTGCCTTTAGAAGAAGCACCCCCATACGAGGCAGTAGTGAGTGAACAAAACCAGCCCCTTCCGCTGATGCCCCTGGATCTGCTCAAACACACCACGGCGGACAGCAGTCCTCAGGACAGCGTTTCCCACAGGATCCTGTAATCCTGACCTCTCCAGCACACTCATGCATCACCCGTACCAAACCAGCTTTGAGAGGAACTCCTTTGTGTGGCTGAGGTCTCTCTGAGTCAAGAGCTGAAACTGACTCCTGCAGAAGCCCACAATTACCTCTCACTTCACCTGACACAGACACTGCACCTCCTGTTTTATCTGACAAAGCAGGAGCCGCCATGAGAGCACAGGGCTATCGACCACTTTTTTTGTGCGTCGCCTCACCTTGTCTTTTACTTATGGTGTAATTATATGTCAAAGTGCGTCTTCTCTTACTTGTAGACTTATGGATGATTTCAACTTCACAAGCACCACAGCTAATTTCAACGCCTTTGGGATGCCCTGACATTAAAAGGAGCAGAAAGCCTCTCAATAAACATCACCTGGAGAAATTTGCGTAGGGATAGAAATGTACCTTTCTTTTAGTGTGAAAATTTGAGCGTGTTCCTGCATGAGTGACTATTTCCACATGACTATCTATTACAACTTATTTTTTTCTCTCTCTTCTCTCTCTCTTTTTCAAATTTAGGGTTGGTTTTTTTAACTATTTACGTTTTGTAATCTAAAAAAGTTTTTAAGATAATATTTTGTAAATTTCATAGAATAACTAGCAAATATAAGAAATTACCTTTAAAGCAATTTGAATGTCATCAGAAAATCGATATGCTTTTAATCCATTTTGTTGTTGTTTTATTTTACTCACCATTTCTTTGCTCTTTACATCGGTGGTTCTCAACCAGAGAGGTAACTTCCAACCCCAAAAGTCTTAAAATTATTTATATTAACATAATATTCATTAGAATACTGAAAAGAAAAAATTAGATGTACAACATTAAACTGACATATTTTTTAGGTCACCATGAAATCAAAACTGACAATTCATATTTTTATGGAACATTGCCGTATTAATTATAAATTATATTTGTGTGCAATTATTATTATTATTATTTTATTTGTGTGCTCTTCATTTTAATCAAAATGACTTCCCCTCCTTTATTCAGCAACATCTCTTCTCTTCTCTGATGACGCCAAGAGCGGGACAAACTGTCACTCACATGAGATCACAGCAATAGCAAACCACAACGATCCAATCCATTCCCAATGGACAAAATCATGTCCTGCCCTTTTTTCTTATTCGAGAAGCCATTTCACTCTTCAATATACGTCACAGTAGGGAAGAAAAGACTATCACAACTTCCATTTCGTGGCTCGACTTTAAGGGTTATTTCACCCAAAAATAAAAATTCTGTCATTAACAATCATTTTATGAAGCATATTGAGAATAGTTTTTGTGTGAAAAAAATAAATAAATAAAAATAATTACGACTTTATTACGAAATAATTACCGTTGAATCGATACAGTGATTCATAACGCCTCCAAGCTTCATGAAGCAGTTTTGAAATCGGCCATCTCTATATAAGTCATTTAATTTTTTTTTGCGCACAAAAACTATTCTCGCCGCTTCATAAAATGATTGTAGATCCACTGTAGTGAGATGGACTTTGTAACGACGTCTTTAGTATCTTTTATGGAAGAGAGAGGAAATGTCATTGCTGCCAATGGAGGCCTTTCTGAGCCATCGGATTTCAACAAAAATATCTTCATTTGTGTTCCGAAGATGAGCGGAGGTCTTACGGGTGTCGAACGACATGAGGGTGAGTAATTAATGAAAGAATTTTCATTTTTGGGTGAAATAACCCTTTAGTTAAAGCCACAATATGTCATTTTTCGCCACTAGAGGTCGCTTATTCAAAACAAAGGCGTAGCTTGATGACGCATTGATTTCGCAGAGTTTTTATGCTGGTGTGGTGTTTCCATGGTTTCTACTAAATAAAACCGGAGATCGAGGGTAACGCGGGTATGATGTCATTGATAGAGGATGCACGGACACGGTCTGTGTCCTGGTTAAAATCACTTATTTCTCTGGATTTAAACATTCTTGGAAACATTTGGGACAATGTAAGTACAAGTCCACAAAATCTGTAAAATTGTTCTAGTGGATGTTGGATATTTGAATCCAAAAATCTAACATATTGTGCCTTTAATTTATTGTCTTGGACAAAGGAGGGCCTTCAGGTCAAAAAGGTTGAGAACCACTGCTTTACATCTAGTTCATAGATCACTGTGATTTCTTTATATTTTCTTCTTTTGTAGAGACTTCTGTTTTCCTAAAGTCTCCTGGCAATGCTAATTTTCATATGCGCTTATAAAAATAAAAACAGCAGATGTGTGATAACTATGATATCATTGCATATGACAAATACAAAGTTAGAAAGGGCTGTAGGGGACACTTTGCCAAGGGTGTAAAACACTTACATTGTTCTCCTACACTTCATTGATGCTGTGTACATTATAACATAAGAGCTGAGACTGGTAACTAAGTAGCTCAATAGCAAAGCCATTGTAGCATTGATGTCAATATGAAATGAAATATAAGATAGTTATTGCTGGACACACTCTGTGCTTCCAAAACATTTATGTATCAAATTTGTTTCTGTTTTTGTCCCAACATTGCTCACTTCATTCCATTTGTATCACAATGGCTTCCCACACATGCATGTTATATACAATGTGCCTATTAATCACCATGACTGTTAGATTAACATGCTAAAGTGAAGAAACTTTCTTTTCCACCCATTTTTCTTTAGTCTTACCTTTTCAATGTCACTCATGAAAGTCTAAAAGATATGTTGTTGAAAAGTTACCCGGAAATGACTGCATGATACATCACCTCTATTCTCGCCACTTTCCCTCACCGCAGATCTAAGGTATATGCTTATAGAAAAGGGATTTTTAAATTGAATTTGATGCATGAGTGCATTTCTTTGTGTTGTGAAAAGCAAGCTCAAAACACAAATGAATATTAAATGGCCCACTGTTATTTATTTATTGCCGCTTTGAACTCTCATTTTAAAATATGGTTGACTTCCCACCGATGTTTAGTTTAAAAAAAAAAAAAAAAAAAAAAAGGTTTATATGCATTACCTTTAAAGAAAGGCTACTTTTCCTATAACAACACATCAGAAGTAGCATTATGAGGTCATTTAGTACATGTCGAGCTTGTCTCGTTCTGGTCATATAGCTCTGTACAGGCATGAGCTGTATCGGTCAACACCTTAGATGAAGAATTGCTCCAGATGTTCTATGATGTAATGAGTAGAGGTGTATCAGCTGTTGCCACCACACTGTAATAATAATAAATAATACTGTGTCTGTAAACTCTCGAGTTTAAGTCACACTTGTTAGCACAAGACTGTAGTAATTCTGTGTGCATAAAGATAAAATTAACACATTCAAGTCAGATTTAAAGGAATATTGCCAAATTATTATTAACGAAGATCTACTTCCCCATTGCATATTTTCTGCTTCCATTTTTAGAGGTTTGTGCATTTTAGTTTGCATCTAGGAGCTGATGTTCAGGAAAATCACTTTAAAATGGCTTACGTTTGTGTACTAAACTATTTCACCAGTTTCATTAGACCACGGGATATTGATTCTTACAATCGAATAGCACCTTAGCATCAAAGCCCATTGTAAATGTTGACTTACATTTAATGAATCTACATCTCAAATGTGTTATTTCTCTGTCACAATGTTGTGGTCGGTTGTCCAAGTGATAATGCTGTTTCATAGAGCTGCAGATGTTGATGTATGTTTTGTATTAGAGTCTTTATGCCTTTACCACTGTATCCTCTGAATAAATAAAACACAAGACTTCGATCTATCGAGATGTTTATCACTGATTGCTTTCTGGGAGAATTTTGAAATGGTCAATTTTGTAATTGCAGAGTAGTGATATACACACACACACAAAAGGTAGGTACACTATAACTTTTGGCGCTGCAGTATTTAAAATAACAGGATGCATTTTATGGAAGAAAATCGCTTTGGTTGTGTATCGGCTCTGCACGATCAAAGCGAATGAAGATTATGCTACTGCTCATAAAACATTCACTACAAGTCTTAAGAGGTAAAACCAGATAGAAAGGATTTCACTCTGACAGCTTAAGATGTTATTGTAGCTATATCCATTAATATATTCATCTGATTTCACATTAAAATGTACTAAAAAAAAAAATGTGTGTGAAAATGTTTGATCAAATTGAGTACATTATAGTTTAAAAGTACTATGTAACTTTTTTTTTTTTTTTCTCAAAATGAACAAAATTTAAGTAAGTCAATACACATCAATGCCTCTTCCAAATGTGTTTTTGTCTTGTCCTGATTCACGATTTAAATTTTGTTCATCGTTAATGTTCTTGAAAATAAATCCCAGCACAGCTCTTTCAACAAACATAATGAAATGACCCTTCACAATAGATAATGTTTTACTATAAAGCACGTGGCAATTTATCTGTTCAATAAAATACTGTGATTGTTCGCTGTGACAGCTAATATGCTACTCTCACACACTATACCCACGCTCAAAGTAGCTTTACAGTCATTTACAGATATGACGAAACACGAGTGACATAATTTCCTGTGAAAACCATCACATCAGGTCTAAAATACAAACACTTAATAGGCTTTCACCATAGTGAATCAGGCAAGAAAAAAAAAAAAAAAAAAAAAAAAAAAAAACTTTTGGAAGAAGCACTCGATTATGTATTGAATTAAATTGTGTTAATTTTGAACAACAACAAAAAAGTTATATCGTATTTTTAAACTATGTACTAATTTCTTTGGTGAAACTTTTGTTACACAAAAATATTGAGTAAAAGTTATGAAATCAGAAAATAAATGTAAGTAAAAAAATAAAAATTAAGTAGATCTGAATAACTACATTTAGTAAAAAAATAAAATAAATAAATAAACAAGTTAGGGTAACTCTAATATTTGAGTAAACCAATTTAAAAGCCAATATTTTGAAAAATCAGATGTCCTTTCTTTTCAGGCTTAATTGTTAATTGCCCAATTTATCTCAATTTTTGTAGCTGCAGTCCATAAGTTTTGCCCTTTGTCGCCATCTCTGTTTGAAATCTGCAATTTCAATTATTTGTGGACTTATCGCCTTTGCATGGGTTGTGCATCAGCACGGTTCCTCAGCGGATGAATTTTAAATGTTTGAGGAGTATGTGTGGCTGCCAGCGACCGCACCGGTGTGTGGATAGATACTGTACTGAAACGGCCACAGACTCTACCGCCGGGAAGTGTGACCAAAAAAGCACTTTCACATTGAAAATCGCTATTTAACCCGCAAAAGCATGACCAATGACCGATGCTGATATTTTGCTTTTTGGACTATGGGTGAATCTCCTGTGCTGTCACTGAATTTCCATGATTAATGCTTGGAACTTTCTTGATTATAATCCGCCATCAAAACGATATGTTTAGTTATCCCAGCTGCTGTGAGAAAAGGCTATAAATGATCCGCCACCTGCAGCATCCTCACATGCGATATAGCCTAGTAGCCGGACTCTTTCTTTATGTATACAGACGTGACGTGAATGATGCAAAAGAAAGATAAACGGTGGTAAGCTCGTGATTTCCACGGAAACTTACCAGTTACCACTCAAATTATAACACTATTGGTTGTTAATCAGGCTAATTATATCAGGCTATAAGGAGATGGTTGTTATGTGTATTTGCTCAGAAATTGATTCTGGATCATTTTTAACCTTGAGAAAGTTGGGTTAAAAAACTTCTTTAACTCAAGGCACCTTTAAGTTGTTAAAGATGAATAATACTGATATGACATATAAGTAATAATTGTAGTTCATTAAAACTGTATAATTACTTCATTCTAAAATATATATTGCTGATATTGTGATATTATTATGAGCCACTGAATTATCTTCTAAATTCAGGAGATAGCAATGTAATATTTTGTTATTGTGTACAGTTACCGCTGGCAAGTTTCACAGAAGGATGAGCAGTTTAGCAACAGATGCTGGATTGTGCTCTAAAGGCTTCCAGATGTGACAGAATGTTTCTGAACCATTTTGCTCATTGACTCTCTGTCATTCATAATGTGCATCACCTAACCTCTCACTCAGTAATCAATGATGTGGATATTCACTCTCTCTGTTTGCATGGTGGGCTCACCAGAAAGCGCTCCTGAACAGATGGCCTGTGCCATAGCTCTCAAGCACCTTAATTAGCCTCTCATCCCAGAGCTCCTCTTCTATTAAACTATACCAGAGGAATACTCATTTCATCCACGCAGAGCTGACACGCTGGATCCACTAACTGGCAACAATACAGAAATCAAAAGCACAAACTTTTGAAACATTTTAAACATGAATGAGAGGCATATAATTGATGTGAATTTGGTTACAATGATTATTTGGGGGTAACACTTTATTTTTACAGTGTCTTTGTAAATATATGTTATACTACCATAGTAATAACAGTAAATTATGCATAATTACATGCAACTAACCCTCAAACAAAACCCTACTCCTACCCTAACCTTATAGTACTGTAGTTAGAAGTAATATTACATAAGTACATTTAAATATACACTGTAACAATGACAACTTAAAATAAAAGTGTAACCTTTATATGTAATTACACAAATAAATACTAAGTAATATTAATTATCTATGTAGAAAGTTAAGGTCAGATATGGTTTGGTTTTAGTTACTTGTAATTATGCATAATGGCTATGTTATTAAAGCTTATTATGCTCTTATTCCAGTATTATTATTATTACTATGGTAAGCACATGTAACTTCATGCAATTATGTCACCTTTAAAAATAGTGTTACCAATCATTTTCAGGTCAGAAA
>CM031949.1:33860470-34017970 GCA_018749465.1 Paracanthobrama guichenoti
GGGATGTTGGTTTTATGGCCTTAGCTAGCAGCATCATGAAGGCCAGATAAAGCCAGAAGTAGCTGTGTCTTGCCTGCGATTGGGATGCTGCTTGTGGGAAGTCAGCGACACAACCGCGAAGAAAACTCCCTAGGCAGATGAATGGGCGGCAGATGATTGTTAAATGTTCCCAGATGGGGTGAGCAGGACGCGAGGAGAATGGTGATGTTCCTGGGATCGCACCATTCTTTGTTGATCATGAGCACACTCCACCGCCTTTGGATTTGGCCTCGGCTGTTCTGTCCATCCCGAGAAAAACAGAAGTTCTCTTCCGACGGGCGTCACAGCTGTGTCGGGACCCGCGGGCGTGAGCCATGTTTCAGACAAACAATAGATATTACAGTCTCTCATGTCCCCGTTGAAAACTTATCCTGGCTCTAAGATCGTCCATCTTATTATCCAAGGATTGAACATTTGCTAGAAGAATGCTCGGGAGAGGAGGTCTGGAATGCTCCTTTTCTCAGTCTGTTGCGGATACCAGCACGTTTCCCCGCAGTGTTTCTTTGTTCTACGCCGCTGGCTCTGTTCCATTGTTCAACTCGGCGTTCCGAGAATCTCAGATGGCCACAGAGGATCGGCGAAAGTGTCCTGAAACAGTCCAGTGTAGAAAGTAACCAATGTCCAAAAGAGTTTTGCTGTCGTAGTAGATCAATGCAGATGATAAGTTTGTACCAAAGAAGCTGAGTAAAAGAAAGTAAAATAGTAAATAAAAAGCACGATCTTCGGAGCGAGTTTAATTGAACGGCGACCCAAACACAGCGGCGCCATTTTGTATTTTGTTCGGATATCTTTGTGACTTCATAACAGAAGTGTGTACATATTGGTAAAATTCAAAAATTATGAGGTCATATTTGTTTTAAAATGTATAGCTTCCGATAGAGCAGTAATGTATTCCTTAATGAAGTCAGTGCATGTTAGAACTCAAATACCACGTAGAATGTCATTGTGATTGTGTAATATATTGCACAAATTCTCACACTTTTAGTCTACTCAAACAAATGCAGTAGAATTGTATTAAAATATTATGTTGGCTTGCATTAAAATTGCATTTCTAATATGATGTTACTGATGATTAGAACGGAGACATAACAATAGACTACAATTTTCTGTAGTTTTAGTACCTGGTGTTTCAGTTTTTATTCTTTTTAATGCAAGGGCGAAAAGGCACCTTTATCTTTACGCCACATTAGGAAAGAAAAGAAATACAGGTGTCTGATCCATGCGTATATCCACTGACCTACAAAATGATTGGACCAGAGACTCCCCAAATACGAAATGAATGAGAGTGTGCGCTCTTGACAACACACACTGCACACTGGCAGTGTTTAGTAGATGGAAATCAAGAAATGTGCAGTGCTACACTACACCCACATGCATCTAACATGCCAAAAACAAACATTTCATTGAGTTTTTTTCTGGAAAGTGCATGCAATACGCTTTGTCCTATTCACTTATGCACTTGACTTGGCTTTAAAAGAATGATTACTTACGCAAATGTAAGGTGACTGGACTTCAGGTTTTATGGGTCTCAAATAAGAGCTATAGGGCCAATTTATAGGATTAATGACTCCCATGACTTCATCAAATAGTACAGTTAGTTTGTTTGAAAACATAAAGGTGATCTTTGATACATCTCAATGTCATGACAGCATGGAACATCTACAAGACCATGGAATTCAAGTATATCTGCACTGGATATTTATGAAGTGTACCAAGGTGAAGACTTAGCTCATAAATATTAAGTTACATGGCTGGACAGTCTAGGAAAATCATCTGCTTAATGTCAGTATGAGCAATTATTATTTATAGGCTTGATGATGTCACAACCAGCCCATCTTGCCCTCTAATCCCTATTTAAATTCATTCCAGTGCCACTGCCTGGATGTATCCACCTTATTTTTAGGGTAAGGGCGAGCGTCATTCTGGTGTCAGTTATTTTACATTCCAGTTATTTTTAGCTGTACAAAACAGTTTGTTATGATGCTTGATATTGCAAACTGGTATTTCTTACCACATTATTTTAATGTATTGTCTTAATTAAACATGCTGGTTTGTAGTGAATACAGTTTTACAGTTTACTGCACTTTAATATATTCTTCTCGTTATTTCCCTTCAGTTAATAAAATGGAAGTCTCAAGACACCTTTCTCACACCTTACTTCCACGTTAAAAAATAAAGGTGGATACTTAAAGCCTTATTGAATGGATTTATGTGTTAATGTTTCCCTAATCTTAAATCTAAACTGTGGTGTGCTGCTGTCAAAGACGTTGACTCAAAACCTGACTAAAGTCAAAGGTTGACTTGTGACTTCATGCAGAACAATCACTTCTGATCGACCTGACTGTTGGGTCAGTTAATCTGCTCTTAAAAAGTGACTTTGTCTAGTTAGACTATTTATCACTCTTGTAGTTATTCTTTCTCAGTGCTGAGGCGCTTTCTCAGTTGCATAACAGTCTGTTTGTGCTTGTGTGTGCATATCAGAGAGGAAAGGTTTAGTTAGGGTCATGCTTGTGCTCCAACTTGCCTGCCCTTCATGGCTTGTTTCACAGAGTGCCAATGTTATTTACATCTCTATGACAGTTCCATTAGGATGGCAGAGCCCTCTGGTGAAGCTCTGTGAAGGGCTTTTAACAGGGTGAAATTACCTCTCCACAAGAGCAGAGCTACCTGAAAGAGCAGGGCCTCCTCCTATTAAAAAGCAAATTATGACTGATATAGAATATTAGTGCTGGCCTGGAGGCCTATTAAGAATCACTGAATAGTGTGTAATTCTATTTGGGAGAGATATCCGACCCCCGGTCCAGATACTCAATTAAATTAGAGACAGAGCGGTCCATACCCATACACCTCTGTTGAGAGGATGTGGTAAGATGATGGAAGATTACCACTACACACTCTTGACCACATTTAGTTCTACAGTGAAAGTCTGCATTCAGTGCAGTGATTTTTATGGAAAGAAACTTATTATCGACAGTTTGTTCCGGTCCTCCAATCTGATTTGGCGAATTGTGCTTCAAGAGTGCTGATTTTGTTTGTCTGTGTTTACATTCCAGATGGACTGTCAGGCTGTGTGTAGTGATGGGGATTTTTCACTGACTCTTTCTGTAGGTTACATCGATGCGTAATGTGTGACCTTTAACAGCGAATCATTGAATTATTCATTTAGCCGATTCATTCAACAACTCTGAGGTGCTTCTTAAGCGGAAGGCTGCGTCCTAGTAAGACTACATATCTCGGCTTCCCACATCAGGCGCTGAAGGGGCGTCTCAATTTGAAGGATCCTTGGGAAGGCAGCTTTCATTTCACATTCTTCATTTAGCCTATTTTGAAGGATGCATCAAGTGTATCCTTTGCATCCTTCAATCACCCACAATTCCTGCACAAGCATTCCAATTCATGAAAAGAACAGGCGAAAGCAGCAGGCCAGCACTGAGCTTGTCTGAGTTCATTATTAAATGGAATGGGAAAAAAAAATGTTTTAGGAAATGAAGGCATATATAGAAACTTATTTCTGTCAGAATAAAACCTTTTGAAGATAATTGCGACTTTTTATCTCACAATTGTGTTTACATCTCGCATAATTCTGACTTTTTCTACTCAATTTCGAGATTATATCTTACAATTCTGACTTTAAATCTAAGTAATTCTGACTTTAAATCTTGCAATTCTGACTTTATAACTCACAAATCTGACTTCTTTTCTCAGAATTGTGATATAAACTCGCAGCTGTGTTATAAAGTCAAATTGCAAGATATAAACTCAATTCTGACTTTATAACTTGCAATTGTGACTTTATATCACGCAATTCTGACTATAACTCGCGCAATTGCAACTGGCTTTTTTATTAATGAAATACAAATTTTTTGTTTTTCAAAATTAAGTTTTAAATGTATTTTCGCACCATGACCGTGGGGGCGGAAACATGTGTGACATGTATTGTTGAGAGGATGTGGTAAGATGATGGAAGATTACCACTACACACTCTTGACCACATTTTGTTCTACAGTGAAAAGTCTGCATTCAGTGCAGTGATTTTATGGAAAGAAACTTATTATCACGACAGTTTGTTCCGGTCCTCCAATCTGATTGGCGAATTGTGTTAAAATGTAACTTGCATAATATTACAATTCATCATACTCAGTCATAATCGTGCTGTTGGTCTGAATAGCAGATGTGATTTACCTTTGGTCAAAGTCCAGCTGATATCATGGAACAACAGCGGAACAACAACACTCTTGTGTGATATTGCTTTACTTAATATACTTACAATATTATTTTGCTTATTTATATATCTTTTTTATTTTTATTTATTGCTTCTTTCATTGTAAAACATCAATTCCAGTATTTTATGTTTTACAGTTACACAGATTCTGTGGTGTTCTGTATGGTATCTGTGAATTTAAAGTGTTTGAGAGAGGAGGTCTTACAGATGCTAAGGCACTGAAGCTGAACCGAGCTCTCCATCACTGCCTGCCTCTCTACTAGCCTTCATTCGTCTGTGCCCAGAAATGAGTGGGAGCAGAATCACTCTTCAGATCAGAGGAGATGAGCCTCCAGTCACATCATAATGTGCATTTATCACCACTGGCATATTGCAGCCTGCCCTTTCAGACACTATTACAAACTCAGACCTCTATGTCTTCACAGTTAAAGCAACATGGCTACAAAAATGTGTGTGCTTAAAGGAAGCAAAATGTTTATTTTTGTGTGTGTATGTGGACTGGCATAGGAGCATTATGCTGTGTTGGAACCAGGCATTTCGCATGCCATGATTGGGAAGATGCCAGTTCATTCTACATGCACATATGTGGACCCTCTAACATGAAGTCCACCGCTATGCTGTTCTTTGATGTCTTCAGGACTTTGGAAAGAGGAGCTATTAGCGCAGTGGGTGTAAGTGCAAGACCATTGCTACAGAATGCCTGTGTTTGTGTGGCTGTCCTTGTGTCTCTGTGGGGTTGGCAGGAGGGCTGTGGCATGTGACTCACGCCAGGGCTGCCATGGCCACAGATGGCACCTGGGAACTTAGTGCTCAGGGCATGTATATGAGCTGCTCACCTGTGGAGCCCGTGAAGTGCCACTTCCGCAGAGCAGAAGAAACCTAGGCAGATCCTAGAAACACACACACACTCTGCAGTGTTCCTGATTCTATACACACAATCCATGAACTATCCATTGCTTAAATATATCCACCAGCAATGTCTTATATACAGTATATATATATATCAAAAGTCAAACCAGAATTTATTCAGACACCGTCAACATTTTCTCACATTATCACTGTTTATTCGCTATAGTTTAAAAAATGGTAATAAAATATGACAAGAACTCCGTGTTAAACTGTCAGAACAAATTCATTTTGATAATGTCCGATAACTTTGATAGAAAGGTACAATCAACCAATCAGCTGTCAGCTGTTAAATTTAAGTACACAATTAGATAATGCCAATGTAGGTCAACCAGTTACCAAGCAATGCTTCATTTTGTTCAGTCTGTGGTGTGAAAGGTCGCATTAGCAATTAAAGATAAAACACTTAAGCAAAACATGGTCAGGTCAAAGTGTCTGAATAATTTTGGTCCGAAATTTTGATGAATTTTACAAACCCGATTCCAAAAAAGTTGGAACACTGTACAAATTGTGAATAAAAAAGGAATGCAATAATTTACAAATCTCATAAACTTATATTTTATTCACAATATAATATAGATAACATATCAAATGTTGAAAGTGAGACATTTTGAAATGTCATGCCAAATATTGGCTCATTTTGGATTTCATGAGAGCTACACATTCCAAAAAAGTTGGGACAGGTAACAATAAGAGGCCAGAAAAGTTAAATGTACATATAAGGAACAGCTGGAGGACCAATTTGCAACTTATTAGGTCAACTGGCAACATGATTGGGTATAAAAAGAGCCTCTCAGAGTGGCAGTGTCTCTCAGAAGTCAAGATGGGCAGAGGATCACCAATTCCCCCAATGCTGCGGCCAAAAATAGTGGAGCAATATCAGAAAGGAGTTTCTCAGAGAAAAACTGCAAAGAGTTTGAAGTTATCATCATCTACAGTGCATAATATCATCCAAAGATTCAGAGAATCTGGAACAATCTCTGTGCATAAGGGTCAAGGCCGGAAAACCATACTGGATGCCTGTGATCTTCGGGCCCTTAGACGACACTGCATCACATACAGGAATGCTACTGTAATGGAAATCACAACATGGGCTCAGGAATACTTCCAGAAAACATTGTCGGTGAACATAATCCACCGTGCCATTCGCCGTTGCCGGCTAAAACTCTATAGGTCAAAAAGAAGCCATATCTAAACATGATCCAGAAGCGCAGGGCGTTTCTCTTGGCCAAGGCTCATTTAAAATGGACTGGCATAAAGAGGAAGATGCGACAAAGAAGACCTAAGACAGTTGAGCAACTAGAAGCCTGTATTAGACAAGAATGGGACAACATTCCTATTCCTAAACTTGAGCAACTTGTCTCCTCAGTCCCCAGACGTTTGCAGACTGTTATAAAAAGAAGAGGATGCCACACAGTGGGAAACATGGCCTTGTCCCAACTCTTTTGAGATGTGTTGATGCCATGAAATTTAAAATCAACTTATTTTTCCCTTAAAATGATACATTTTCTCAGTTTAAACATTTGATATGTCATCTATGTTGTATTCTGAATAAAATATTGAACTTTGAAACTTCCACATCATTGCATTCTGTTTTTATTCACAATTTGTACAGTGTCACAACTTTTTTGGAATCGGGTTTGTACTGATAGTCCACTGTATGAAGAATTTGTGGGTATATTATATGTCAGAGTTTACTTTATTTTGCTATCCTCACTTACATAAATGTACACAAACTACATTGTCCTGCACCCACTAGTAAAAATTATATCTGGTGTATCTAAATAATTTTGACTGTGTGTGTGTGTATTAATTATAGATATTAATTTTGACTGTAAAAATTATATATATATATATATATATATATATATGAGAGAGAGAGAGAGAGAGAGAGAGATAGATAGATAGATAGATAGATAGATATAGATAGATAGATAGATAGATAGATAGATAGAGATAGATAGATAGATAGATAGATAGATAGATAGATAGATAGATAGATAGATAGATAGATAGATAGATAGATAGATAGATAGATAGAGATACACACATACATATGTTGTGCATATTTTTGAGTAATGAATAGTTCATGAAGTATGTTTAGAATAATACGACATAAATATATAAATTAAATACTAAATGTACATTAAATCCATTTTAATATAAATGCAATATTTAATTATATATAAAAACATTTTATTTAATTTTTACCAAAAAAATGTACTCATTTATACTACTAATGAACATCCAGACGCCCATTCCATGCTTCTGAGAGTGACGCGTTTAGATGAATATGTAAATATGTGCTGTGCACTTTCCTCTCAATAACAAAATGAACACACAACAAAAATGACAGCGTGACTTACAGTGTGACAGCAGCAGAAGAAAACATCTGATTTAGCATTGTGGATAGGTTTGCACGAGCTCTGCAATTCAACGGCATCATGTCGACAAATGAAATTCAAAATTACACTTATGATAGTTTGATTATAAAGTATATTTGAGACTGTAGACTATATAGATCTGGCTATGTGAGACTATAGTTTGAATTAATCATTTTTCTATGCATGACACATTTACAATACAGTACAGAATGGCTCTTTTGGCATCATCCTGACCATTGTATAAGCATTACGCTTCATGCGTCTGAGAACGGAAGAGAGGCTTTGGGCTCTCATGTAAACGTCACATCCTTTTAATTTCCCTGGCAAAAACATCCTGATTCCTTCACATAAAAATTATAGGCTTTCATAGACAATCTAGTAAGTCAGGAAAGGTCTTTATTTATTTGTTTTGTTTCATTACAAGCTGTTCACATTAGCAATAAAAAAGCAATTAATACATGCTTTTTTTTTACAAATAGCCCACTTGTTTATAGATTTATGTAGTGTTTATTATATTTTATATTATTTTTATTCATAGTATTTAATTTATTTTAAAGATTGGATGTGGAATGATACTATAATCCAGACCTCTGCAGGTGTTTTTCATCATGTTCTCTGGGGAAGTGTGAACTGTCTGCATTAGACCAAGGTGGAAAAACAACTGATGCTCATATTTGTTCCTGGGAGAACAATAGTGTGTTTAAAAAAAACATTACAGAAAACACAGGCTGTTCATTGTTTTAGGATATGGATAGATGATATGAGAGACACAGTCATGGCTGGGCTGTGACATTTGCATAGCCTGATTAATGAATTATTGTCAGTTGAGATGGCACCTCAGTATGTGTGAGTGTGGAGGAGTCCCTGAGGAGCTGGGTTCCTTAACAGGGGAAGTAGGGTGCGGTGCAAAACATTTCTCACCCTGTTGGCCTTTTCTGGAGAGAGCGACCAGCTTTATGTAAGGCAGAAGGATATAGATAGCCCAGAAAGACCTCTGCGCTACACCTTCTTATCATTGAGAAAAAAACAAATTAGTTTTCATATCATTCCCTGTAATTTATCGCAGTGCAGGCTTCGACATTTGGAATGTGCTTTTATCTTGATAGCACCTCACACACACACCTGCACATGGAGGATTCTCAATCAGAGTTATTATTTATGTATGAGGAGTAGGGGAACACACCGCTGAGGGTAACCAGGGTAACAACAGATGTCTTATTCATATTGATTATAGGTTACACAGCAGGTGTTGTGAACCTTTAAAATGAGCACAACTATATCAGGCTATAAAGTAGAGGTCTACATGGAAATTAAAGTTGAAGCTTGAACCTTGTCTATAAATGAACTTTTTTAGACCTGACCGGACCTGTCAAAATCAATCTGTCTTTCTAATTCCTTTTTAAAATTCTGTTTTCTAAATGCTTGTTTTTGATCTTATCAGTCCATGCATAAGTTTCAACTTTTGGACCCCATAGTTTTTCATTAAAATATCACAGCTCGATCTTTCAAGTCACATTTATTTGTATAGTGCTTTCACAATACATTGTTTCTCCTTTCTGTGTCTACATTACAATTTACAGTGATCTGTTATCACAGGTGACTGTGTCAAGTTATGCATTTCAGAAATGTACATACAAATCACACAGTTAGCTAACAATGTATTAATTTAAGGCAGAAACAGTGAGCTCATTGAAGTAATGCATAAATGTTGTTAACAGATGATTAGGATATATAGAAAATGTGTACATGTTGATTCACACATTTTCCATGTTATGTTGATTATCACTCTCCCTGTATATATAAGCCCTCAGTTCTTTGTTTAGCGTTGTCAGTTTTCAATGTGTAGTCTTGTAGTACTCAAGACTTGTAGTACTTGGTCTCGAGACCATTTTTTGAAAGTCTCTGTCTTGTCTCAGTCTCAGACTAAAAGGACTCAGGATTGTATTATATTTATTTTATACAAATGTTCAGTAAACAATAGGTTGATATTAAGTGACAATCCATTTAAGAACTATTATGCGTTTCCGTGCAACACACAGCGGTGTTTGGTTACTGATTGAATCAGCTGCTTGAGCGAATCGGTTAAATAAATAATTCTGTGTCTCACTGATTAAGTGATTTGCTGCCTTCGTCACCACTGGTCCCGCCCAGCCTCGAGTCTCCTTCGTCAGCACTGGCCCCTCCCAGACTTGAGTCTCTTTTGTCGCATCTGGTCTTGCCCAGCCTCCCACTCTCTCCTCCTTTTGACAATGTCATGCAATTCCTCGGCTCTGCCTTCGCTGGCTCCCTTCAGCCCCTCTGTTCCTCCGTCAGTTGCTCCTCCTAGCTGCTCGGATCCGGAGCTGGCTTCCAGGTCTCCAACTCTGCCCTGGTGTGTCAATCCCCTAGCTCCAACTCAGCCTGTCGACCCATCATCTTCACCTTGGCGACACGCTCCCTCCGCTCCACCGTAATCAATCATCCCTCAGACTTCGTCAGGCTCCCTCATATCTCCGGCTTCGCCTTGCTCACTCATCACCCTGGTTGCGCCACGGCCTCCGACTACACCTTGTCCCTCTTCCCCTTCGGCTCCACCAAGCTCTTCCTTCCCTCCTGCTTCACCATTGTCCCCACTCCCACCATCTCCACCTCAGTCCCGTGAGCCTGCAGGTCTGCCTTGGCCCTTTGTCTCCTTGGCTCCACCTGGGTCTCTACCTCTCCTGGCTCAGCCTCAGTTGGTCGGGCTTCTGGCTCCAACCTGGCTCCTCCATCCATCGGTTCCATCGTGGACCTTCATCCTTATGGCTCTGCTCTGGCTCCTCCCTCCATTGTCGAATCCCTGGCTCCTCCCTCCATCATCTCCTACTTGGTGTTTTCCTCTGATGGATCCTCCAGTTTCCTGCCCTTCGCCTGTCACTCTCGCCACCTCTGGAACCCACTCCCACATCTGTTGGTTTTGTTACAGCGCGAGGACATGCCTTCCGGGAGGGGGGTGTCATGATCATGTTCTGTTTAGTTTAATTTTCTCTGTTTTCTGTTTGCTTGAGTTCTCATTGCTTGTTTGTTGCCATGGTTGCTAATTTAGTTACACACCTGGGTAGGGTTGCACCAGCCATTCATAAGTTATATTGCGTAGTCGCATAATCTGACATTTACCCTCAATGATCCAACAGCAGCCTTCAAATATTTGACCCGGAAATTGTGTTGAAACTTCTTTTACCTCACATAACTAACGGTAAAAACAAGTTTCCATTAAATATGATACCTAATCATGAACACAATTACATTTTTATATGTAAAAAACATCCAGAAACTGTATTTGAAATTAAATGAATAAGGATGAATAAATAAATACTGACACAAAAAACATATGAAATGAAATGTATTGACTATATGACTGATTTTATTTGACATGCACATCACGGAGCGATGCACACAGCGGTATACTGTTTAGGATGGGTTTGTGTTGAAGAGCCACAATTAAAGTAATCTTTTCACATAATGTTCTTAAAATGTAACGAGTATAAATGTCAGCATTATCATATGTCTAAAGAATTGAAGACCATCGGATAAAACAAGAGTTTATTTAAGCAGTTCAGTCAATCTGTTATTTTATTCCAACCATTACTCTTGATTGAAGTTGTGAGAAAAAATGATGAGGACGTTGAAAATCTCAAAGATGAAGTTTATTGCAGCATAGCAGTGACAAAGTACATGAAGCGCCTTGGGTTCACCGGCTTCAGAATGAACCCAGAACATTCAAATATCAAACTTTTTTATCCTGTTACAGTTTACCACTCTTAATGTAAATGAAATTGCCCCTGTTGTAACTGCTGTGGCCTGCATGTTAATGAAGTTGTGACACCCCATTGTCTAAGATGGTTCTCTGTGTCCCACACCCATTCCCATTCTACTAATTGATGACCATTTGCTCAGGATGTGATACATAAACAGTATAACTTGACTTTCTTCTTTTCTATGATAATTAAGCCATTTTGGGAGGAGCTCATTCTAAAATATACTTTGGAGTGGAATCTGAGTCGAGGCAGACTACAATTTCTTATAGAGGCTTCCGTAAATATTTAGTTACATAGAGTTACACTTCAACTAAGTTTAATGGTGCAACGCAAAAATATTTAGTAGTGCTTAAAGCCCCTTTTACGGATATTTGAAAATTACCTTTCGTGTATTGTGTAACATACAAATCAACTGTGGGCTGCAGTATAACCTAAAATTGTGTCTATTAATGCAGATTGTCTGTCATTCTTACTACTTTGAGTAAAGATAATGGATGGAGCAAGATTAGTATTGCAAACTTTAATGTTGCATCAGTCATTTACGTTAGTGCAATTAGAAAACACACACACACACACACACACGGGTTTGTTGATGGACGCTGTCGTTAATGCTGAAGGTGAGGAATTACAGTTGAAACATCTCATAATGTACCGCTAACTGAGTAGCATCACTGAGAAACGTCCTGCTCAAGGTTCAGGTTGAATAACTTTTCATCAGTTCTTCCATTCGTCATCATTACTGTCTTTACAGTGTGTACACTCGCTGAGCTTTAGGAAGCCTCTGGACGGAGCCTCTGTTTCCGATGTGCGCTGTAAGCGGTAGACCAATCACAACAGACTGGGTCATCTGACCAATCAGAGCAGAGTAGGCTCGGGAAAGGAGGGATTTAGAGAGACCGATTCATCCGTCAGTCGTTTGAGAATCATTGAACATTGTGGTTATGTGCAATGTATATTATAAGAAGATAAAACAGTTTTTTGACCTTTGATGCATGTAAACCTGTTGTTGGAGACCTCCAAAACTAAATTAGGAAACTTTAAAATTGCATAATAGGGGCACTTTAAGTTGTAACTTAATGCCCATTTATGTCAAAACTAGGCTAAGTTGTAACTTGTGCACAGCTGGTACAACCGGCCCCTGCTCCATTATTATTTATTCTTGGTTAGGTGTCGTCAGTGTTTAATGTGTAGTTGCTTTGTTGATTATCTGTGTTCATTAAAGTCTCTAGTATCTTGTTCTTCCTGTGTCAAACTCTTCATTATATTAAGCTACACAGCAGAATGCAGAATTGGGTGAATAACACATTACACAGTGGCCTCATTTATCTAAGTATATATTAAAGTGGACTGAATTGGACTCAGAATGCTGCACTGCAGAGGAAGTTGCTGTTTGACTTTGTGTATGTCTGAAAATCAATCACATAATGTAATGCAAAGTAAGGTACAACCTAATGAAAAGACTGCATAACGCAGTTGTGTACTATCCAAGGAATGCAGTCATTGGCCATCATTGCCAAGTTCAGTAGCGGTGTGTACTGAAGTGTATAATCCTTAGACACGGTGGCACCACAGTATATCTGAGTGCAGTATTCTCAGAGGCGTGTGCCAGAGCATTGTGGGGTTATGAGCATTCAGTCAAGCTGTCAATATTGTTTGACCCGCTTAGGGTGGCAGTGTAAAGTGTCCAGGCATGGAGTCCGTTTGCTGTGGTTCCCACCTGTTGCAAAATGTGCTGACATCTGGATTGGTAAACTAAGTTGATGTGCATGTGTTTATGTGCGAGTTATCTTGCATTATCTTGCATTGCATTGGGTTTATTTTAATTTAATAAATAACAATAAAATGTATTATTTTAAAATAATACATTAATGAGAAATTTCCCCATTGTGGGACAAATAAAGGTTTATCTTTATCTTAATAATATAAAAAATAATTATGACATAAAAAAAGCTAAATTCTGAAAAAAATACAAAAATAATTCTGTAAAAAGTCAAAATCTACACAATTTTTTTTACAAAATGTACACAAATAAAAATGTTCACTTGCATATGTGATTATAATTCTGTCATAATGCATCATAAATGATGTATCTCATAATGTCATAATTTTGACTTTGTATCATAATTTCTATTCATATTTATGACTCTTAATGTCGTCCATACAAAGCAGTAGATTCACTCAAATATTTTCTCTTAAAAATAAACACATTTATAACATTATACATTTTCAGACAATATTATGCTAAATTAATTATTTTAACCCCTGATTTACAGTATCTGCCATTTAAAAATTGGTAACTTCAACTGTTTGATGGATCTCTGGGTATTATTATTATTATTATTATTATTATTATTATTATTATTATTATTCAGAAATTAAGATAATACAAAATACTAGTGAATACAAACAGAAGGCAAGATTAAGAATGCATAACTGTGTGAATATACTCATTGGCCTCATTTATTTGTCATTTATTTGTTTTCATATTTTTATTATTTGTCAAATTAGTTTTTGGTCGATAACTGTTTGATGTATCTCAGCCAAAGAGATACAGTAGCAAAAATAAAGAATGACCTTCAAGCACGGCAGATGTCATTCAGTTTGTTTTTCGTGTTCATGGTAGAGTTTGATTGCCATCATGACACGAGAAGAGAAACAAAAGAGAAGGAGAGTGAGACTAGTTTGATTTAGTCTGAACCACTTAAAAATAAAGCATTTTGGTGTTTACTTGCTCCTTTAATGGGTCCCAGTCATGTTTAGCCGTTTTTCCCTGGTATCATCACCTCTTCCAGTTGAGCAGGTGGTGTGTTAATTAGCCCTCATCACCTCACTGAAGCCTGACGGAAGAGGAGAGGGAGTAGATCTCTGAGTGTATGGGAGGCGCATCAATATAGCTGCTGCTACTGATCTAATAAGATGCGTTTATTATATGATCAACAATTGTAAAAGCATCAGAAATAATCAATTTCCACCTATGGGAGCTTAATTTAACAAACGGTTCCATGAGAGAGATCCACAAGATGTCTGTTAATAAAACCCATTTCTTTTTGCAAATGAGCAGCCATAAAATATTTTTGTATAATAAACTAAAACTGAAAAGTGTTTCAGCACCAAATTGCTTTAAAATGGCCATAAAAGTAAAAGTATAATTTTTAGTAAGAATCTTTACATAGCAAATTTTCTTACAATACCATACACACAAAGGGTGTCAGAATCGTACCTTCAGGGTACAACAGCTTGTCGCGGCATCTTTGTACATTTTTTACTCCTAAAAGGTGCATGTTAGTACCTTAGAGTACAAACACGTACTTTAAAGTACTAACGTTACTATGAACCTTTCTGTGGTATAAAAGGTACAAACATGTCCTTTTAAGGGTACTGCCCCAGTGACAAGCTGTTGTACCCTAAAGGTACAATGTTACGCCCTTTTTTCTCTGTGTGTATAGTGACCATGACTGTCAAACTCAAAAAGGACAAAAACATCATTGAACTGCATATGACTCGTGTTCTCACACCCAAGTCTCCTCTTCCTCCTCTTGTTCTAGCCGCTCCAGCCCTTTCAGTCCTGCAAGTCCTTTTCTTCAGGCTTCATATGAGAGTAAAGTTTTACTTTAGTTCACTGTTCTACTAGAACTAACTATTTTGTGTACATTTGGGTATTGTGTTAGAAAATGAGGTGCTGTAGGTATATCAGTTCTGGAAACATGATGAAGTGTTCAGATGAATGTGTTCATTATTTTGGAGAAATCAAAATCATCTGATAAAAAGTGCAGAAACCATTTTATGACTCATCATAGCATTTACATAGAGCTTGTTCTAGATTTCAAACTTTAAAGGTTTTTTTATTTTTTTGTCTCTTATGCTCAGCAAGGCTGCATTTATTTGATCAAAAAGCAGTACTTTTGTGAAATATTATTACAAGTTAAATTAACTGTTTTCTACTTTAATATATTTAAAGATGTCATTTATCCCTGTGATGGCAAAGCTGGATTTTCAGCATCATTACTCCAGTCTTCAGTGTCACATGATCTGTCGGAAATCTTTAACATGAGGAAGAAACATTTATTACTATTATCAATGTGGAATATGTTTTTTATACATATATTGAAATGCTTATTTTTTTGTGAAAACCATGATTTTTGTTTGTTTTTGGTCAGGATTCTTTGATGAATAGAAAAGCATTTATTTGAAATAGAAATCTTTTGTAACATTATAATTGTCTTTACTCTCATTTCTGATCAATTTAATGCATTCTAGCTGAATAACACTTTTGTAAGTAGACAAAAGATTTGTCTATGACAGAGATCTTCGTGCCCACCACAAAGCCCCCGCTCATGTGTAAGCCTGGGGTGGTGGCATAAACCAATTCTAGCATCCCGTTTCCGCTCTCACTGACAGTCTGATATGGTTAACCATGCCGAGATCCAATTACCCTGCTGCTATTCGCTCTTACGCTTTCTAGTGCCCTGCTCTAGCTGAGGTCAGAGGCAGATGACTGCTTTACTTCTACAGAAAGTGCCCATGACCCTGGTTAATATAGCTCACCTCACACACACACAGCTCAAGCAAGCAAGTAGGCCATTTCGCTCCCTTTCTCTATCTTTTTGTTTGCTTTTCTCCTGGATGGACACATCAGGCTTTGAATCTGATGTGCTTCACTTGAGCTTTGTTTGCTGTGTAGCAGGATATCGCAAAGAAAAAGTAAAATTGGCAATTTGTGTGGGGGGGAAGGAGTAAAAAGAGAATTGAATGTCAGTAATGCTTAGCATGAGCCAAGAGGGTCTTGCATTCAGACATTATAACATACAGGAGCTGGTCATATAATTAGAATATCATCAGAAAGTTGATTTATTTCACTAATTCCATTCAAAAAGTGAAACTTGTATATTATATTCATTCATTACACACAGACTGATATATTTCAAAGGTTTATTTATTTTAATTTTGATGATTATAACTGACAACTAAGGAAAATCCCAAATTCAGTATCCCAGAAAATTTGAATATTACTTAAGACCAGTACAAAGAAAGGATTTTTAGAAATCTTGGCCAACTGAAAAGTATGAACATGAAAAGTATGAGCATGTACAGCACTCAATACTTAGTTGGGGCTCCTTTTGCCTGAATTACTGCAGCAATGCGGCGTGGCATGGAGTCGATCAGTCTGTGGCACTGCTCAGGTGTTATGAGAGCCCAGGTTGCTCTGATAGTGGCCTTCAGCTCTTCTGCATTGTTGGGTCTGGCATATCGCATCTTCCTCTTCACAATACCCCATAGATTTTCTTTGGGGTTAAGGTCAGGCGAGTTTGCTGGCCAATTAAGAACAGGGATACCATGGTCCTTAAACCAGGTACTGGTTGCTTTGGCGCTGTGTGCAGGTGCCAAGTCCTGTTGAAAAATGAAATCTGCATCTCCATAAAGTTGGTCAGCAGCAGGAAGCATGAAGTGCTCTAAAACTTCCTGGTATACGGCTGCGTTGACCTTGGACCTCAGAAAACGCAATGGACCAACACCAGCAGACATGGCATCCCAAACCATCACTGACTGTGGAAACTTTACACTGGACCTCAAGCAACGTGGGTTGTGTGCCTCTCCTCTCTTCCACCAGACTCTGGGACCCTGATTTACTTTCATCAGAGAACATAACTTTGGAGCACTCAGCAGCAGTCCAGTCCTTTTTGTCTTTAGCCCAGGCGAGACGCTTCTGACACTGTTGTTCAAGAGTGGCTTGACTCAAGGAATGCGACAGCTGAAACCCATGTCTTGCATACGTCTGTGCGTAGTGGTTCTTGAAGCACTGACTCCAGCTGCAGTCCACTCTTTGTGAATCTCCCCCACATTTTTGAATGGGTTTTGTTTCACAATCCTCTCCAGGGTGCGGTTATCCCTATTGCTTGTACACTTTTTTTCTACCACATCTTTTCCTTCCCTTCACCACTATTAATGTGCTTGGACACAGAGCTCTGTGAACAGCCAGCCTCTTTTGAAATGAGCTTTTGTGTCTTGCCCTCCTTGTGCAAGGTGTCAATGGTTGTCTTTTGGACAACTGTCAAGTCAGCAGTCTTCCCCATGATTGTGTAGCCTACAGAACTAGACTGAGAGACCATTTAAAGGCCTTTGCAGGTGTTTTGAGTTCATCAGCTGATTAGACTGTGGCACCAGGTGTCTTCAATATTCAACCTTTTCACAGTATTCTAATTTTCTGAGATACTGAATTTGGGATTTTCCTTAGTTGTCAGTTATAATCATCAAAATTAAAATAAATACACATTTGAAATATATCAGTCTGTGTGTAATGAATGAATATAATATACAAGTTTCACTTTTTGAATGGAATTAGTGAAATAAATCAACTTCCTGATGATATTCTAATTATATGACCAGCTCCTGTATATTCTGATGTAAAAATCATAAATCTGACAATGTGGTAAAATGTTGTACATGTGGTGTAAAATGGCTTAGCCATTAGCTACACATTTCTTTTCTTTTTTTCAACTTAAACAACTTTAAAGGGAATATATTTTTATTAATGTATTATATAATATTGTATTATATTAATTTGTATTGTATTAATTTTAGTAGACTTATTATATAAATTTTACATTTTATATTATTTTTTAAACAGGCCTAGTCCCAAGAGGCTACAAGGGAGTGTTCTGGGCTACACACTTTTTACTAGAGCTTTTAAAGATAATGTGTTAGATATTAAATATGCCCAGCGCAATGATTCTTAATACACATACTGTTTCATTTATCATTTTAGATTCATATGTGATTGTTTGAATATGTTATTTGTGCATCATTGCCACTGCTCCAAAAAAAGAAATGCGATACAATAACCTGAACTATCATGACAAATCATGAGATTAATCACAATATATTGTTCTAATGACAACCCTAATTAACAAATATATATATATATATATATATATATATATATATATATATATATATATATATATATATATATATATATATATATATATATATATATATTTTTTTTTTTTTTTTTTTCTTACATTTTATAATATTTTAATAATTTTTGTGGCTTTATTATAATGACATAAATTTTTAAAAGCCAATTATTTAATTCTGGAGACATCATGTTTTCTTTATTATATCACACTATATATTTCTCCCATACATATTATATGTATATTGTATATTAGCAGGGGATCATTATATATTGGGGCATTAAAAAAATTGAAAATCCCTAGCTGCGTTAATACATTCCTTGCCCTCTAGTGGATAGAATAGGTAACCTACCAAGTTTACAGTATACATTGTGGTTCCCTAAAGAAGCTGTGCAACAGGATCCTCCTATATTTAACAAACTTTGATATATTATATTGATTGGAAATTCATCAATTACGTAATATTGCCGACATGTTTTTGAAATCAGATGTGTATATAATCATATTTAATCAAAATTATCTTTTCTTTCAGTTACGATGAATGTGTGGGACAAGGGACGCAAATATATGTTCCTACGGACGATCCACCCCCCTACTCCCTCACAGACCCGTGCCGTGGGCAGCCAGCCTCACACTATCACAGAGAGACGGAGAATCTGCCCACTGGTGCTTCCTGGGTGTCAGCGAGCAGCTCTTCCCAATACCCAACCAGACTACGGGACTTCAGACTCCAGCCAATCGCCTCCATCTCTTTGTCAGCCTTGCCTTTAGAAGAAGCACCCCATACGAGGCAGTAGTGAGTGAACAAACCAGCCCCTTCCGCTGATGCCCCTGGATCTGCTCAAACACACCACGGCGGACAGCAGTCCTCAGGACAGCGTTTCCCACAGGATCCTGTAATCCTGACCTCTCCAGCACACTCATGCATCACCCGTACCAAACCAGCTTTGAGAGGAACTCCTTTGTGTGGCTGAGGTCTCTCTGAGTCAAGAGCTGAAACTGACTCCTGCAGAAGCCCACAATTACCTCTCACTTCACCTGACACAGACACTGCACCTCCTGTTTTATCTGACAAAGCAGGAGCCGCCATGAGAGCACAGGGCTATCGACCACTTTTTTTGTGCGTCGCCTCACCTTGTCTTTTACTTATGGTGTAATTATATGTCAAAGTGCGTCTTCTCTTACTTGTAGACTTATGGATGATTTCAACTTCACAAGCACCACAGCTAATTTCAACGCCCTTTTGGATGCCCTGACATTAAAAGGAGCAGAAAGCCTCTCAATAAACATCACCTGGAGAAATTTGCGTAGGGATAGAAATGTACCTTTCTTTTTAGTGTGAAAATTTGAGCGTGTTCCTGCATGAGTGACTATTTCCACATGACTATCTATTACAACTTATTTTTTTCTCTCTCTTTCTCTCTCTTTTCAAATTTAGGGTTGGTTTTAACTATTTACGTTTTGTAATCTAAAAAGTTTTTTAAGATAATATTTTGTAAATTTCATAGAATAACTAGCAAATATAAGAAATTACCTTTAAAGCAATTTGAATGTCATCAGAAAATCGATATGCTTTTAATCCATTTTGTTGTTGTTTTATTTTACTCACCATTTCTTTGCTCTTTACATCGGTGGTTCTCAACCAGAGGGTAACTTCCAAACCCCAAAAGTCTTAAAATTATTTATATTAACATAATATTCAT
This sequence comes from Paracanthobrama guichenoti, assembly GCA_018749465.1. Taxonomy (NCBI): domain Eukaryota; kingdom Metazoa; phylum Chordata; class Actinopteri; order Cypriniformes; family Gobionidae; genus Paracanthobrama; species Paracanthobrama guichenoti. The sequence continues at coordinate 33,880,415 of CM031949.1, forward strand.
TAGAATACTGAAAAGAAAAATTAGATGTACAACATTAAACTGACATATTTTTTAGGTCACCATGAAATCAAAACTGACAATTCATATTTTTATGGAACATTGCCGTATTAATTATAAATTATATTTGTGTGCAATTATTATTATTATTATTTTATTTGTGTGCTCTTCATTTTTAATCAAAATGACTTCCCCTCCCTTATTCAGCAACATCTCTTCTCTTCTCTGATGACGAGAGCGGGACAAACTGTCACTCACATGAGATCACAGCAATAGCAAACCACAACGATCCAATCCATTCCCAATGGACAAAATCATGTCCTGCCCTTTTTTTCTTATTCGAGAAGCCATTTCACTCTTCAATATACGTCACAGCAGGGAAGAAAAGACTATCACAACTTCCATTTCGTGCCGACTTTAAAGGGTTATTTCACCCAAAAATAAAAATTCTGTCATTAACAATCATTTTATGAAGCGACGAGAATAGTTTTTGTGTGAAAAAAAATAAATAAATAAAAATAATTACGACTTTATTACGAAATAATTACCGTTGAATCGATACAGTGATTCATAACGCTCCGAAGCTTCATGAAGCAGTTTTGAAATCGGCCATCTCTATATAAGTCATTTAATTTTTTTTTGCGCACAAAAACTATTCTCGTCGCTTCATAAAATGATTGTAGATCCACTGTAGTGAGATGGACTTTGTAACGACGTCTTTAGTATCTTTTATGGGAAGAGAGAGGAAATGTCATTGCTGCCAATGGAGGCCTTTCTGAGCCATCGGATTTCAACAAAAATATCTTCATTTGTGTTCCGAAGATGAGCGGAGGTCTTACGGGTGTCGAACGACATGAGGGTGAGTAATTAATGAAAGAATTTTCATTTTTGGGTGAAATAACCCTTTTAGTTAAAGCCACAATATGTCATTTTTCGCCACTAGAGGTCGCTTATTCAAAACAAAGGCGTAGCTTGATGACGCATTGATTTCGCAGAGTTTTTATGCTGGTGTGGTGTTTCCATGGTTTCTACTAAATAAAACCGGAGATCGAGGGTAACGCGGGTATGATGTCATTGATAGAGGATGCACGGACACGGTCTGTGTCCTGGTTAAAATCACTTATTTCTCTGGATTTAAACATTCTTGGAAACATTTGGGACAATGTAAGTACAAGTCCACAAAATCTGTAAAATTGTTCTAGTGGATGTTGGATATTTGAATCCAAAAATCTAACATATTGTGCCTTTAATTTATTGTCTTGGACAAAGGAGGGCCTTCAGGTCAAAAAGGTTGAGAACCACTGCTTTACATCTAGTTCATAGATCACTGTGATTTCTTTATATTTTCTTCTTTTTGTAGAGACTTCTGTTTTCCTAAAGTCTCCTGGCAATGCTAATTTTCATATGCGCTTATAAAAAATAAAAACAGCAGATGTGTGATAACTATGATATCATTGCATATGACAAATACAAAGTTAGAAAGGGCTGTAGGGGACACTTTGCCAAAGGGTGTAAAACAATTTTACATTGTTCTCCTACACTTCATTGATGCTGTGTACATTATAACATAAGAGCTGAGACTGGTAACTAAGTAGCTCAATAGCAAAGCCATTGTAGCATTGATGTCAATATGAAATGAAATATAAGATAGTTATTGCTGGACACACTCTGTGCTTCCAAAACATTTATGTATCAAATTTGTTTCTGTTTTTGTCCTAACATTGCTCACTTCATTCCATTTGTATCACAATGGCTTCCCCGCACATGCATGTTATATACAATGTGCCTATTAATCACCATGACTGTTAGATTAACATGCTAAAGTGAAGAAACTTTCTTTCCACCCATTTTTCTTTTAGTCTTACCTTTTCAATGTCACTCATGAAAGTCTAAAAAGATATGTTGTTGAAAAGTTACCCGGAAAATGACTGCATGATACATCACCTCTATTCTCGTCACTTTCCCCTCACCGCACGAAGGTATATGCTTATAGAAAAGGGATTTTTAAATTGAATTTGATGCATGAGTGCATTTCTTGTGTTGTGAAAAGCAGCTCAAAACACAAATGAATATTAAATGGCCCACTGTTATTTATTTATTGCCGTTTGAACTCTCATTTTAAAATATGGTTGACTTCCACCGATGTTTAGTTTAAAAAAAAAAAAAAAAAAAAAAAAAAAAGGTTTATATGCATTACCTTTAAAGAAAGGCTACTTTTCCTATAACAACACATCAGAAGTAGCATTATGAGGTCATTTAGTACATGTCGAGCTTGTCTCGTTCTGGTCATATAGCTCTGTACAGGCATGAGCTGTATCGGTCAACACCTTAGATGAAGAATTGCTCCAGATGTTCTATGATGTAATGAGTAGAGGTGTATCAGCTGTTGCCACCACACTGTAATAATAATAATAATACTGTGTCTGTAAACTCTCGAGTTTAAGTCACACTTGTTAGCACAAGACTGTAGCAATTCTGTGTGCATAAAGATAAAATTAACACATTCAAGTCAGATTTAAAGGAATATTGCCAAATTATTATTAACGAAGATCTACTTCCCATTGCATATTTTCTGTCGATTTTTAGAGGTTTGTGCATTTTAGTTGCATCTAGGGAGCTGATGTTCAGGAAAATCACTTTAAAATGGCTTACGTTTGTGTGCTAAACTATTTCACCAGTTTCATTAGACCACGTGGATATTGATTCTTACACCGGAATAGCACCTTAGCATCAAAGCCCATTGTAAATGTTGACTTACATTTAATGAATCTACATCTCAAATGTGTTATTTCTCTGTCACAATGTTGTGGTCGGTTGTCCAAGTGATAATGCTGTTTCATAGAGCTGCAGATGTTGATGTATGTTTTGTATTAGAGTCTTTATGCCTTTACCACTGTATCCTCTGAATAAATAAAAACACAAGACTTCGATCTATCGAGATGTTTATCACTGATTGCTTTCTGGGAGAATTTTGAAATGGTCAATTTTGTAATTGCAGAGTAGTGATATACACACACACACAAAAGGTAGGTACACTATAACTTTTGGCGCTGCAGTATTTAAAAATAACAGGATGCATTTTATGGAAGAAAATCGTTTTGGTTGTGTATCGGCTCTGCACGACTGTGCGAATGAAGATTATGCTACTGCTCATAAAACATTCACTACAAGTCTTAAGAGGTAAAACCAGATAGAAAGGATTTCACTCTGACAGCTTAAGATGTTATTGTAGCTATATCCATTAATATATTCATCTGATTTCACATTAAAATGTACTAAAAAAATGTGTGTGAAAATGTTTGATCAAATTGAGTACATTATAGTTTAAAAGTACTATGTAACTTTTTTTTTTTTTCTCAAAATGAACAAAATTTAAGTAAGTCAATACATCAATGCCTCTTCCAAATGTGTTTTTGTCTTGTCCTGATTCACGATTTAAATTTTGTTCATCGTTAATGTTCTTGAAAATAAATCCCAGCACAGCTCTTCAACAAACATAATGAAATGACCCTTCACAATAGATAATGTTTTACTATAAAGCACGTGGCAATTTATCTGTTCAATAAAATACTGTGATTGTTCGCTGTGACAGCTAATATGCTACTCTCACACACTATACCCACGTCAAAGTAGCTTTACAGTCATTTACAGATATGACGAAACACGAGTGACATAATTTCCTGTGAAAACCATCACATCAGGTCTAAAATACAAACACTTAATAGGCTTACCATAGTGAATCAGGGCAAGAAAAAAAAAAAAAAAAAAAAAAAAAAAAAAAAAAAAAAACACTTTTGGAAGAAGCACCGATTATGTATTGAATTAAATTGTGTTAATTTTGAACAACAAAAAAAGTTATATCGTATTTTTAAACTATGTACTAATTTCTTTGGTGAAACTTTGTTACACAAAAATATTGAGTAAAAGTTATGAAATCAGAAAAATAAATGTAAGTAAAAAAATAAAAAATTAAGTAGATCTGAATAACTACATTTAGTAAAAAATAAAATAAATAAATAAACAAGTTAGGGTAACTCTAATATTTGAGTAAACCAATTTAAAAGCCAATATTTTGAAAAATCAGATGTCCTTCTTTTCAGGCTTAATTGTTAATTGCCCAATTTACTCAATTTCTTGTAGCTGCAGTCCATAAGTTTTGCCTCTTTGTCGCCATCTCTGTTTGAAACCTGCAATTTCAATTATTTGTGGACTTATCGTCTTTGCATGGGTTGTGCATCAGCACGGTTCCTCAGCGCGGATGAATCTAATGTTTTGAGGAGTATGTGTGGCTGTCAGTGACCGCACCGGTGTGTGGATAGATACTGTACTTCGGAATCACAGATTCTACGTCGGAAGTGTGACCAAAAAAGAATTTTCACATTGAAAATCGTTATTTTAACCCAAAAAGCATGACCAATGACCGATGCTGATATTTTGCTTTTGACTATGGGTGAATCTCCAGTTGTCACTGAATCTCCATGATTGTCATTTGGAACTTTCTGGATTACAATCCGCCATCAAAACGATATGTTTAGTTATCCCAGCTGCTGTGAGAAAAGGCTATAAATGATCCGCCACCTGCAGCATCCTCACATGCGATATAGCCTAGTAGCCGGACTCCTTCTTTATGTATACAGACGTGACGTAATGATGCAAAGATAAACGGTGGTAAGCTCGTATTTCCCACGGAAACTTACCAGTACCACTCAAATTATAACACACTATTGGTTGTTAATCAGGCTAATTATATCAGGCTATAAGGAGATGGTTGGTTATGTACTTGCTCAGAAATTGATTCTGGATCATTTTTAACCCAAAAAAGTTGGGTTAAAAACTTTTTAACCCAAGGCACCTTTAAGTTGTTAAAGATGAATAATACTGATATGACATAAGTAATAATTGTAGTTCATTAAAACTGTATAATTACTTCATTCTAAAATATATATTAAGTATATTGTGATATTTACAGAGCCACTGAATTATTCTAAATTCAGGAGATAGCAATGTAATATTTTGTTGTGCACAGTTACCGCTGGCAAGTTTCACAGAAGGATGAGCAGTTTAGTAACAGATGTTGATTGTGCTCTAAAGGCTTCCAGATGGACAGAATGTTTCCTGAACCATTTTGCTCATTGACTCCTGTCATTCATAATGCATCACGAACCTCTCACTAGTACCGATGTGGATATTCATCTCTCTCTGTTTGCATGGTGGGCTCACAGAAAGCGCCCTGAACAGATGGCCTGTGCCATAGCTCTCACCTTAATTAGCCTCTTATCCCAGAGCTCCTCTTCTATTAAACTATACCAGAGGAATGCTCATTTCATCCACGCAGAGCTGACACGCGGGATCCACTAACTACAATACAGAAATCAAAGTACAAACTTTTGAAACATTTTAAACATGAATGAGAGGCATATAATTGATGTGAATTTGGTTACAATGATTATTTGGGGTAACACTTTATTTTACAGTGTCTTTGTAACATATGTTATACTTACCATAGTAATAACAGTAAATTATGCATAATTACATGCAACTAACCCTCAAACAAACCCTAATTCTACCCTAACCTTATAGTAAGTACTTGTAGTTAATTAATATTACTAAGTACTTAAATATACACTGTAACAATGACAACTTAAAATAAAGTGTAACCTTACAGTGTAATTACACAAATAAATACTAAGTAATATTAATTATCTATGGTAGAGTTAAGGTCAGGGATATGGTTTGGTTTAGGTTACTTGTAATTATGCATAATGTATTATGTTATTAAAGTTTATTATGCTCTTATTCCAGTATTATTATTACTATGGTAAGCACATGTAACTTGCGTAATTATGTCACCTTAAAATAGTGTTACCAATCATTTTCAGGTCAGAAAAGTTAAATGAAGAGATATTATGGAAGTATCTTTTTCCCCATTTACATGAATATAGTTTCTGTTATTCAAATCATTTTTAAATTATTCTCTATCACCAATAGCTCTTTTTATTTGGTGACTAAGTGCTTAAGTTTTGTGATCATGTAATATTTGCTATATTCAGTATATATTTTGATATGTTAGGTAGGCTGATTATACAGTACATTATATACACTCACCTAAAGGATTATTAGGAACACCTGTTCAATTTCTCATGAATGCAATTATCTAATCAACCAATCACATGGCAGTTGCTTCAATGCATTTAGGGGTGTGGTCCTGGTCAAGACAATCTCCTGAACTCCAAACTGAATGTCAGAATGGGAAAGAAAGGTGATTTAAGCAATTTTGAGTATGGCATGGTTGTTGGTGCCAGACGGGCCGGTCTGAGTATTTCACAATCTGCTCAGTTACTGGGATTTTCACGCACAACCATTTCTAGGGTTTACAAAGAATGGTGTGAAAAGGAAAAACATCCAGTATGCGGCAGTCCTGTGGGCGAAAATGCCTTGTTGATGCTAGAGGTCAGAGGAGAATGGGCCGACTGATTCAAGCTGATAGAAGAGCAACTTTGACTGAAATAACCACTCGTTACAACCGAGGTATGCAGCAAAGCATTTGTGAAGCCACAACACGCACAACCTTGAGGCGGATGGGCTACAACAGCAGAAGACCCCACCGGGTACCACTCATCTCCACTGCAAATAGGAAAAAAGAGGCTACAATTTGCACAAGCTCACCAAAATTGGACAGTTGAAGACTGGAAAAATGTTGCCTGGTCTGATGAGTCTCGATTTCTGTTGAGACATTCAGATGGTCGAGTCAGAATTTGGTGTAAACAGAATGAGAACATGGATCCATCATGCGTTGTTACCACTGTGCAGGCTGGTGGTGGTGGTGTAATGGTGTGGGGGATGTTTTCTTGGCACACTTTAGGCCCCTTAGTGCCAATTGGGCATCGTTTAAATGCCACGGCCTACCTGAGCATTGTTTCTGACCATGTCCATCCCTTTATGACCACCATGTACTCATTCTCTGATGGCTACTTCCAGCAGGATAATGCACCATGTCACAAAGCTCGAATCATTTCAAATTGGTTTCTTGAACATGACAATGAGTTCACTGTACTAAAATGGCCCCCACAGTCACCAGATCTCAACCCAATAGAGCATCTTTGGGATGTGGTGGAACAGGAGCTTCGTGCCCTGGATGTGCATCCCACAAATCTCCATCAACTGCAAGATGCTATCCTATCAATATGGGCCAACATTTCTAAAGAATGCTTTCAGCACCTTGTTGAATCAATGCCACGTAGAATTAAAGCAGTTCTGAAGGCGAAAGGGGGTCAAACACAGTATTAGTATGGTGTTCCTAATAATCCTTTAGGTGAGTGTATTATTGATGAGATATTCCAAACAAATTAATTTATTATTAGGACGTTTGAGGTCGGTAAGATTTGTTTGTGTGTTTGAAAGACTTCTCTCATGCTCATTAAAGGCTAAATGCATTTATTCAAAATACAGTAACAACATAAATACTGTGAAATATTTTACCATTTTAAATAACTGTTTTCAACTTTAATATATTTTGAAATGTAATGTAATGTATTCCTGTGATGCAAGGCTTAATTTTTAGCACAGTTACTCCAGTCTTCAGTGTCACATGATCCTTCAGAAATCATTAATATGCTGGTTTTCTGTAAGAAGAAAAAAAAACCAAAAAAACAGAATTTACACTTGCCTCATCAGTCTATCGCACCCCATTTAGTTACTGTAAGAGTCATGGAAACAGATTGTGCATTAATTCCTTGCTCGTTGAGTCCCATAACTCATAGGTCTGTACACTGTCAGAAAAAAAGGTACATAGCTGTCACTGGGGCGGTACCCTAAGGTACAAAACCAAAAAGGTACATATTAGTACTTAAAGAGTGTGTCTTAGTACCTTTAAGGTACTAAGACACACTCTTAAAGTACTATGTATCATTTAGGGGTGAGTAAGGTACAAAGATGTACCTTTTCACTTTTTGTGAAAAGGTAGTTTTAGGTAGTGAAAAGGTAGTTTTTGTGAAAAGGTAGTTTTGATAGTTTTGTACTGAATGTTTAGTAGGCCTACTCCTCCAAGAGTGTTTTTACACAAGAGTAGGCTACTTAAAATGTTCCATAACGTTTTCCAGTTTAAGCTGGATTTCCCCCAGAGATACCCATAAGGTATTTTCCTTTGTGACATTGTTAAAAATCAATTTTATGATTACACCGCCATCTTCTGGCCGGTCTTATACGCAAGTAATGAGAATTACCTATTCTCTCCACTAGATGTCAATGTTTCCCACATTCGAAGGAAGAATAACAATAATGGTGACATGTAGGTATAGCTAACATCAGCCGTTTGTCGGACAAATTCAGCTGGTTTAATTTAGTGTATATATGTTTAATATGCGCGTATTGCATGTGTCTATCAAGGCTGAGATGAACATGAGATCGCTATTACATCGCTTATGCCTGTTATACAGGAACGTTTCGCTTATTGGTCATGGACATTTATAGACATACCAAGCCTTTTATCAAATTATGTCTGGTCCGTGATTCAACTTAGAATATAAAAATATAGCTTATGTGAGGTTCTTCCGTATTTACGTCGTTGGCGATACCTGCTTACTCATCATCATCATCACTCCTTATTTGCATACTACTTTCGCTTCCTCGTCGGGAGACAGAAGTTGATCAACTTGATCACTTTCTGTTAAAAACATGACCAACAGCGGCGACGACCAGATGCCGGTTTCGCGGAAAGACGTATTCGTTAAGTATTTACAGTACTACGACAAAGTTAGTTCTGAAGGCGATGTGAAAGTGTGTTCAGAGACGCAGGTGACAGATGAAGCCAGGCGCGTGCTGCTGTTCTCGGAGGAAGAGCCACGGAAGAGGTTCAACACGCTGGACTTCTACGACACTCTGTATAAGCTCGCACAGTACAGAGACTGCCAGAGACACGTCCACGACTTTAGAAAAGCCGCCGAGTTACTGGAGATGTTCTGTGTCAACCTGTTTTTGTTTCCGTGGAAGAAAGAGATTAGAACATTAAAGGTAAATAAAAGTTGCTATCGATAGGTCTGTTCTCTCTACTCTTCCAGCTGATGACAATAACAGCAGAAACCAGCTGTTCTTCTCTGGTCTCCTAGCCTGGTCATGCTGGTCTGTTTTCTGATTTTAGAAGGGTTTGGGGTACTTTTCAGTCGGTCAGACCATCTGAAGACATCTTAGCTAATTTACACTGGAATGCCAGCTAAAACCGGCAAATTTAGGGTGGTTTACGGTTTTTAATAGTAGTATTAACAACAACATAATGATAATAAAATTATTATTATTATTATTATTAAGCAACGCTGCTGTTGCTGACTTTAACTCTCGTCTTGTATTTGAGGTCTGAGACACCCCAAGCATTTCTGATGAACACAAAATCCTATTTAACACTTAAGTAAGATAACGTTACCCCATAGAAGTTAATGCATACTGGCCTGGTTTCACAGACAGGGCTGAGATTAAGGCAGGATTAGGCCTTAGTTCAGGACATTAGGACATTGAGTACTTTTCAGTTAGTCAGAACAGCTGTGAGATCAGTTAGACCACATAAAGACAACTTAACCAGGCTGGAAGACAAGCAGAGACCAGTTAAAACCAGAATTTTAGGCTGCTTCAAGATTTATTTTGGTGCTGTTGCTGACTTCCTTTAATTCTGTAAATGTTCTGTTTGAGGTCTGAGAGACCCCAAAGCATGTTTTGATGACAAAAGCATATTTAACACTGAAGTATGACATTAATACATAACTTTTCTAATTTAATTTCCTCAGTGCTGATTATGCTGAAAACATCTTAAACCAGCATAGGATGTTTTTGCTGGTCTGTCTGTTGACTGGCAGACCTGCTAAACCAGCCTAAACCATCAAATAATACCCCTGGTTTAAACTGTTTTAGCATATTTTACAACTGTTATAGCAAAAAAATATATATAATTATAGTGTTGTATCATTATATTACTAGGGTAAATGTACCTATTAAGCTCAAGTACCCATTAAGCACACTACTATCTTTGAGCTCAGATTATAAAAATAAAAAAAAATAACAAAAAGATTATCATCCTACATGATGTCTTAACCAATTGATGTGTTTGTTACCATATACCTCCTGTAATTCCAAGATAATCAGACCATTGCACACTGAGATATGGGTATTGGGTATTCATGTGTTCACACTGTCTGGTGGCCATTTTGAAAGCTGTCTGAAAACTTTCATCAAAAGAGTAACCCCTTAAATGTGCATTTTTTCTTTAGATATTTAAGCCTTTATTTATTTTACCTGGATGTGGTAAGTAATTACAGTTAGATCCAAAAGATAGTTTAAGCAACATAGCGCAGATGCTACAGAACATAGTTAGCTTACTAGCTGTATAAGATTCTACGCTAATATATTACTTCACAGGCATTACTGGTTTGTACTTTTAAATCCATTATATTATGAATTTACAGTTTATTGATGTTCTGTGGTTTTACACTTCTAAAATTTTTAAAGATTTCATATTATTGTATGGTGAGCTATGAACTATGAAAATCGCACAGCTTCAGTGTGACATCAATAAGAAAAAGTATAATTTCATAGATCTTTTCTATAATAGCTGTTCGTATTAAAATATGTATGAACTTAATACATGACCTAGATTATTTATTTAGCAAAATTGTCATTTTAAATTTATAAATGTAATATTTATTAATTAAATAAAGGTTTGCTGTTCCAGTAAAGCTCAGTGTGCTCCCTTTAAGCTCATCCACGCTGAACGTCTGTGTAAATACTTCATAAACAGACTTTAAATGTTAATTGATGGTTGTCACTTGAGTTAAACTTTATAACATCTTTCTTTAAAAATGTTGTTTAAAATAAACAAGAATTCCCAAGAAACAAGAATGAATGGGAACAGGGGTGTGCTTAAAGAATGCAAACATGTACCCATTAAGCACAGCCAGACTTTTGCATTTAATGATGTACATCTTGATTTAAACGCTTTTGTCATTTGAAATAAAATTAAATATGTGTGAGAGATTAATAATTTATTTTAACATAACTTCTTGTACTCAGACCAATACCCTGTGCACTAAAATGTCTCAATGTAGATTTTGGTGAACTTAATAAAACGTTTACCTATATCTTATAAATTATCTTATCTATATCTGACATTACTATATCTTAATAATCATATGTACCGATAAAAAGTTTGGAAGCATTATTTTTGTTTTTTTAAAGAGGTCCCTTATGCTCATCAAGCCTGCATTAAATACAGAAAAAAAGTCATATTCTTTTCTATGTATCTATATTAATAATATACTTTAAAATATAATTTATTTCTGAGATGCAAAGCTGAATTTTCATCAGACATTAATGCAGTCTTCAGTGTCGCACGATCCTTCAGAAATCATTCTAATGTGCTGATTTATTATCACTGTAAACAGTTGTGCTGCTTAATATTATCTTATAACCTTCTGATACTTTTTTTCAGGGATTCTTTGATGAATAAAAAGTTTAAAAAGAACAAAATGTATTTAAAATTGAAATACAAATATACACTACCATTCAAAAGGTCAGTCATTTTTTCTTTCTTAGAAATACATTAATACTTTTATTCAGCAAGGGCGTGTTAAATTGATAAAAAGTGATAGTAAAGATTTATATTGTTAGAAAAGAATTTATATTTGGAATAGATGCTGTTCTTTTAAACTTTTTATTCATCAATGAATCCTGAAAAAGTATCACAGGTTCAAAAAATAAAAATATGAAGCAGCACTGTTTCCAACATAATGATAATAAATCAGCATATGAATGATATCTGAAGGAAATCAGCAATTCAGCTTTGCATCACAAATAAAATAGTTTCCAATTCTCAACAGTCATCTATTATTTACTTCTATTTGGACACTGATAAAATAAAATAAAATATAAAACATAAATATTAAATTCAGTGAAGTTTCAAATCCCACATTTCTTAGACTGGTCAACACACTCTCAATCTCAACAGAACATGAAGGTTATGATGGATGGTTGTGTTACATTGTGCTACTTGTGCTCAAGTCAGGACACAAGGTTTAATTATTTTATAAGTGAAAAAAAAGAGAGACATGAAACATGTTAAATACAATACATTCCTATATCATTAATTGGGACTGTTTTTTCCCCTGTTCTCTCAGACATTTACAGGACACTTTGTCTATTACATCAAGCCAGTATTGCCTTTTGCCAGGAGTATTCTTCAGATTATCGGATACCATGTGGAAACAGACACAGAGTATAGACTGTCTGACAATTTTGACCCTGAAAAGGCCAAAAGTATTGGATTCGACCTTTTCCTTGCCAGGTTAGAGTGCGAGTATCTTCTCGAACTCATGAACCAGAGATCACATGTAGAATGCCTGGAGATCCTCCAAACGAGAGCTTCTGCTTTGACCTTCAGAGCTGGGGAAGAGGTTTCAGAACCTGTCAATGGCATCTGTAATCTAAATGAGGATGTTTTTAAGGATGATGGGCATGTTGAAGGTAGCTCACTTGTAAACCCAGGGGAACAACAGCAACAAGAGTCACTTAAAAGTCATGAGCCTCATAATCAGGGAGTCGACAAGTCTCAAGAAAGAACTATATCTGATGTAGAAAGACCATCCAGCTCATTCATGACTGATGATAAGTCTATCTTGGAGATGCGGGAGAACTACCCAGACCTGGCCATCCGACAAAAGCCCATTTTCCAAAAGTCTCAAAGAATTATGCAGCCTCTCAAGGCCCAGGATTGGGCTGGATGCAGGGGCCACAATGCAGGCCTGTTCCATGAGGTCAGTACTGATATGAGTGGCCCCCAGTCTATAGCCATGCACAATGAGACCACCCCAGGTAATAGAAAGCTACACATCTCAAACGCACTTGTAGAAGGCCAGCCCTTAGATGACAAACCATTGGTGCTTCAAGTCGGGACACTGCCGCAAGGACGCAACCGTGAAGGCTCAACAGAAGGCTGCCTGGTTGAGCTCACTGAGCAAATGGGGAAAATGCAAATGAAGGACCTCAGTGCAGATGAATCCCTTAAATACCCCATAGAGGAGACCACACAGGTGCAGCCATGCAGTGGACATAATGACGTCATCACAACCCCACCCACAAAATCCCCAGATGGCATGAGCCTGCCCATCTTGTGCAGCCCATCCCAGGAGCCAGTCTGTAACATTGCAGGTTGCGGGAGCTGTGCTGGATCTGATGGCGTTCTTGCACAGGACAACACTATTAAAGAGCCTCCTCAGTCAATATACATCCCTAGCGCACTAAGCAAATGTACAACAGTATTTGGACCACCAACTGACCATGGTCAGACTGCCAGTGAGGGCTCAAGCGCACACAAGAGTCCCACATCTCAACAACCTGAAGATGATCTAGAACAAACGTACGTGATGCTTTAGGAGACACACAGTATTCAAGGTTTTTCCTCATCCATGCCAGAGATTATAGTGTGCTAGTGTGGCAGTGACTCTCAAAACAATATTGATTGATATAGAGTTTCTTGTTAATAATGCCGATTTCAGATTAGCTTTGGTATCTTAGAATTCATGAAGGTTACAGGATGTGTGCCATAACTTTTATCATAGCTTTTTAAAGTGAAGGAAGGTTTTTTGCTGCTATAATTTTCACAAACCCAGCTAACATTTCATGGTTTGTCCATGGGTTCCATGTTGGCCCCATCTGAATTAGCCCATACTGGAGATGCGGAACCCATGGGCAAACCCATGTAGGGCCCATACCTCAAGCTCACATCACACCTACATTGGCCCCACTATGAAATGTTGCCTGGGAGCTTGCTTGGAAATGATTCGTAGAGCTTGATTTATTAGGTACTGTGCCTTATTAAATGTAGAGACAGTTAAATGTGCACCTACTTGTCTTAATGGCACGCTTGTTCTCCAGGACTGCCGAATCTTGGATTCACATAGATTAATATAAGTGTTAAAATATGGTGTTCTGGTGGATCTTATACTGCCTATTATTAAAAGTAATAAGGTGCAAACATCTTTTTGTATTGATCTTAGAGTACTACTGAAGTTGGATCATGCTATAAAATTATGTGACTGTAGATTTAAAATGTAATAAAATCAGTATTTTCCAAATAATTTTTCACGTAGTTTATTTAAAACAATGTCTTTTGCAGTATAAATTACATTGGTCACAGTAACACCATAAGTAACAAATTTACCATCAGGATCTGTATTTCTTAGTTATGGTATCTGCAAGTGGCAGAATGAACAGAATAAAACATGAAGAAAAAGAAACATTAGACCCCAGTATGATGATAAAAATGTTAAATGCAGGACCAAATCACATATAACACATTTACATGCCCTGGAATTTCCATTCTGAATTTAAAATGTCCACTGATGTAACAAAGGAACCAATGGAAATGTTTCTAAGTGCAGTATTTTTAGATAATATGGAATGATTCTGTAAAACTCAAAATAAAAAGACTTAGTGTCTTCTGTTAAATGCTTAAATCAAGTTTACAAGGACTACAAATGCAAATACACCTAGTAACCATAAAAGGCAGAATTTAAATAAAACACTTACCATATAAATTAATTTACTAATCCTACTATGCAAATCAACTTCCATTGCAGGAGGAATGTTTGCAGGATGTGAATTCAGTTTCAAGTGCCTGCTTCATCTGTCTCCCAGAGCTGAAGACATTTATAAACTGATATAACCATCATTCTCTTCGATCCTTTACTCAAGAGCAATTCGCCATTAGTATCTTCTCTCTGTTCTCCTCATACTTATGCAGCATCTTCTTAAGATCATGATCTGCTGGGATTACCTGCCCACCAATGTGAAAGAAAAAAAAACTTCAAGATATAGTGCATGGAACATTATTCATAAGTTCAGCTCATCAACAGGGGGATTATACAGTGTGTCACAATATATATTATTTTTTAGCCAACAAATATTGGCAGAAACTCACAAGAACTGGAGCAGGAACTTCAAATGACTTCTGATGAATCAGCCAGTCTTCATACAGGCTATGGATGGATTCTAAGTATTCCTAAAGTGTGAAAATCAGTGAAACTATTATCCTTCTGAAAGCTAAAGTAAACTCATTCATTGCCAGTTTTTTTTGCATGCTGTTACATCCCGTGTGTATTATATTTGGGGATGTGATTCAAGCCCTGTCCACACGAACACGGGTACTTTCTAAACTGCAGCTTTTTTGGCCATTCGTCCACACACAAACAGTATCCGGTCACTGAAACCAAACTTTTTTTAAACCTCCTGCCAAGGTGAAGATTTTTAGAAACCGGCAATAACCTTTTTTTTCCAGGTTTCTGATTGGCCAACATGGCTTTACGGTTAGGGTTATATTGCCATCTGCTGGTTTGGCATGCTCTTGACAGCGTTTCATAGCGTGTTTTGCATTTTCATGTGGACACAATTTTAAATTGAATACTGTTATAAAAATACCTCTGTACGTGTGGACTAGGCCTAAGTTTAGTGCTATGTGTATTGCCGTTTTTGGTGTGTTTCTCTTATTTTTCTCTCTCATTCCTCAGCTTACAGGCATTAACGACCGCCACCTGATCCCTTGCTAGGTTCACTACCTGTTGTGATTGGAAGATGACTGGAAGGAAGTGGAATAAAGCTTCAGTGCTCATTTAGAGGAGGGAAAGACTGAATTGAACGTGTTGTATGGAGAGGATTCCTTTCTCCTGCCCCAGACCCAATTATTATTGACTGGACTTGAGTGATTTATATGAAAGCTACCCAACTTTGAATTGTAAGAAACTTGTTCTATTGAAACAAATGACCACTTTTTGAGTAGGGAGGTGGGTGCCATCTTTGTTTAAAAGTTTTCTCCTGTTTTTGGTGTAGTAAGGGAGATAGGGAAGATCCCTGTTTATTAATTTATTTATTTTTCCTTTGTTGAGCAGGTAAGTCAGTTACTTTAACCATAGAAATAATTAAATTTTGTTTGTTGTTTTGGCTTAACCGCCTCCTGAAACATGACTATTTCTGTTTGTTCTTTATTTGTTGCTAAAATAAGAGTACATTTAATTCTACCAGATTTAAGTGTCTTGTTTGGAGACGGGAAAACCTTTTTGTCTCTCTCAAATGATTCAACTTTGTTCGTCATTCCTAATTCCCCTAGACTGGGGAGCGACGTAACAATGCAAAATAGTTGAATTCTTGCTCAACGACAGCTCACCAAGGGAATGACCTTTTCTTCCTCTCTGCACCTTTGCTTTAGTCTCTCGTAGCAGGTCTGTGGAGAGGTCTGCAGGTAAACTGAGTAAAATCAAATGTGAACACGTGTTAGTAATATTACACAACAATTACATTTTTATTCTCATCCAACAAGCAACATGCAGTACAATACAGAAATATTTACCAATAAGGTCCACCGGAATAGCAATGTTCTTTATGATCCACTCAAACCATTCACTTAAAACCGCAAAGTCCACCTCAGGCATCTTTCCACTGTCAACCAAACCCAAATGACAGGGTTTTATTTAACGTTAATAGCTACACATTTAATGATTAGTATTTTTATGTCAAATGATTCTTAATAAAATCTACCTTTTAAAAAGATTTTCCACAAAAATGTACTTGGCGCTGTAAATGGATCTTTCCAGCATTCTGGTTTGCAGTGACTGATGATAGAAAGAAAAACAACAGGTTACTGGAGTCATGAGTAGCATTCCATTTCCTCTATTCACACAGAGGGCGGAGGCTCATTTCAGTATTGCAGAACAGAAACAGATACATGTAAAGCGACTGAACGAGACTGACTGTAGGGATGTGAAAGAGGACTTGTACGTGCCATTGGTTTGACATGGCGATCCAGCATTGTGAGTTGCACATATGTCTGGAGGGTGAGCCCCCATCTGGTTGGGTCCTGGTACATCAATCCCTGTGACAGAATAGAATACCAAATTTAAACTGCAAAAGTTAAATAGAACAGCTTATGAAGACTGTTTAATGCTGAGCAAAGGTGGCATAGATGCATTTACGCAGCCATTTTAACCATATACCTTTATAATAGGGTCTAAGGTGGGTCAGAGCATGCATAACTTTGTCTGGCTTTTATGTGGCAACAGAATTTTGAGCAGGCACAGAACAGCCTTAACTCAACGGTGTAAAAAATGCATTAAGGTAAATCAAATACAAGTCTAATGCCAAATTTACACTGCAAAGCTGGCGCAGAAGCACTTCTGAAGTGGCATTAAGTGTTATTACGCAGACTGTTTAATGCTGCTCAGAGGTGGCATAAACGCATTTATACAACAATTACAACTACGGGCTATACTATGGGCTGAGGTGGTTCAGGGCAGGCATCATTTAGTCTGGCTTTTATGCTGCATTGAATCCTTACACGGCATTTTGCCTTATAGGGAAAGTTCAACCAAAAATGAAAGTTATCTCAATTTTACTCACCCTCAAGCCATGCTAGGTGTACATGACTATCTTCTCTAAGAAGAAACACAATCAGAGTTATATTAAAAAAATATCATTGCCTTTCCAAAAGCTTTATAATTGTAGTCAATGGCGGTCCTGAACCCTGATTTTGAAATCCAAAAAAGTGCATCTAGCCATCATAAAAGTAATCCTATACGACTCCAAGGGGAAAATAAAGGCCTTCTGAAGCAAAGCTGTCTTTTTTGTAATAAATGTATCCATATTTAAAACGTTATAAACTAAAATAACTAGCTTCCAACAGACGGCCTATGCAAGTCCACTTGCGCCTTGAAATCCGATTACATTGAAATTTCTCTCGTTTTAGACTTCTTATTCGTGACCGGTGTTTGTTTGTTTTGTTCATCAATACGTCATGCGTCAGGTCAAGGGTTAGGTGCCGTTTACGCAGAATGCGTTTTTTTCCAATCCAATGCACTACTTTTCCATTGTTTTTCTATGTAAACACGTGTTAGACGGACGTGTATAACCGTTGCGCTCACGTCTGGCGTCTTTTGCAGCATCTCGCGCATGACACAGCGTTCTAAAAACACAGCGCTCAAGTTAAAATCAGTTCAACTTTTGAAAAAAACGCCTCAAGACCTTGCATTTTTGCCCCATTCCAGTGCCCGTGTCTCGTGTTTTTCAAAACAAAAGTGTGTTTTGTGTGAACGAGCCATAACTCTTTCGCCATTATGGCTAAATTTTTTTTTTACTTTAGTTTATAGTTTTAAATATGGATATTTTTCTTAAACAAACATCACTTCGCTTCAGAGGTCCTTTATTAACTTACTGGAGTCGTATGAATTAGTTTTATGATGGATGGATGGACTTTTTTGGACTTCAAAATCAGGACCGCCATTCGCTACCATTATAAAGCTTGACATTTTTTATTAACAAAAACTCTGTGTTCATCTGAAAGAATAAGTCATATACAGCTAGGATGGCTTGAGGGTGAGTAAATCATGGGATAATTTTCATTTTTGGGTCAACTAACCCTTTAACTTGTCTGTGTAAAGATGCCCTTAAAGCACACATTTACACCGAAAAGGTGGCACAGAAGCGCTTCTAAAATGACAATTTGGTGTTTTTACACAGACAGTTTAATGCTGCTCAGAGGTGGCACAATGCATTTACACAACCATTTTAACTACATATTGTTATACAAGGGGTTTAGGTGGGTCAGAGCAGGCATAATTTAGTCTGGCTTTTTGCTGCATTGCATCTTTACACAGAATTCTGAGCAGGCACAGAGCAGCCTTAACTCAGCTATGTAAAGTTAGTGAAAAAAAGGCAAAGCTCATTAAATCTATAGTAAAGTCCTGCTGGATCCCTACCAATGGATTGCAACCCTGCACATTTCTCCATTTAGACACAGGCTCTGTCAGCACCTGAAACACAAGACACATTTTAGTTGTCTATGAAAAATGAATGACAAGAATAGAGGGAGAGAGATTACAGGTTACTGTGAGAAATAGTATTTATTATACATTTACTGTATTACCTCAATGTCACCGGTTTTGCTGAAGTACTCCAGACACGTTGTCTTTCCACTCGCAATATTTCCCTCTAACCAAATCTGAACAAAAGTGGATGCAAAAAAAAAACAAATCAACAACAACTTATAACAATATTATGTTCACTGTGTTCTCAGCCGCATAAGTCACACTCTATTTCATGGTCTATTTATCAGTGGTAACTCACCACTGACTTCTTCTCCTCGCCGTTTCTAACCAGTTTTCCTTCAGAAGAACAAAACATAATGAATCTCTTCTGGGATTCAGCTTTAGATCCTTATGGCACCAGTCAAAGGATCGAGGATGTACAAGGCAACAAGCTTAAGCTCATGTCAGCGTTTTTAATGCAAAGCTGCCGGTGTATAACGTAGCTCGGTTAGTGAAGATTTTAAGAAAATGTGAACAGAACTAAACATTTTATAAAAATGAGAGTTGTGGTCGCAATTATATTGCGTAGAACGGAAGCTGGCGAAGGACTTACTGTGATTGAGAGATCTGCTGCTGCTGCTGCTGCTGCTGCGCGAATGTCCGATGAGATGCTTTCCTACTGCAGGTGTTTGTCCGACAAGTACATTTGTCGACGGAGATTTGTGTGGACACAGCGGTAAGACAACACTACAAAACTTTTTTAACGAGTTAACAATCATTTCGCTTGTTTAATCCACGTTTAGTAGTAACATATACAAATAAGCAAGTGTGATGATGGTCAAAACTTGCAATGCTACGTGCAACATTAATCAGCAACCAAAACATGTCAAAATAAAAGTCACCATTTATAAATCGTCATAAAAATGTCATTATTACAAAGTAAGCCATTATTATTATTATTATCATCATTATTATTATTATTAACATTATTATTATTATACACTTGCCTACAGTCAGTGGTTAAAATGTTAAATTTTGAGAACGCTTACTTTAAAAAAAGCTTACTATGCTAAAAAAAAGCTATATATTATGCTCATATATATATATATATATATATATATATATATATATATATATATATATATATATATATATATATACGCACTATAAATAAAGTTAGCATCACACTGGTTCAATCAACCATAGGCTTTTGAATAATGGCAAAAGCAGGCTCTATGATCAACAAAAGTTTATAATATTTACATATTTTGTACATTAAAATATTTTTCACATATAAACACACATTTTATGAATTTTTAAGCCTAAATACAATCGCCAGAAATAAAAAGCTAACCTAGTTAGGCTAGACACTAACTACACCATGGTTATTTTGCAAGTGCTAAAATACTTATTCGTTTCCGGGTTTTGGCCTACAAAAATGTGTCATCCCTGCACTCTGTTCCAGTAATTCATGTGCATTGTAGCATATTGAAAGCATTAATGAAGTGGTGCAGCTAAACCACACACATTAGAAGCAGTGTGTTTGCTTCATATTGTTTGTCTGTCATTATATTGTCTGTAAAATAATATGTGACTGCTTAAATAAAAGTGAACACAATAAGTTGACTTGTATTTTGATTTACACATAGATCAGCCAGAATCACTGACCAGCTAGAATCACAATGCTCTCCAAATATACATGCCAAATAGCGTTTAACACTTTCTGCATTCACTTTACAAAATGTTCAATGCATCCAGAAATATTATCGCCAGATAATAAGATCTGATAAGATTTGAACAAAGTCTAAATGCAGAGAATCAGTTTATACTGATGAAAAACTGTGCTGAGTTCATCTGCATTTAAAAGAAAAGATGAGTATTTAGTCATTTCCTGAGACTAAGAGGAAACACAATCAGGAAGTAATGTTTCAAGCTATGTTATGAGAACAACTCATCGACATAAAATATACAAACAAAGACCATATTGATGCCACAATGGAAGTTGATTTAGCCTTTTGAAGTCCTCAAAAGGTCTACTGAAAATAGCAGAAATGGTGAGACATTTATGAAAATTTAACATGCTTTATTGCACACTTATTTCTTTAATACTTTTTTTAGGAAGGACAAATGCTCAGACAATCACTGACTTATTTAAATAGTACAGGGCACAGGCATGGGCTTGATACTTTGAATACAACATTGTTAGAAAGGGAAGCCATGTAAACCTGCTTAAACTAAAAAAATAAAAAATAAAAATAAAATCACAGGCCCATTACAAAAATAACATCTAGTCTAAAACCATCTTACTTAACATCTTACTAAATGTCTTACTGGAATTCCTTAAACAACTCTTGAGTGTTATTGTCTTGGCAGGTGTGTGTTTTTGTGGCTTTTGTGTGTTATGCAGTGGCATCTAGGCCCCCCTACATTGCAGCAACATGCATGGAGTTTTTCATCACATTTGGTTTTCTTCTGCTCTACCTTCTGAAACTCAACAAGATGTTCACGTTCTTCTTCTGGCCCCTTATTGTAAGAGCGTGCACTTGATTGAATTAATGCAAATATACATGCAACTGTTGGTAATGAACTTTTACTCTCACAGGATGTGTTCAACTCAGTCTTTGCAGCTGCACTGATGTGTATTCTTAGCCTGGTAGCAGTTTCCACATACACAGTGAAGGGCACGCTGAGCGGAGGGGTGAGAATCTACACATCCTCCATTCCTGGAACTCTCTCTTCATCTTTTTTAATAATTATGTAGACCATAAATCTATCAGACCTTTTCAAACCTGGTCCATCCTTGTGAATACTCATTGTAAATGACCCAAACATTATGACGCAATACGTTTCTCACTACGGAATCTTTTGGTTGACAGATTGTGGGCTTCGTGGCTGCAGCCTTTTGGTCTTTGGATGGCTATATCCTTTTCAAAAAAATCACATTCAACAAGCCAATAACCACCACAGAGGCCCAAACAGGGAAAAATTAAAGCTCTGCAAGACCAGCTCTCTCATTTTGTGAACGGAACATTTTTATAACCAAAATAAAATAGTAAAATACTTGTATAGTAATGTATGCACTTCTCTCATGAATAACTGGATATACGTGAAACCTATGCACAAATGATCACCACTCAAAATAAATTTGTCCATGTGGATCAAATTGAGGATAATGTTACTGTCTCAAAACGGTTAACCCTGATTGATTGTATGTCCTTATTCCACAAGTAAAGCTGTACTTTTTTTGAAAGATTATTGTTATCCAGAATTACTATGCAAATTTGGGGTTGACCCCAGCAAGAACCTATTCAGGTTCAATATAGCCTAAACAATGTATTGAAGTAGCTATTCACAAAATAGGTTCATTACATTAAGTGGTTGCATTTATGACTTTTATGTTATGCCTGACTGACCTCAAATACATTTTTCATGAGACTTCTAAAAACATTCTGAAAACTGTATTATCTTAGACCGAGAACAGAGCATATAAGGGTTAAATCTGTTCAGTCGTTCAGATGAAGGTGCAGTTGTTGCACGGATATCTTTACAGTTGCTAGAGACTCCTGTGAGAGATGTTTCGCCCACATTCTCTGTACACTTATTAACGGTCTCCAGATTTCGGGAATGCAGATGCTGCTCTTTTGTGTGCTTCGTTTCCGCAGTCATTATTTCCGTTTCCACTCCGTGGAAAGTTATGCCGATTTGCGGAGAGTAGCTGTCTCATAGCGGATAATAGGAGGCATCACTGAACTTTATTCGGGAACAGAAAAGTTTCGTCAGCGTGATGGGGGACATCGAGGCGTCGGATAGTAACCGATCACGACAGACCGTAATTCATTCTCTTCTCCCGAGTAAAGAATTCATCTCTTCCCGAAAAGGACTTCTGCTGCTCGGTGAAGTGGTACGCTCTTCCACTTTTATTAGTTAAATATATCAATGATAGTGTGTAATTGCATTGTTTTGTTGAATCTTATTATCTGAAATGTTAATGTCTGGTGTGAGCTTTTTCTTTCCTTTTCTTGCTGTTGGCATCTGGATGCAGACACTGCGCTTTCTGCGACATATCTTGGCATTTATTCTTCTGATTTGAGTTTCTGTTTCTAATATATATGTTTTTCACTGGTTATCTTTTAATATGTTAGTTCTAAAAGGTTTCTTTGTTGAATGAATAAAGGAAATGAGAATGAGTAGGCTAAATGAGCTGTCTACAGTATATAGGTCAAACGCTTTCAAACTTTCCTCATTCATCTGCTGGGGAGTTTTATTGAGGCTGGACTTTCTTTGATGCCACCAAACCTACTTTGTATTTTACGCAAAATATTGATGTGCTAAACAAGTAGCCTAATTAATATACTGTGTTAATTACAGTCCAGACCAAAAATTGGTCAGTTGCTATGTTCTTTGCCAAAGCCAAGTAGTTCTAAAAGAATAAAAGGAAAAGAAACATTTCATGGAAATCTATTAATGTTATAGATCTGTGCCATGTTGTGAAAGATTGTGACCTCGTAATTTTTAATCAAAATGTCACAACTGGATCTTCCGGTGAAAACGACAGACCTCTCTCTGGTGACGTATGCTGGACTTCTCAAATCAT
The DNA here is from genome assembly GCA_018749465.1 of Paracanthobrama guichenoti. Lineage (NCBI taxonomy): Eukaryota > Metazoa > Chordata > Actinopteri > Cypriniformes > Gobionidae > Paracanthobrama > Paracanthobrama guichenoti. The sequence goes on from CM031949.1 coordinate 33,903,833, forward strand.
TTAGTCCACTTAAACCCGCCCCTGCTAGCTCTTGTTCATCTGCCTTCATTTTTTTTTTTGCAAACGTCCACATCATAAAATCCAATCAATAACCAATTGATAGAACCAGGTTCCCATCCTGCATTTGTAATCTCGCTAAGTCGTTACGAGTTGCCAAGTTTATATTACGCGACTTTGGGCTTCCCTTTTTTCGCGTTAAAAAAATCATGGTTCGCGAGCATAGACTGTAAAAAAAAGATGGACAACGCACCTTAACTCTCTTCCATTGAAGTAAGTGAAGCTGCCAGTGTTCAAATATGGTGCTGAGTCTCGAGTCTGCGCAGTAGTGAGCGTTAAGCGGAGCCGCGATATCAAGGTCCCGTCCACACTCCCGCCTAATCAATCACACGCCCCTGAATTTTTTGTGAAATAAACAGTTATGGAAATGTATAAATGAAAGTTAAAGCTCCAATCTTCTCCCGAAGTTCCCGAGAATGTCCATTGGTGACTACTTCGCTCAGAGAAGCTGGCAATTATGATGGCATACCCCGTTTTATAACGTCAGATAACAAAGAACAAACACTTGAACTAACATCAGTGTGATAAAAACTGCCTAAAATTACAGAAATCATCTTTGGAAAAAAATGATTTGAAGTGTAATTGAATTATTTAGTTTGTCTATGTCCCATTACATTACATGCAGAGGGCGGGGTTTATGACCTATACTGCATCTAGCCACCTGGGGGCGATCGAGATGCTTTGGCTTAATTTTTTAATTTTTAAAAAATATGGTTGCTTCTGAAAATCTGACAAGCAACTTAATTTCTTTACATTTATGGCCGCTGTTTTCTCCAATACATTGATTGACAGTGTCTGCTCACAGCTGATAGCCAATCAGTGCAATAATTAATGTGCCATAGCGTCTTTTTCTCGTTTTCCATCTTTCCAAACCTGTTCTGCTCGCAGCTGATCGGACTCATCGGGGGATAGTACGTGCCCCACCGCTTTGTTACAATTTTATGATTTTTGTAAAAGAACTTTGGTGGTTTCAGATTAATATGTTTCAGGCTCATTTATTGATAATAAATAATGTATAGTAAATAACATTGATGATAATACATTTTATAATCCAACTAAGATTGTGGGCTGGAAATAACTATATAAAAAATATATACATTTGGCTTGCCAGGCTATATGATTGAGGTTGATACTTTATTTTAATAGGCTATACAATAAAGTCCCGTCCACACCAAGGACAATAATATAGCTTTAATAATCGTTTTAATACTTTGAGAATAGGGAAGTCTGTGCTGATAATGACACAGAGACACGATATAATTGGAATCATTTTCAGAATGATTTTTTCCAGCTAATAAATGATTAAAACATTGACAGCCGATCAGTCATGTGAATGTGGTAGAAAGTGGCAGAAGCAGCTTCCTGCTAAGGTAGAATGATGATTTCTGTGGTCCCACTTTATATTAAGTGTCTTTAACCACTATCCCACAAAGTTCCCTTACACCTTAAACCTAACCATACCAAAAACCGCAATAGCAGAAAAAATGTTTTGCAATACAATATGAATACAATAGTTTTTTTTTTTTTTTTTTTTTTTTTTTGATGACACTTGATATAAAGTGTGACCATTTCTGCTTCATTAATTAACTGTCTGATGTTTTTGTCTTTTAAAGGTCTAGTGCACTCACCCAGTCACAAATATTGAGCAATAAACAAAATAATAAGGAACAATATTTAATACAATATTCAAAAATGCACCCTCATGTTTCCTGTCTCAGGTGCTGTCGTTCATCAGCTTTGTGTGCTTTGCTGCTTCAACAGCAGCTGCCTTCGTCACAGCTCCCTTCATTGAGTTCTTGGCAGCCCTCTTCCTGCTGTTTGCTTATTCTACAAAGTTCAATGAGAGATTTAAGGGCTTTCACTGGCCCCTCATGGTAAGTTTACTGACCTACAAAATGACTGTGCTGGATCAAATTATAATATTTGGCCATGAGTACCACAATTCTGTCCTCCTTTCCAAATGTCCAATATCTGTTGTTTCATCAAGGACTTCCTACGCTGTGTCAGTGCATCCATCATCTTTTTTATCATCTCTATAATGTCTGTGTCAAAATATCCGGATGGAGCCTCAAAGGCTGCTGGGGTAGGCTCACATCAGTTCAATCTTTATCGGCATCATCAGTGACAGCACTGTTTATCCATGATTTGTACTATAGTGACTACATGTTACTTAGTTGTGTGATGTTTAGACTGGTCTGTTTCTGTTTCTCTTTGACTTCTTAGGTCTTTGGCTTTGTTGCCACAATAATCTTCGCCCTGGACTTTTATTTCATCTTTAATGAACTGGCCAATTTCCTTAAGGGAGGTGACTCCAGTGAGGAACCACCAAACACACAAGGTATTAATACAGATCTCTTATTTATACTACCCTTCAAACGTTTGGGGTCAGTAAGATTTTTATTTTTATTTTTGAGAGAGAAATTAATACTTTAATTCAGCAGGGATACATTAAATTGATCAAATGTGTCAGTAAAGACATTCATATTGTTACAAAATATTTATATTTCAAAAAACCTTTGGTTACACTTTATTTTAAGGTATTTTTGTTACATTGTAATTGAGTAATATTAAGTAACTACATGTACTAACTATAGGGTTAGGTTTGGGTTTAGCAGGGTTTAGGGTTAGCATGTAATTATGCATTTTTTATAGTTATTACTATAGTAACTGCATGTAACATGTAACAATGACACTGTAAAATAAAGTGTTACCAAACTTTTTTTTTTTTTTTTTTTTTGGTTAATCACAAAATCCTGGAAAAAAAAAAAATTATATTACAGTGTCCACAAAAATAGTAAACAACATAATTGTTTTCAACATTGATAATAATATAAACATGTTTGTTGAGGACAAAATCAGCATATTAGAGTGATTATTTAAGGATCATGTGACACTGAATACTGGAGTAATGGATGCTGAAAATCCAGAATTTACAATATATTAAAATAGAAAATAAATGCAGCTTTGGTGAGCGTAAGATACAGTGCACCCGGAAAGTATTCACAGCTCTTCACTTTTTCCAATTTTTTTTTATGTTACAACCTTATTCCAAAATGGATTAAATAAATTTTAATTTTATTTTCATTCAGTTTTACAAAGAATACCATAATGACAACATGAAAGAAGTTTGTTTGAAATCTTTTCAAATGTATTAAAAATAAAAAGCGAAAAAATCACATGTACGTATTCACAGCCTTTGCCATGACACTCAAAATTGAGCTCAGGTGCATCTTGTTTCCACTGATCATCCTTGAGATGTTTCTACTACTTGACTGGAGTCCACCTGTGATAAATTCAGTTGACTGGACATGATTTGGAAAGGCACACATCTGTCTCTATAAGGTCCCACAGTTAACAGTGCATGTCAGAGCACAATCCAAGCCATGAAGTCCAAGGAATTGACTGTAGACCTCCGAGACAGGATTGTATTGAGGCACAGATCTGGGGAAGGATACAGAAAAACTTCTGCAGCATTGAAGGTCCCAGTGAGCACAGTGACCTCCATCATCCGTAAATGGAAGAAGTTTGGAACCACCAGAACTCTTCCTAGAGTGAGTCTGAGCAATCGAGGGCGACCCGATGGTCACTCTGACATAGCTCCAGGGTTTCTCTGTGAAGAGACGAGAACTTTCCAGAAGAACAACCATCTCTGCAGCACTCCACCAATCAGGCCTGTATGGTAGAGTGGCCAGACAGAAGCCACTCCTCAATAAAAGGCCTCATGACAGCCCGCCTGGAGTTTGCCAAAAAGCACCTGAACGACTCTCAGACCATAAGAAACAAAATTCTCTAGTCTGATGAAACAAAGATGGAACTCTTTGGCCTGAATGGCAAGCATCATGTCTGGAGGAAACCAGGCACCGCTCATCACCTGGCCAATACCATCTCTACAGTGAAGCATGGTGGTGGCAGCATCATGCTGTGGGGGTGTTTTTCAGCGGCAGGAACTGGGAGACTAGTCAGGACCGAGGGGAAGATAAATGCAGCAATGCACAGAGACATCCTTGATGAAAACCTGCTCCAGAGCACTCTGGACCTCAGACTGGGGTGAAAGTTCATCTTCCAACAGGACAACAACCCTAAGCACATAGCCAAGATAACAAAGGAGTGATTGTCTTTGAGTGGCCCAACCAGAGCCCAGACTTAAACCCGATTGAACATCTCTGGAGAGATCTGAAAATGGCTGTGCACCGACGCTCCCCATCCAACCTGATGGAGCTTGAGAGGTCCTGCAAAGAAGAATGGGAGAAACTGCCCAAAAATAGGTGTGCCAAGCTTGTAGCATCAGCTTCAAAAAGACTTGAGGCTGTAATTAGTGCCAAAGGTGCTTCAACAAAGTATTGAGCAAAGGCTGTGAATACTTATGTACATGTGATTGCTAATGTATTAAAAAAAAAAAAAACACAAAGATTTAAATAAAAAAAAATAAATAAAAAAAACTTCTTTCTTGTTGTCGTTATGGGGTATTGTTTGTAGAATTAAGGGAAAAAATTATGAATTTAATCCATTTTGGAATAAGGCTGTAACATAAAAAGTGAAGGGCTGTGAATACTTTCCGGATGCACTTAATGTCTTATTTAAAAAGCATAAAAAAAAATGTCTTACTTAAAGTTCTCTTTTCTCTGCTGGGGTCTCGTTCGCTGTAATGCTTGCACAAAACTTTCCACACCGTACTAAAGTGAGATTACTGAGACTAGTCACAGGAAGTGGAAGGGTGATGTGGTTTCTTATCAAGCATGGTTTTCATAAATAATCATCCACAGTGTAGCTTTTTCTCTAGTTATGTGACCAGACAGGCTAAACTCCTTCAGGATCATTTATGAATTAACCCTTGCTTCAAGCAATCTGTAGTAGCAATCCCCATGCATTGTCGACAGATTATTTTCTCTGGGAATTCCCCATCTATTTTTTTCTTTTTCCTGTTGTTATTCAGATGCTATCCTTCTTCATTTCACTTCCAAAATAACATATTCTTCTTCCTCACAGATGATGACTCAGACTCTGACTCTGACTAAAGCTGTGTCCAAAATCCTGGTGTGTGACCACTACAGTGTCTGATAACCAAAACAGACTTTGATATCTTTTTATTTTTTTTTTATTTTTATTGTTCGTTTTAAAATTCTGCTTATTGTGACTAGAATTAAACAGTCTATTTTTAATGTTACACCACAGAATAGAAGCTTTAGAGTTTTTTTATGATCTTTGTACAGTATAAACATCATACAATTGAAGTCCCTGTCATTTGATTTTCCCAAAGCTGTGAATTATTCCATTGACATAGTTTCACATCAGTCAAGATTGGAAGAAAGGGCAGTATTGTACCATTTATCATGTTTATGTACTGCCTCCAACAGCTTCGGTGTACTATGATTACACGTGTGATCGCTTTCAGTTTTTACAGTATGTACGAGCCTTTTTCTATTTCTTTATTTGGGAGCTGTGTGTGTGTGTGTGTGTGTGTGTGTGTGTGTGTGTGTGTGTGTGTGTGTGTGTTTACTAATTAGAACTATTCTGGGAGAATAGTTTCTCAAAATATGTTCTTTTAAATTGTCTTTTTTTATGCATGATGTGGCAATGAAGCCCTGTATTGAGAATAATAATGTTTTGTAGCAACAAAATAAGTTTACATCATACATGAAATTAGCAGGTGGTTGGCTGGCCACAGTCACTTGTCTCATTTTCACACATCTACACATTGGTGTTAGTCTTGTAATATTGATATAATACCAATGTCTTGCCAAAGCACTGCAAAAAGGGCAAGATTTGTCTCATTGTGCTCACCTAGCAATGTACTTTTCTTACAGTAGCACTGCTCAACTGTTGAACCTGTGTTATAAACGTGAGCTTCAGCAGTGCATAAGGGAGTGTCTCCTGGTTTACTATAGTATTTTAAGGCATGCTGCATGTGTCCATATGTAAACCACCTGATAGTGTTTCTATGAAGAGTGGATATGCTTTAAGAACTTGCACTGTCAGATTGCCACATCAATAAATATTTTTTGTGCAATTTTTGTAGTGTTTGATATATATATATTTTTTTTTTACTTTTGCAATTGCAAAAAAGTTTGTGTGCTGCTGCGTGTCCCTGTGTGTGTAATAAGCAGTGTATGCACATTGTGCACCCGCCTATAAGCGCATATTACTAACACGTCTTTGAATAACGAGAGGCTATTCACTGTAGAGCCATTACCTCATTAGCTCCAGATGCTCTGCAGCGAGCACTACTTGTAAATAACACAAAAATACTGAATAACAAATAATACGGTGCAGTAGTTTTCAGTCACCTCAAAATAGCAACACGCCAACAATGCACCTGAACACACCTTGTTTTCAGTCCAGCAACCATGGGCAAACAGATGGACGTGAAAATGATAACTGCGTCAGGCATAAACTAGCAAAAACACTTGCATTGCGCCTGGCGTCACACTGCGCCGGGTGTATGATAGGGCCCAGTTTGTTAGTGGTGAAATGTGGTGTATTTAAGTAGATCTTATTTAAATGCAGTGTATCAGAGTAAGGCTTTTTTCCATTTACAGATAAACAGTCCATCCAAATCCATTTATTTGAGGAAAAGATTGCCATCACAAATATTTTCAAACAATTAGCATTTTGTAAGTCTATGCACAACTCTATAAATACAAAAATACAAATTTATAGCACTGTTACATGGAATAAAACATTGCTTTCTTGAATATGGGAAATGTCAACAAGAAACAGTACAATCATTATCAAAATTTGAGTCCCTCAAAATGTCGACATAGTTCCTTTTGAAATACTTCAATGATTTATGAGTTGAATATACAGTCCAAACCATATGGTCAAAATCAGGAGTCATTTTGATGCTAAAATCTTTCAAAATAAGAAGTTTAGCATAGTCAAAACACAGTGAAAGCTTTTACATATTATTAAAGCATAAGCACACAGTATTGCTTTCAAAATAGGACAAATGAACTGTGACTTTAGCACTTTGACACAGAGTCCTACATTAAGACGTAAATCATTCTTTTCTTGTGATTGTCTTTCAACATTTTCTGCCCACAGTGTTGTTCTGTCTATAATGTGTGTCCACACCTCAACGTTACTTCATTTTGACATTGGTCTTATTCCAAAACGTAAAAGTGACTTCATTGAATAACTTCAGATAGTAAGACATAAGTATGACTATAAACTAATATTATGAATGATCGTTTTCTAGAGGGGAAAATCATACAATTGCACTACAACTTAAAATCTGTGGTAAAACATACATTTCATTCCCCTGACAATGTCGTTCCATGGCACTCCTTTTAAAACGACCCATTAGAGGATCAATAAAGCACTTTAGAAAAACAGATTTTAATACCAAGGATCAGTTCATGAAATGTTTGAATTTCACACCCACTTAAACTGTTATTCTGCTAATGTTGTCATAACATTAGTGTCCAGGAGCATTTTGACTAGTCAAGCCTCTACGATTAAGGCACACAGACAAAAGTTAAACAGTTTAGCTAATGCATTCATATGTACTGAAGTACACTTGTTCCTTCAAATACACTCTGTTAGTTTCAGTCATAAGAATTCATATAAACAGGAACCCTTCATGAATGTTATATCATACACACGGATACATAATATATACACCTTCTTCAAAAACTCCACCCTTGCTTAAATCAATATATACAGATAACTGGACAGGGTTGAGTGCACAGTGGAGTACAGAAACACCCACGAAGAACAAAAACAATAGACTATGCACACGAGATTTAGTATCTAAAAATGTGAAGTATCTAAAGTTTAGTATCTAAAAAGATTCCTAAACTCGCCTTCACCCACACACACAATTTGAAAGCTGTTGTCAGTTTTAACGCAAGGTCACATTCACGAGGTGAAATACTACATTTGGTACAATGTAGCTACCAAAGCTGTGGTATTATAAAAAAAATATTTAACATTGAAATAAATACAGGTGCTCTAGTTCTAGATCTAGTTACCTCATCTCCCAATCCAACTGCAGTTTACTCAAATGTGTTTGGATACAGGAACACAATAGCAGAGAGAAAAAGCCTTTTTTTTTTTTTTTTTTTTTTTTTGTTCCTAAACCCTCCCACAAATTCCCATTCCACCTCAGTCAGAAAGATCACTTAAATCAGTTGATCTTTGATAAGACACATTTTAGAAACAGTTGCAATGCTTTCATATTAGCCAGCTGGGAATGGAGCTAGAAGGGGTTTCAAGTGGTGACTGACAGGCTTTGTCTGTTTTATTGCAGGCATAATTAAAACCTTTCAGGTTCTCTGCTGCGAGACGTTTAGGAGCACAGTGGAGTGAGTTTCTGTCAATATTCATCCAGATTACGGTAAAGTAAAGCCCTTAATTATCGGAAAGATTTACGCATACAGCCAAATGACGATGGCCTGAGGCTGATGGTAATGAAGATGCCCGAAGTTTGTTCCGCTTCAAACTTTTCACACAACTGTTTGTTTGTAAGCGCTCATCTTAACTGCCCGTCATCAGGCTTTCATCACGAGGATACACAAAAGAACACGCTGTGACGGGAATGCAGACGGGGCTTTGCTTGTCTCAGTCTCATTTGGTTTACTGTAGCTCAGGCCTTGACTCCACCTCTCCCCGTGAGGCTGTGCGGGCACGGATGTACTCGCTGGTCTGCAGGGGTCCGTCTCGTGAGTCCCCGAGACGCCATCTCCATACTGCCAGATATGTGTTCAGGCCATATACACCCATCACCAGGAACCCAAAAATCTGGACAAAACACACAAAATAACTGTAAGAGACTGGAGCAGGATGAGTTCAACTTTAAACTATAAGGGATAGTTCACCCAAAAATGAAAATTCTCTCATCATTTACTGACCCTCATGTCATTCCAGGCTTTGGTTAACTGTCAAAACACAAATTAACATATTTTTAATGAAACCTGAGAGGTTTCTGTCCCGCCATTGAAGAACCAGGTAACCAAAACGTAAAAGATCTCAAACGGTTATGAACCGAAACACATACATAGGACACATAACATTTGGCAAACACGGAAGCTCAAACACATGAGAACCAATGAGAAACACATGATCTTCCGTGTTTACCATATGTGTTGTGTCCTATGTATGCGTGTCGATCGATGTTTAGATGTAAATAAAAGCCTACATTAAATCTGTTCAGCATATAAAGCAATCATATCTCTTCTCAAGACTTGGATTAAACCGCTAGATCCACATGACCTTTTTGGATCTTTTTAAGTTTTGATTACCTGACACTTATGTTTCATTAAAAATATCTTTAATTTGTGTTTCAAAGATTAACCAAAGCCTTATCGATTTGGAACGGCATGAGGGTGAGTAAATGAATACAGAATTTTCATTTTTGGAATGTTAACATTTAATCTACTATATTTCTAAATAATATCAACATGTTTTATAGTATATGGCAATATAGTCAATGAGGCTGATAACAGCAAATACTCTATCGCTCTCTCTCTTTCTCTCTGGCAGGCTGTGAGAGCTGAAGGAATTTGCCGTGCCCTGTGGTTCAGAAAAATTCCCGGGTGTTAAAGTGGTTTCCCACTGAGAACATCTGTATCATAAAACACTCGGCACAAATCCCTAGCTTTTGACTTCTAGGGTGTTGGTGGATATTGTGCTGAGCTCAGGTCATTCTTGAAGAGTCTAAAATAATAAAGGTCAGGATCTGAGTAAAAGAACCTGATCCTGTTTCAATATTGTGAATCATTTCGGCCTTTCTACTTCTCTTCACTGAGCATCTACAACAAACCTCTTCACGGACACACACGAGAGGTCAGCAGCCTCGACCAAAACACACAAACTAACTGGAAAGGTATGTGCGTATGGGATGTTTATGGCAGCTTCAGTTCCATCATACTGTAAATGTGCCAACCCAGATGGGATCTGTGGTCTTTTTTTTTTTTTTTTTAAAGCTTTTTCTTTGGGGTATTTAAAAAAAAATTAAAAAAAGAAAATAAAAAGATGATTGTGACTTTATATCTCACAACTGCCACTTTTTATCTCACAATGTGACTTTTTTTTTTCTCTTTTTAAACTTTATCTCACAATTATCTTTTACATATCTTTTTTTACTCTGACCTTGTATAAATTCTGTGGAATTGACTTAGAGCTGAGACTAGTGCACTTTTACTGGCAGCTGAAAACATAATCAAATTAGCTCAAATATTTTATAAACCAACACAAGGCTGATGTGTGTCTGTGGGAAGCTTCTGTGGATCTAATAATGAGTGATGCAGTAACAATTTGACCCACATTCTAAATTCTGAGACAGAAACAACATGTAAGAAGAAGAAAACTGTGAGTGAAAAGAGAAGTTGGATGGAGAAATAGGAAAAACTGTTAAATATCAAAGAAGCAAAGATCGTAGATCGTCTTCCTGTCCAGGACTCTCTCCAGGAATGACTATGTGCTCCATTTTAGCCACACGAGGGCAGCAGAGCCCTGGCAGATTAGGGCCCACTTAAAATACTTGAGAAATTACTAAACATTTGAATTCAACCACAACCACAGGGACAGAATTCATGAAATAAAGAGCAGAGTAAGCTTGATAGGTACCACAGCTGCAATCTCTGCTCCAGATTGATGGTTGAGAGCTGCCAAAACCACTGAGGCCAGGAAGAAGAACAAGGTGCTGGTGGCAGTGTTGATTAGATCCTGCAAGAGAGAAAGAGAGAATGTGATTAGTCGGCATGAAATGCAATTGTGTCATAATTATATCCAAGGGACTCGATTTTGTCCATCAGGAATTGACTGGATCATTGTGGTTTGCTACTGCTGGGATCTCATGTGAGTGACATGCTTCAAATCAGTATGATTTCTAAATGATCATGTGATACTACAAACTGGAATATTAGCTGGTGGAAAAAAAAATAAATAATAATAATAATTGCACATACTATACATCATGTTCCAAGATTCAAAATAATCTCTGATCTGATAAAACAGGCCTGTAAAGTTTTGAGAGTGACGAAATGTACAATCTGGTGTCAAAATGTACAAATAAGTAAGTAAGGCATACACTTGAACTGCAGTGATTTGTTCCAGGAGAAAAGAGACAACTCTCCTAAAATAACAAATTCTTTGTGTACAGAGAAAAGGAAAACTGTATTTATGTGGCCATGTTCACAGTAATATCAACATTTACACATTCACAAGTGAATGAAAACCCTTTCACAAGTTCACACTTACAAATAATCAGATATAATAAAATGTATGCGTATTTGGTGTGTGTTTGGCCCAAACCCATAGTACTCCCCCTGTATCTTCTGATTAGGATAGTTAACCGAGCAAGTGTGAGGAGACAGGGTGGTGGTGGGATGCAGGAAAACTGTTGAGGAACCTAGGTGAGTTGGCTATATATATCCTAATTGGATAGGCAATTTGAACGTGTTCCTCCCGAACTTTGTTTATGAAACATCATTTAATGACCACAGAGTGAAAACAGAGGAGCTGACCGTGAGGTGTGGTCATACTGACTGCAGTGATGCAGTTTGACAGGCAGGGGGAGCCAAAAGCACCAACTATTAACTACATTCATTCAAGAGGACCCAGAAAGCAAGACACATTCTTCTTGTCATGTGATGAATTATACCCGTGGATACAATACCAGTGCACCTCTGTGAACTTAAGAAGGCAGTTTGTTACATATACTGTTATGTGATGCAAGATTTTTTTTTTTTTACACTACCATTCAAAAGTTTGCATATGCAAAAACATGCAAATTTAATAGCACACCCAACAAATGTCCAATCTGATCTCGTAACAGTATACAGAGGATTGCATCTTTCTAATGTCAGTTTATTTGCAACTTGTGAATTAAAGGGATAGTTCGCCCAAAAATTTTAATTCTGTCATTAATTACTCACCCTCATGTCGTAAGACTTTCCTTCATCTTCGGAACAACAAATGGAGATCTTTATGAAGAAATCTAAGAGCTTTCTGTTCCTCCGTTGACAGCTACACAACTACCACTTCTAATACACATGAATTGAGCGGTTTAGTCCACATTTTCTGAAGAGACACAATCGCTTTATATGATGAACAGACTGAATTTAGGCTTTTATTCACATATAAACATTCATCAATTCTCACCATCAGTTATGATAAACAGAAGCTCAAACGTGCTTGCAAGAACCAATGAGGTTCATTCTTGTCACGTGTGTTACGCAGCACGTTTGTCGCAAGAAACAACAAAGTTCATGTTCGCTGATCAATGTTTATGTGAATAAAATTCAATCTGTTCATCACATAAGGCGACCGAATCTCTTCAGAAAATTTGGTCGGAACTGCTCAATTCATGTGGATTACACGTGGTAGCTGTGTAGTTGTTAATGGAGGGACAGAAATCGCTGAGATTTCATAAAAAAACACAATAAATCCAACTTCATCTGTGTTTTCCGAAGATGAATGAAAGTCTTACAGGTTTGGAACGACATGAGGGTGAGCAATGACATCATTTACATTTTTGGGCGAACTAACCCTTTAAGGCTATCCTTCAGAAACCAGTTCAGGTCTATCTAGAGTATCCTGCAATTTCAATGACACCTAAAACATTTTTTTATTTTCGTGAGAGCTGCAAGTGAGCTGCATTTAGTACTACCACATGCAAAAACTCGTGTAAATATAGCTGTGTGCAACCTATTTGCTATCTGCACAATTATGTTAGATCACACAAACACACGAGTACCTTTTATTTGGGTCATTAAGTCATTCATTTACAGTCATGCAGTTATGAAGTGATGGATGGGCATTGGTAGAGGTGTGCGAGTCGCTTTCCCATTTTTGTTTATGGCTATTACAGTTTTCCCTCAATTAATCCACCAACAACTTTGCAATGATAACAGTTTACTTTTAAAGGGTCCTATAATGCCCCTTTTTCAAGATGTAAAATAAGTCTCTGATGTCTGTGTATGTTAAGTTTTAGCTCAAATTACCCCGCATACAATTGTTTACAGCATGTTAAAATTGTCTTTGAGGATGAGCAAAAACTCGACGATTTTGTGTGTCCCTTTAAATGCAAATGAGCTGCTTTTCCCAGCCCCCTTTCGAGAAGAGGGAGGAGCTTCAAGAGCTCCAGCAGCTCCCTCACTCAGACGAGCACTGAAAAGGTCAAAACATTTTCAGCCTTATGTTTAAACCGGAGTCAGACAATGATGGAGAGAGATTTAAGAATAAGTGACAACATGTAGAATGCAACAGGACGTTTCTGAATGGGTTAAAGGGATAGTTCACCCAAAAATGAATATTAGCCCATGATTTATGATTTACTCACCCTCGAGTCATCCTAGGTGTATATGACATTCTTCTTTCAGACAAAAAAAAAATATATAAAAAATATATAAAGTTATATTAAAAAAGTCCTGGCCAATCCAAGCTTTATAATGGCAGTGACTGTTGCTCTGTTTTAGAAGGCCTTTATTAGCCCCCCAGAGCCGTGTGGAGCAGTTATTTGACTGACAGAGGCATTTTTATGGACTTCGAAAACAGAACAACAATCACTGCCATTATAACGCCCTCTGATTTTATTCGTCTGAAAGAAGAATGTCATATACACCTAGGATGACTTGAGAGTGAGTAAATCATGAGCTAATTATTATTTTTGGGTGAACTATCCCTTTAACTATCTCCAAGTCATCGATTAGCATGTTCTGTCATGATAATCTCTAAATCGCTCGTGTGGGAACTGTTGTAAAATGCCAACAGAGAAATAAATGTGAGAAGACAGATGGGGTAGCTTGAGCAGACTCATAAATGTGCTTTACTACAATAACTCTTCAGGCTTGTTCGAGATGCATCGCCGCTGCCCAGACTGATCAGCGCATGACATCAAAGCGTTTGCTCTCCAATCGTAGAGATGCCACTAACCCTACCAGCCGTTTGTTGTAGTCCTTAAAGAGCGATTTCTTTGAACTTTGAACGTCGTAACTGCAGATGTTGTTTATGCTCAAACAGCAACATTACACATTAACAAAAGTTAAAAAAGTGAAAACATAATCAATCACCCACTTAATACTTTCACAAATCAGAGTCAAAGCTTTTAGGAGAGAGAGAGAATGGGAGGAACCAAAATTCTACTCTGTTCACTCCTCCTGAGCGTTCAGAGTCTGGAATAGGTATGGGTTTTGTCTGAGCCGTGGCTCTGTAGGGGGTGAAATGTAAAAAGCCCTTCAAAGCACATCACAAACTGAACCTCACTGGCTGGCACCTCAAATTTCACATCCCAGGCCAACGCACCATGAACCGCTGGCTTTGATGTCTTCAAGTGAACACAGACCGTCTTCTCCTCTCGGCTCTAAGCAGTTGTACATGCAGTATGACGCTTGTGGGCAGTGGGATGTGAATCTGATGGACGAGGAAAGGGATGCACTATGTGATAGAATCACTGATTGACGTTCACTACATTTGTCTTACATTTGTTGACCTTGTACATGTTTTTATGCCTTTCATTTAATTAAAACCACAATTAAACATTTGGTTATGATGTATTGAACACTATTGTTGCTAATTAAACTTTTGCATTAAGATAAGCTAAAAATTTAAAAAAATGATTCATGATAATCTTTGATGCATCATTAAGAATGGGAAAAAAAAAAAAAAAAAAAAAAAAAAAAGAAACTTTTAAAAATAAATCTCAACATTTTGTTATATATACTAGATTTAATATATAATTAATGATAAAATAATTATCCCACTATAGATTAGGTATCATTAACTACTATGTACTAATATTTAAATTAATCATTTTATACAATGCACCTATTATGTACATACATGTTTTTACATTGTACTAGGGTCACTGACAAATAAAGCTTCAAAAAGGTGGGTTTTTTTAATCTAATGCATATTTTTGAGTCATGAACAATGTGTTTAAAATGTAAAAATAAATTCAGTAAAATATCCAAAAACCACTAGGCCAGTGTTATATATTTTGTTCAGTTGAGTACTTACAATATCCCAAATGTTTCCAACTACTTGTAAATCATGAGAAAATTGCTATTTTAACCAAGGAACCAGGACATGAGGGAGTCGCCTGTCAGTTGCGTCATATCTGTGTTGCCCTCGGTTTTATTTTGCAGAAAGCTCCAGTGGCTTTGCTCAGTTCCCACAACACTCCTGCTCTGCTTCATACTACAGTAACGTTAATAATCACAACTAAACATGACTTCATGAGTCCTATCCCGATTCTTTTCCACCGGCTGTGAGGTGAAGACCACATGTCCCAAGATTCTGCACTCAAACTTGGCGTCATCAAACTATGCTTTTGTTTTCAATAGACGACCTCTAGAGGACGGAAAAGTTACATAGTGCACCTTTAAACGAGTTTCAATTGTTAACATTTCAAACGTTTAGACTGTTTTTATGTCAGGCGGTACAACCAAATAGTTGTATATTGCTGTAGTTATACCACCTGACATGGAAAGTTACCAACCTACCCATACTTGAACTGAACAGTCTTTACCAGTATTTGAGAGAGATCTACAAACCTCACTATGCCACAAGAATCAGTTTGGGTCTTCTGGATGATGCTTTATCATGTTTACTATTACCTTGTAAATTCATAATATAAGAGCCATGTTTGTTTGCAGTTGTGCCACCCTGACATTCAAGAAAGACATTTCTGGACAATAGTTTTTCAATTATATCAACAGCTTTAAAACAACTGATATTTATAAAATGTGTTTTTTTATGAAAGGTTTCAAACCTAAAATGATGCCATAGTATTTAGTTTTAAATTGTTTTATTATTAAGACACCATTTTAAATAGTTTTCTTAGTCTGTTCATTTTTGTTGACATGTTGGGGGCTTATGATAACACAACATAAAATTATATTTATTATTTAAATGTACTAAAAATTAATTCAAACTAAATAGGTTTTGTTTAGTAAAGTGATATATGTCATAAATTTATCAAATTATTTTAAAAGGAAATGATGCACTTGGACACAAAAATATGGATGTCATGTCATTGACCTACTTATATTATTATAATGATCTAAAAGTAAATATCATTAATTTCTGTAATAACAGCTATAATTACACTGTTGAGCCTTCCCTCACGTTTTAACCCACCCTTAAACGTACCCATTCCACTAACCCTACCCTAAACTTACCCATATACCTCAATAGCAGCAAAAATGTTTGCAATACATCATCAACACAATAAGTGCATTGTTCTTATTAGATGCAAGTACATAGTAGTTAAAGACACCTAATATAAAGTGTGACCATATGGAAAGTAAATATCTCAACTACTGATTTGACCAGGCTATCAGGGGGAAAAAAAAGAAGTTGAGCCTTAAATCAAAAAGGTAACATCCAGATTTCCCAAACTACAGAACAATAAAGTCTCCGTTTCTCGCTCTTTATCCTTAAAATCGACATAAATACACACTCTGAGAGGAGCTGGGTGGTTTGTCTGTGTGCAGCCAATAAGCACTCCAGCGTGACATAGGCATGGCCACCCATGTGACAAAATGCATGATGGGAGTGATTGTCCATGCTGTCTCACATGATTCTCTCTCTCTCGCTCTCTCTCATCCACACACACTCAAGCGAAACCATGCCCATCCCACACGCAATATAGAACACTAACAATATGCCAAAACCAGGATACGGTCTCAATCATTTAAACACATGCCAAACCAGCCTTTGCCTTCACACATACTTCAACAGATGGATCAAATGCAAGCCAAACCAAACTCTGAAACACACATAATGTTAAAAACTGCTGACGCATTTAAAATATTGTAAGTGTAAGAACACAAAGCATATGCCTGAGGTTAAACCAAAGTACTAAGTCTACAGAATTACTTAATGATGAACATACATCACAATAGCTTTATAATCGTTGAGGTTTACATACAACAAATAAGTTAATGCAGGTAATATGAGATTGTACACAAACAAAAGCAGTCATGAGTGCCCTTGAAATGCACTCTCAGGAGTGTGTGTGTGTGTGTGTGTGTGTACTGGTGGACTACATGTAGAGAAGGCAAACTGGCCTCAGAAGGGGTCTAAAACTGAGAACTAGTGTTCACACTGGGTTCAGATCTCTGATGTATTTAACAGCCACTGTGGCCCTCCAAGTTGTTAACAAAGGACTTTTTTGGAAGAAATAAATACTTTTGAGCAAGGATGCATTCAATTGAACAAAACCTACAGCAGAGGCATTTATAATGTTACAAAAGATTTCTATTTCAAATAAATGCTGTTCTTGAAATTCCAATTAATCAAAAAGTATCAGTTTCCACATGATTTCTGAAGGATCATGTGACGCTGAAGATTGGAGTAATGATGCAGAAAATTATGCTTTGCACCACAGGAATAAATTATATTTTCATTAAAATATATTCAAATAGAAAAAAAAGTTGTTTTAAATAGTAGTAATAAATCAAAATGAATGCAGTCTGGGTGAGCATAAAGACTTCAAAAACATTTTTAAAAATCTTACCGACCCCAAACTTTTGAAGAGTAGTGTACACTTAGGCAGCATCACCTTCAAGTGTAGCGAATGAGTGAAAAAAAAAAAAAGACTGCACATTTTTTATACCCGTTAGTGTGTGTTAATGGGAGAGAGAGCATTCAGCAAACTGTTGCCAAAAAAAAGTTATTTATGCACAAGAGCCATCTTCAAGCAGAGAATCAATGTAAAAACATGCATATGTGTGCAAGAAACAGAGATTTAGGCGGGGTCTTAGCTGAGCTTCTGCGCCGGATATGGCCTGTGCCAAATATTCTCAGTGGTGCGTTAATACTGAGTTACACACTGCTTTAGGCATCAGGAGGCCCATAGATCTTGGAATTGTGAAAAAGAAAATCCATTCCAAGTTTGCAATGCAACATAACCTGAATCCTGAAGGTTCAGTCTTATCTCTTCATCCACCTCGTGGTGAGATTTAAGCTTTAAATGAAGCTGCTAAAAGCTTTTCCTGGACCTTCCTTTGGTGTGCTGGGACTCTCTAATGCTCTGTGTGTAAGAGAGACAGCATGATGCTATATTAACCCTTGTCCTTCATCTGGAAATGCTTCCTATACAGATAGTTTCCACCACTATAAAAGGCGGTTGTAGATGGAAAATCATCTTGATAATATAAGAAAATATCAGAAAGAAATATTATTACATCCACTTGGGCTGCGTCCGAAAACCTGCCCGGCTGCCTTAGGCAATGACTTCGCATTTCACCCGAAGTTAACTCTCAAAAATTGACTTTGGTTTAAGGATCTACCACAAAATAGAGAGAGCTTTGGTGATAACTAAGCAAATATTTAATTACTACAAAATTAAAAAATGACACTGAACGTGGAAAAGGGTGGTCAAAAACGTACATTTACACACAAACTGACCAACAACCGCAACTTTCAGGTGGCATTTTTATTTTTTAGCCAAACTGTTACGGAATCAAACGGGACCAGATATCCCCAGATATCATAGGCAGTGAAGGACGCATCTACGCTGCCTTCTAAAATCGATCAGATGAAGGTATCTCTGGAGACAGGATGCGACACGATCATAGGATTCAGACGTGCCATGTTGCCTCCCTACCTCCCCATATGCTACCTGCCGAGGCAGCGTTTCCAGCTTCCGAGTGCAGCCATAGTTAGTTGAATAATAATAACAATTCATGATGTTTTACAAGTCATAATGAGTCGGATTTCCAAATTACACATCTTTAATGCATCTTTACTCTTCTCGCGATTGGCCTGTAGTTCATGTTCAGTAATGACACATAATCATAGGTTTACTGCAAAGCGTCTCAAGTCTCAGAGAGGCCATTCCATTAAAGCACACAATGTAAAACCAATCATTATCCCGTCACCTCACAAAGTCAAATCTCTCCTCATTTCCTTCTAAAATGCACCATCTATTTCTAGTTGTGTTTAGTGAACGCTGTCCCGGCTTTTCTGTGTATATATATATATATATATATATATATATATATATATATATATATATATATATATATATATATATATATTATGTGTGTGGTTAGAGAAGGTTTGTGAATTGGTACAATGGTGCCAGCGTACCACCGCGAGCTGAATGCGCTCATTCTACTGACCTATCACTTTCAATAATGTCAGTCACCATGCCAGCTCCCTTTGAGCCTGGCACTGAATCACACCATCAAAGCACTCAGCAGGAGTAGGGGGTGCTGTACAATAGACGGACCGTCTCACACAACCGCCCCTCTGGAACCAACTGCCACAAGAAACTACCAGCTAGCTTGACTAAATCAACGTTAGTAGACATGAACCGATTTAGCGCAAACAGATTTTAAGACCTAAAACGTCCACCACAGTTGTGCTCTTTATAGGGATAAGTTTAATTGCTGCTGGGTTTGGGAGGATTTTATCTCAAAATGAGACCACAATTACAGGACCAAAAAGTACCGTTTACTTTTAGCGCTGTGTTATGTGAAAGTTCCTGAAGCACAGCAGCGGTGAAGTTACGAAAGCCAGAGATACAAACATGAAGGAGGGCAGGAGAGCAAGGCTGTTACTGAACAAACCCCTGTCCCAGTGCATCCATTCCAGAACAAATGAGAGGCCTGGGCCAGTGGGGTTTGCCTGGCGGGAGCTGATGCTCAGTCCAAAACCTCCAAAGCCCCACCACAGCTGAAATGGTCCTAAAGATCACAGTTCTTCCAATGAGCCATGGCAATACCAAGAAAACCCAAACTCGTCAGTATTCAAAACACACACTCACATGCATCGACGGGACATCTCAAAAATTTTTAATATCTTTCCCATGACCAACACAATCCTCTCAACATCTCATTCCATCTTTTACCCCCCACTATTTCCTCTTATTTTAACCACTGTAAATAAAAGGTTCCAAAAAAATTAAATAATGCCAAAAAGTGCCCAAACAAACTTGTCAAAACATTAAAGGGATAGTTCACCCAAAAATGAAAATTAGCCCATGATTTACTCACCCTCAAGTCATCCTAGGTGTATATGACATTCTTCTTTCAGATGAGTTATATTAAAAGCTTTATAATGGCAGTGATTGTTGTTCTGTTTTTTAAGTCCATAAAAAATACATCTGTCTGTCAAATAATGTGCTCCACACGGCCCTGGGGGGTTAATAAAGGCCTTCTGAAGTGAATCTATTCGTTTGTGTAAGAAAAATATCCATATTTAAAACTTTATAAAGCAAAGTTCCTGCTGATCGCCTTCTGTGGAAAAGTGCTGAAAGTGCCTTCTTGTAGTTCAAGATGCTTACGCTACGTCTGACGAGCGTACCTGGTAGTGCAAGCCTTCTGAACTGAAGAGGCACTTTCAACACTTTTTCATAAATTGAATACGGAAACTGATAATCATTATGATTATTTTGCTAGTGATTATATAATGACGATTGTTCTAATTTGAGATTTATTTATTTTTAAATCATAATTAATTAATAATAGAAAATCAACTCATATTCACACTCATAAGAGTTTATTTTACTTCATCTAGTTTCCTGATTTATTATATTTATCATATACATTAACACACTCCCTACATAAAACATTAAAAAGCTTAATTCCTAATTTTAATTCCAATAATTCCAAACTATGTGAACGTTTTTCTAATAAAACAACTAAAAGACTTTGTATTGTAGTACAAAGGTTGTGTAAATGCATCTATTCAGCTACCATAATCGCAAACAATATAGTCAAGATTCATGTTTGGCTTTATTATATTTTGTCACTGAGAAGGTTTGCTCGCAGATGTAAGGCCCTGTCCCAAATGGCACACTTGAAATGCACTTTTGGTCTTGTGGATGTGGACTTACAATGGCTTAATGGGTGCGTTAAGTCCATGAGACCGTAGGGTGTCCCATTTGTCATTTTAGGATTCAGAAGGGTTCTCGCGAGCACCCCCTTTATGCACCTACGATGCGCACTTTTGCGGAGGACGCACTGGTAAGAGCTCTGCAGCAGACTTCTTCCCGAGTCAAAGTGATATTACATTACTAAAGTGCGGACTCGTAGGAAGGGTTTAGGGTGCCATTTGGGACAGGGCTTTAGCAGGGCCTTAGTGCAGCAGAAGCGGACTCGTGAATGAACACAGACTGGCTGCAATTTCATTTGAGAAGAATATCACTAAAATCTAACATATATATTTGTCAGTATTTTCAGATCATCAGTGCTTTTTTGGAGTGCAGTTGCCAGATTGGGAAGATTTCGTAAAACTGGGTAAAAAATATATTAATTTAAGAGGTAAAAATTCTGATTGGGGGATTTAAACTTGACTTGTTACCAGTGCAAGATAAAAGAAATGTCAAATAGGGAAAAAAAAATAAGATAAACACTTGGCCAATATCGCAAATCTTGATCAAAAAGCCCTATGTTAAAAGCATAAATTTAAGACTTTTTGAAACCAGTTTGCAAACAAGGGTTCAACTTTCTCCATCTACTGTACGTCTGGGTGGGCACATGAAATATTAAAGAAAACAGAAATTTGAACTTAAACTGGTAGAGGCACTTTCTTCTTGTCTGTGTGAGGTTAAGCACATATTCTTGCGTATACCATAATGCAATGAGATAGTTATGGTTGGATGTGAGTTGCTGTTACTTTTCTTGGTACATGCACAGCTCTGGAAATAAAACTCTACAGCCTTTTCCATCATAAGCTCTGTAATAGATCCACAGCACTGAGGTCCAATTATGCTGAGCTTTGTGTGTGAGTGTGTGTGTATAGGCAGGGGGACAAAGGGAACCATGCCTTATTAATCTTTCAGTGAATCAGTAAATTCATCTCCCAAGAGCAGCCATTCATGTTTGCTAGAAGCGGGTTTAATGAGAACTGTGAGCACACAAGCTCCTATTCTGAGCAATACGAACCCCGTGTGCATGGCCTCCTCCTCAGCAGCACTGGACACAAGAGAGCAGCTTATTTTCCTAGTATGTCATGGCAACAGAAAACCCGTTTCATTTATGTAGGCAGCTGATCGCCACAAACAACTAACGCTTTCTCATTATCTATTATCACAAGCGCTTCTTAAAGTATTATGCAGTGGTGTCCAAACCTTCTCCTGGAGGGGCACTGTCCCGCAGAGTTTAGCCTCAACACACCTGCCTGGAAGTTTCTAGTATGCCTACTAAGGGTATGTTTTCATGACAACAATGTACTAAAAACTGAAAAGTTCTTCCTTTGCTTTTTTCGTGTACAGACAAGAACGCTGTCAAAACAATACCCGTTCACAAGGATCCGCGAAAACGGCTGAAAGAGCGGTGTTAATGCGTCCTAGGCCAGTAGTTGGCGATGTCACTTTGTAAAGAAACACTATGCACCTGTAGACTGAACACGTAATACGCATGTGCATGACGTCACCATTTTCACAAATTGGCGTTTTTGTTGTTTATATGGAAACTTGTACTTTGAAACCTGGTTTTGAAAAGCTTGCGTTTTCAGGGCACCAAAACGCCAATGCCGTGTAAATGAGCGGCCAAAACGCATAAAAAGCTTTCCGTTTTTAAAAACGGTGTTGTGTAAACAGCCCCTAAGACTTTGATTAGCTGGTAATGGTGTGTCTAATACCTCTTTTCCACCAGAATGATCCGGGTGCTAGTTCAGAGCTAGTGCTAGTGCCAGTTCTGAGTTGGTTCGACTGACAAGCCTTCTAAGAACCGGTTTGCCTTTCCACATGCTAGAGAGCCACCACAGAGCCAGGTCTTACGTCACTGTATGCGTCTCATCTTTCTCAGCAACGCTAGCGAGGCAGCGGGAAACACAAACACACCAGGCTTGTTCAAGATGCATCGGCGTTGTGCAGACCATATAGCGTATGATTAGCATATGATATCAAAATACAGCATTAGCGATTCAAAAGCATAAGGAGTCATATGCTCTCGCTGTACTTTGATATCATACGGTGATCGGTCTGCACAGCGCCGATGCATCTCGAACAAGCCTTCCATCAACAATGGCGGACGTTGCGTTACTATTGATGCACATGGCTTTACAATCCTATGTCGGCATCAAAACACAGTGACTCCAACACATTCGTGCAGCTCGTCGTAATCTGTAGAGACGGAGATTACAATCGAGCAGCTATTAGCTCGATTAGCTGCTTTTTCGAAAATGGCGGATCTCAAGTTGGTGTTCATCTTGTTGGTCACGGTAACCCCGACCCCAGCCCCTGACTCAAGCGGTTCTTACTTCTAGACCAGCAATGTTTTGGTGCTACTTAAAAAACACTTTTCCTGGTTCGGAGCTGGTGCTTTGGGTGTGGAAAGACAAAGAACCGATTTGAAACTAGGCTCTGGCTCCGAACCAGCACTGCCTTGGTGGAAAAGGGGTATAATTGGGGTTGAAGCTAAACTGTGCTGGGCTGTGTTTCTCAAAAGCATTGTGAGCTAAGTTGATCGTAGAGACCATTGGCGGCAATGGTTCTATGATTAGGCCTACGATGCTTTTGGGAAACGCAGCCCAGGACAGTGGCCCTCCAGGAGCAGGATTGGACACCCCTGCACTAGAAACTTCCTGGCAAGGGAGTTGTAGCTCGTTGAAGCTAAAATCTTTAGGGCGCTGGACCTCCAGGAGCGCGATTGGACACCCCTTATATTATGCCATTAAAAATGGATTGAAAGAAAAATAGAAGAAAAAAACAGAAAACAATTAAATAATTTAAAATAATAAAATAAAAAAATAAAATAAAATATGTACTGTGTATAATTATTATGTATATATTAATACACACACATTCATGTATATATAAGAAATATTTGCATGTATATACTGTATATATACAGCTCTGGAAAAAAATTAAGAGACCACTTAACATTGAGGAATAAATGTCAAGTGGTCTCCAGAGCTATATTTATATAATTTATCTTATACATAAATATAAATATTGTATATATAAATATAAAATATTAAATATATACATGCATGTGTGTGTATTTATACATAATAATTAAACACAGTACACACACATATATTATGTAAACACAAACTTTTATTTTGGATGCGATTAATCGTTTGCCCAGCACTAGCGGAAATCAGATCATGAAGTTAATAAGAGAGACATACTGTTAGACTCCAGTTGACATGCGGCACTTTGGTGTGCAGGTTCAGGCTGAAGATGAGGAGCAAGACGCTTGTGACAACAAAGGCACTGCAGCTGACAAACTCAAAGAGGTAGACGCCGGCACAAGGCGAGCACATCATTATGGTCTCAATAGAGATGAAAGAAATGAGAGCCAGGACCTGCAACAGAGAGGAGAAAAAATGATTATTTAACAAAACAACATGCATTCGTCCCAGCAGTAAACAACTCACTTTATTTTATCAAGCAGAAAATCAAAGTCAGCCTCTAATGTTGACTTAAACGATACAACTACGCAGATTTATCTCCAAATCATGGTGTCTGATTTAAGAATACAATATAATACAATGTAGTCCTTTGTGAAGAGCAGTGAAAAACCACAAGAAAGTATTTTTTCTCAAAAGGCTGTTTCAAGGAATAAATGACTCATCTACATTCAGGGCTTACTTTGTAATACGTTTTCCACATGGTCATAACAGAGCCTTGTAGAGTATGTTGAACCCTACTGAAGTCGCAGAGGGTTCACCAATGTTTTCCTGCCGCATTTGTCAGTAGACCACAGCACGGGAAGAATTCTGAGGTTAAAATGCTATTTAGGTGTTATGCAGCCTTGACTCTCCAGCATAAAACCTCAGACAGATTACAGGTTGGCTCGCTCCAACAGGGGAGACAGAACCACCGCCACAAAACATTCCAACATCCAGACGGGGGCCATTTCAAGCTGGCCCGGACCGGATGCTGTCATACGGAAGATGCACGCATCTAGATATGGAAGTACAATGTGGAAACCTCCCTACGAAATTAATCATTTCTGTGATGGATGTTGGCTTGCTAATGGAACGAGAGTGATAGTCAGCCAACAAATTTAGCCTCTCTTGATGCTGAGGAATAAAAGCAAAACCATCCACTGGACCATGACACTATGGGGTATCAATTGGATCCAAATGGAATGAACTTGATGGCAACAGTTTATGCATTACATGACCAAAGTGTGGACTCTTTGGAGAACTGCAACGGGCTGAGGGTCCCATTTGAGTGGGACCAAAAA
This sequence comes from Paracanthobrama guichenoti, assembly GCA_018749465.1. NCBI lineage: Eukaryota > Metazoa > Chordata > Actinopteri > Cypriniformes > Gobionidae > Paracanthobrama > Paracanthobrama guichenoti. Next base: position 33,928,984 of record CM031949.1, read on the forward strand.
GATGAATGCTAAGGGCCTCTCAATCAACTTGTCAATCAATAAAGAAAATAAGACCCACAAAAAAATTCTGCATTCTTTCTCCAAAGCTCATGCTGTGCATTTGAAATGCAAATCGAGTCGAGCATCAGCCAGCACGACTGCAATTACTGTATGAGAACTGAACACATCAAAGGCTTTCCATGGCAGGAGTCACCTGGTCTACAATGCAAAAAGAAGACTTTCCTCTTTTGTTTTACACAAACAAATATAAAAAAAAATAACATTTAATGAGGTAAAGCGCATATGTTATACTTATGCAATTTCTGAGTATCTATGAGAACAAATGCTATATATATTTATACACTTATCAAACTCGATTAGCATCGTTTTGTGAAGATGGATAATTTCTTGTAGCTTTAACATTGGCTTCAATAAATAAATATAACTTCAAATAAAAGGAATTTTAAAGCGATAGCTATGAATTGTTTTAACTTCTGACTCAAGAGCAGCTTGTGAAGGCATGAAGACACTGAATCAAATTACGATTTACATTCTCTTCCTAGTTCTCTCCCTTCCAAATGGTTTATTTATTCTGACTGAAACATTTATTCAAAGCAACCAACAGTAACTCTCAAGGTGGGCTTAGGTGCCTTGTTAAAGGGGCAGTTTACTCAAAAATAAAAATTCTGTCATTGCTTGCTCACCCTTAAGTCATTCTAAACCTGTATGACTTTCTTTCTTCTTTGTAACCCAAAAGAAGATATTGTGAATCATGTTCGTAACATCTATTGTATGTACAAAAACAAAACAAAACAGACATTTCTCAAAATATTTTCTCTTCTAAAATATTTTCTTTACACGGGTTTGGAATGACACGAGGGTGAGCAAACGATCATTTTCATTTTTGGGTGATCTATACCTTTAAAGGATTAGTTCACTTTAAAATGAAAATTAGCCCTTGATTTACTCACCCTCAAGCCATCCTAGGGGTATATTATGAAGGTAAATTGATGCCATAAAGAATCGCATGCGCAGGGTAAGATTTGTGAAAGTGTACATAAGATTACAAGCGTAAATTAAATCTGCATGCGCAAGAGAAGCTTTGTAAAGGTGTAAATCGTCTTTCAAGTGTAAGAAAAAAATATGTGCAGCATTTTACTGTTATTCGTAATGTATTCGTGTGTTTTGTGAAACTGCAGCTTCATGCTAACGCAAAATAAATACGATCTATATTCTTCTGACTTCCATTTTTCCGTGCTTACACTTTTGACACGTTTCTTTTCTTTTAATACGGCCAAAATCATTGCACGCCTGTGAACATCGATTTACATGCGAGTCAGGAACTGCAAAATAGATTGACCTTGTAAAACCAACCTTTGTGAAAAAAAAAAAAAGTACTGTTGCAAATGTCTAATGACTTGTTGTGTACGTAGGGCAAAAAGGTTCCCGAAAGAAACCGTTTTGTACAGTTCCGTCTTTCTTTAAGCTGCGCTTACAGTTTTGCCACGATTCTCTCACTCGACGAGTTTTGCAAGCGCGAGGAGGAAGGCGGGTCCACCTTCTTCTGGAGCCAATCAAATGAGCTGCCGGCTGACTCTCGATTTACTCTAATCTGATTGGTTCAATAAACACCCCAGACGCAACACATCTTTATCTTCATTTGGCTCAGCATCGTTCTCGCTGCCGAAGTTGTAGCCTATAGTTTTATAATGCACACATACATGTTAATAAATACATAAATAAAGCACGATTGCTTAATAATCAATTTACCTTCATAGTATATGACATTCTTCTTTCAGAAGAACACAATCAGAGTTAAGTTAATAAATATCCTGACGCTTCCAAGCTTTATAATGGCAGTGGTCCATTGAGTCTGAAGCTCAAAAAGTGCATCCATCCATCATAAACATACTCCACACGGCTCCAGGGGGTTAATAAAAGCCTTCTGAAGTGAAGCAATGGGTTTTTGTTTATTATCCCGCCGGAGCTGTGTGGAGTATGTTTATGATGGATGGATGCACTTTTTGAGCTTCAAACTCACTGCCATTATAAAGCGTAGAAGCATCAGGATGTAACTCTGAGTAACAGTAAGTAGATTACTTCTAAACAGTAGATTGCTTCTAAAATTCAATGTAATTAAATATTCTATAGAATTTCATAGGAAGGCTGAATGTTATCACAAACTGTCAACTGCTTTTTACCCAACTGACACAAACCCTTCTTTAATATCACATCCAGCTTATTTGCACTGATCCCATTAGGGAAGTGTGGACCAAAGATAAAGGACTGCTCATAACATCACGCTCCTGTCACAGTGCCAACAGAGCCAGCATCACTGGCTGTCATGCACCATCAAAAAGACAGGCTAAAGATGTGTATTTGAAGATGAGGTCATTGATCTTGATAACCACAGCACAGCTTGTGTCCTACAAGGCAGCAGGTGGCAGGTACACAGAAAGCCTAAGATTTTAAGTAATGTTTATATGTCACCCCCCATCACCCCCATCCCCCCCCATGGAGTCAAATCCCCAGTTTGTACACACGCCATCTGTTGTGCCCAGAAAATTAATGGTGGGAGGCTTGGTCTGACAGCTTGCATTGTGTTCCAAGAGCTCCTCCTTAAACGGAAATGAGCCTTCCAGCTCCCACCCAACAGTCTTCTCCTCGCCTAAAGGGAATTGCTCCTTGCACAAAATTTAAACCACTATTCCAAAGCTTCTTAACCTTGGAGATGTTCGCAGAAAAGCAAACTCTCCACGTTACATAAGTTTCACAAGAGCGAGTGGAGAAGTACACAGGCAAAAAGCATCTGGTAAGTCCATCAACTCGCTACATTACAGAGAGCTCTTTCATTACGTTTAACTGTCCCTTATCATAATGGAAAAACTCTATATCTATCTGTCTATCTCTATCCACATTTATGATGCTCCTTCACTGCCTAAGACAGCTCCAAAAACATCTATAAATTTGACTCATGTCAGAATGACACAAGGTGAAATCACTTTCCTAGGGTTAATAAACATAGCCATTATGTTAAGACTGTGTCTTAAGATCTAATATGACCCAATAGCAGTTTGACAAGGGGCATTCAGTCTTACTTTTCAGCATCAAATTAGGTCAATCTACGTTTTGATGTAACTGATTTTTTCTTTTCAAAATGTGATGTCTAACTTGTAAAACTAGTCTTAGTGGTTTATGCAACCGGTGTGGCTTCATTCTCAGAACTTGCACAGACAGTGGAAAGGTCAATAGTTTTGCCCTTCAGGGCTGAACAGTCTAAATTGGCAGGATCCTTCCTGGACAAACTGAAAGGAAGCTATATAAAAACAAAAGGTTGGAGAGTATCTCTACCAAAGGACATTTTATATGAGTTTAATTTAGGGATGACTAGTAGAAACTGACTACTGTTGATTAGTCAGGTCAACTAGTTTACCCAGACATATGATCAATAAGTTATGACAACATATCTTTTCACTTTGTTTCTCTTTAGAGTATGTGCAGTACATTCACGGCAGATAGACGTAAGTGCCATTAAGTACTGAAGCTTTGGTAACAAAACCAACGGTTCAAAAACAAAAAATATAAAAGTGAGGCGAGTAACGCTATTCATTTTGCCACCTTCTCGTGCGCCGACGTTACCAAGCAACGGGGTAAAGAGCTGCTGCTTTGATGATGCAAACGCACCCCGGTTCGGACCCAAATAATATAATATGAACACAGTCCAGCGGAGGCAGGGTGAGGGGGGAGCAATCGAACTCGGGTTCAGACCAGGCAATTGAACCAAGTGTGAAAGCACCCTAAGGCAGCAACTTTTTAAAAGTTTGGGGTCAGTTTCTTTGTTTTTTTAGCAAGGGTATGACAGTTAAGAAATGTATAATGTTTCTTTTTATAACAACAATTGTAATGATTTCTATTTCAGATAAATGCTGTTATTTTGTACCATCAATTCATCATGTTTCCTCAAAAAAAATATTAAGCAACACAACTGTTTTCAACATAGTTCAACAACAATCATCATATTAGAATGTGACACTGAAGACTGGAGTAATGATGCTGAAAATTCAGCTTTGTTATTAAAATTACATTTGAAATATTCAAATATGTATTCTTTTTTTAAATAGAAAGCAGTCATTTTAAACTGTAATAATAATGTTTTACTGTATTATTGATCAAATAAATGCAACCTTGGTGAGCATTAGATGCTTTCAAAAACTTAAAAGACCAAGATTATGCTTATTTTATTGCATAGTTATTTACTGTTAATTAAAAATGTATTTTTTCAAGCAGTGCTTTAATTAAAATGCTTTTGATTTACTGTAGCTATTAAACAGCTTGCACCCCATAGAATCTTTTCTGTCTAGATTTGCAAAAACACATAATGTAAACCCTAAAAAACGCCCACAAAGGATTATATTTTTGTAGAAGCCCAACAGATTATATTTGAATACAAAAGTCATATGATTATTTTTGTTCTTCTGTGAATGGAATGGGGTGATCCATTGATATCAGCCAAGAAAACCACATCTGCAGATGGACAAAACATTTCACAAAGATTAAACAGTCAAAAAGTCTCCTCCTCGTCCTTGTCCCACGGGGGCCTTAGGTAAATCATTGGCCACTACATGGAGAAACAGCCATAGTTGAATATTCTTGGCAAGCCAGCAGCAGAAAACATGCAGCCATGTGAAAAGTCCTGTGCTACAGATCAATCTGCTCCTTTTTTCCCAAAAACATTCCAAACAATCCAAATAGCACTCAGATTGTTAGCAGGACAAAATGAGGACATATCCAGGACCCAGAGGACACAAAAACATAATGTGACAAAAACAAGAACATAATAAAATTAAAGTCTAACTAGCGGAGCTCTGTACAGCCTCTCTCATATGCAATGGGTAATTTATTAAATCTCTTTTTTTGAGGAATGATTGATCACATATTCAAGCAAGTCTGATATATTATGGTCGCTGCTCAAAACACCCTAAGGGATATCACTGGAATGTTGCAATTTAAAAGTTATGTGAGAACCTTCTGAATCATATCCTGTTTAGTTTATAGTTCAGTCTTTTATTTTAATTAATTCCCTCTTACTAAGCTGTTCATTACTGCAATATGAAACATCCCATACCATTTAGTCTACCTGAGCAAAGAAACAGCTCATAAACGAGGCGTTTCACCTTCACTGAGCACAGGTGTGTGATTAAACAAACTAGAGGCTTGCTCTTCAAATGTTACTTCCATCCATATGGTAGATTACACTAGACTGGTTTTAGGTCAGCAATAACCAGAACATTACTATGCCCATGTCTGCCTGTAATTTGACTCCACAGGCAAATGAAGCTTCTGGGTTCACATAAAACAGCAGATAGAAAGCCACTCATTACGTTGATGAAGATAAAAGTGTTGCATGTACTGCACATGCCTACTATGTCAGCTAGTACATGTGCTTCCAAGTATTATCACTTAATAAATCAGATTAAAGTCTGTCTGCGAAGTCATTTGCCTTGAGACGCACATAAAGGCAGAAAACTGGATTCATTAAACAATCTTTGAGCAGACAAGCTATCTTCTGTGCTTGGCACACAGGCTGTTTCCTTTGGCAGCGTACACAAGCCCTTGTTTCACCTAATGACTTCCTTAGTTTCACTCTGTTTTCCCCCTGTGCATGCAGTTTCTTAACTGTGCATCACCATGAGGGCCTGATCTGAGATGCTTTGCTTTTGCTGAGCCAGCAGAACAACATAGTAATTTTTTTTCTCTCTCTCTCTCTCTCCTTACGCTTCCCACTCCTTTTTCGACATCTGGCAGAGGTTCACAGGCAGAAAGCTCTTATGTGAGTTTCTGTTTTGTTTGACCATGGTGACTCTATAGCTTTATGGGTGTTTTGCCAATCAAGCGAGCCTAAAGCGCAATCTGAAAGTTAATTCATTCAGACTCCAGGCATCATTTCCCTCCGTCAGCGATGCATTCCAAAGATTTTGATGCCTGTCGGCATGTATCCAACAGGAAATATTTTTATTTAAAATCCCAAAAAAAAAGGAAATATGCCCTCCTCACACTAATCCAATATGAGAAGAATGTTATCAGGAGTGAATATCTAACAGAAATATGTGGAAAGCAGATCCATCATCTTATGTGTTTGTTGTGTATATATATATATATATATATATATATATATATATATATATATATATAAACACTGTTTGGGGATGGGTGACGTTTTGCCTTAAAATATACAATATGGGATATTTGTCTTACACCAATACAGTCTAACATGAGAAGAATGTAATCAGGAAAGAACAATTAAGTCAAATATATGTGGGAAAGAAAAAGAAAGAAAGAAAGAAAGAAAGAAAGAAAGAAAGAAAAAGAAAGAAAGAAAGAAAGAAAGAAAGAAAGAAAGAAAGAAAGAAAGAAAGAAAGAAAGAAAGAAAGGAGTTGATGATGAAGTCATCTTTACTTTTGCTGTCTGCTCACACTGACTCTGTAGCAATACACCTTGCTGAAGTTCAGTAATGAAAACCTTTCTAGGCTCATAAGTTTTTCATGGAAATGACAAACACCATGACTATTCGAACTTACCACTTCGACAACTTTTAAAATACCGAAATGTGATTTGAGATAGTCCAGGTCACACCTGATGGCCCTGAACACGTTCCTGGAGTGCACGGGCTCGGTGGTCGGCTGATACGGACTATTGGCTCCTGAAATCATCGAGGTGTTGGAGGCCTCGCCATCAAAGCCCTCTGCATCCTCGTTATTCCTCATGCTGAACTCTTTTATCTCCACGTCCCGCCCAGATACAAGAGCAGATTTGGGTCCGAAACAGCGATCCTCTGGTCCTCTGAAAACAGCCAGGCAGAAAACAATGTCTCAAAAAAGAACAACCCTCGTTACAAAACGGGCACCGTAAACTCCAGCCGTGTGTCTGACTTACAGATCCCGAGCCCAAACACTACATCCACCTCTCCGTAATCTCCAAACCCATTCCTGCCTTTGTGCTGTGCTCGGATCCTGTTATGAATAGAGCTGAACGAGCTCGAATGATCACGGCTGTTCTCATGGCAGTGTCCATATTTCACAGTTTCTGGATGCAGAATGTAATGTTGCTGCGAGTCTCCGCCCCCAAACTACAATCCTGCTTGGAAAGACGCTTTCAAGTAAAGTCTTTACGACTGATGTCAGAGAAACAAAAGCACAAAAGAGTCATAATCATAACGTCAAGCTTTGAGTTATTGTCTTCCCTTATGCAGGTAAAGAACGCAATAGCCTATACGATTTAACAAATGCGAGACGACACAGTAGATTAATCTGTCGCTATGGCAAGCCGGTTTAGCATATAGGGGAGAGCGGGGCACAACCTAACGCTTTTTGACTTTCCCAGTTTGTGTAAATCCACTTGGGGTTCAGAGTATTTATTTTTTCCCACATTAATTTCACATGTCTAGTACAATTGTGTGGTTTTGTTTCATTAATATGGTGTATAATTTTTTTCTTGATTTGCCCCGGAAGAATGGAAGTGAAATGTGACAACATGCCCCATAGGTGGGGTACATTATAACATGTGAGGGGGCACAATGTAACCTCACCAAATGACAGCTTAAAATGTTACCTGATATAATCAAAGAAATATACATGACAAACTAAAATATTTTGTCAATAAAATACAATTATTAACTTTTTTTAAATAAAAAAAGGCATTTTTTATCATTAAAAATACATTTTTTTAGTTTGACAACAAACACATCGCTAAACACAGATATACAGCATTTCTGAACACTGACAGTCTTTATTCACCCTTTTCTCATGGTTTCTCAAAAGAATTCATAAAAGTATAGAATATGATAGTGTAGTTCTAATAGGGGCTCATTGTAACGCAGTGTTAACACATCCCACCTGAGCAACTGGGATTTAAACCATGGCTCGTGTCTTCTGCTGTTAGATCAGCATTAAAGAACCAACTGTTAAATAACAGATAGAAGATTACAATAATATCAGATTTGTCTTATTTTAAATAAACACAAAAACAGAGATAAAAAATAAACTTAAGACATTTACTTTTGCTATGGTTAAATAAATGTTCAGTGATATCTTCCAAAGATTTCTTAATTTTGGCACATTTTATTTTCTAAATAATGTTGATATGGCAACTAGTAAATACACAAAGTTTCGTCATCCTAGCATTTGTGGAAAGTGTTAAACCATGCGTGCTACAACTAACCCGCGTTAGGTTGTGCCCCGTGCGCCTCTATTCCTTAAAACGAACTTAAATTGGAACAATTTGACAATGAATTTTACAGGCATACTGTTCACTTCTACATGTTCCAATTGTTGCTGGTAAAACTGTGCTAAAATTTAAAAAAATCTTTGGTAGTGCTTAATATTTAACCATCGTGAATATCACAGAAGTTATTTATCTCAGATTTTAGTGTAAAATTATTAAAATCTGCTATTATTTTAATCTCTGTTTAGCATTTTAGATAGTTTAACACTTAGCTAACTAGCAGAATCCGAGATGCATAGATGGGGTACGTTGTAACACTGCGATACAATGTGCCCCACATATATAACTTTTATGAATTCTATTGAGAAACCAAACGGGTGAATAACAGACATCCCACCCTGCAATAACTCATTTCCAGGAGGAAGTGCAGGACATTCCTGGAATTTCCGGAAGAGGTGGGATGTCTGGAATAAAGACTGTGAGTCCATGTTCAATGTTCTGAAATGATTGTTTCAAGAAATGTATAGCATTCTGTCTTGTCTATTTGTCTCCTGTTGTGTGAGAGCTGTGTGGAGGGAGGGGATGGATGTATTGTGTTCAGCTGTTTTTCTGGTTGTCTGAATGTGATTCTTCATCTGTTTGACATTGTTTTGAACTATGATGTATAACAGCTTTGCAATGTGTTCATTGTCAAACTCCAACATTAGTTTGTTTTTAATTATTAAAATGTCATTTTATATGAGAAAGTTTACAACTGTATTTTATTGACAACATATTTTAATTTGTCTTGTATATATTTTTTATTAGATCAGGTAACAATTTTAGCTGCCATTTGGTCATGTTACAACATGCCCCATCAATGGGAATTCTGAAGTCCAAATGGATTTACACAAACTGAGAAATTTAAAAAGTCTTAGGCTATGCCCAGCTTTTCCCTACCTGATGCTGAAATTGAAAAAGATAGTAGGAAGTAATCATGTAATGACTATTTAAAGAAGAAAAAAAAAGTGGGCCATTGGGCCCACCTGTAGCAAATAAATATTAGGTAAATGAATACATGTTAATTCAGCTTGCCACATTGTGCCCGTTGTTAAACCCTAGTATAGACAGCAGTTGATACTTTTTCTTATGTAAACGTATGTACTTTCTACCAGCTTAATATGTAGAGACAATAAGTCGTTTGTAGATTGATTTAACCCAAAAATTGTAAATGCGGTCAGTAGTCTATACATACTGTAAACATATTAGAATATATTCTATGTATACACACCAAACATATTAAGTTAAAAGTATAAAACACATTTTATATTCTATATAAGTTTGTTATATGACTTTGTGAACACACAGAACGTGTGTAGCCTTAAGATTGCATTTTTGGAAATTTATGCATGTACAAATTTTCATCAAACATGACTCCAAATGGTACTGACACCAAATAATTGTTAGAAACTCGGAGAACAGCACTGCCCCCTACTGGTTTGGTTCCAAAAATCTGTCTGAAAAAGGCATCTCAAACCATTTCAAATTATCAGTCTCATTTTTTTTTTTTTTCTTTTATGGTCTATGGTATCAATAGATGTACTGACAACCAAAATATACATTTTTGTAGTAATCAGTAATGTAATGCTGTGCATCTTCTGAAATTAAATGAACCGACAGAAGCAATAAAAATTTATATATAAAAAAACTAAACCACAAGATATTTGTAGTCTGGATTTGTAATTTATTTAAGCCAGGACTGGAAAAAAAAAAAAAAAAAAAAAAAAAAAAAAGACATTTCCTTATCTTGTTTGCATTAAAGCAAGATTTCACATGGCCACAAACTGCATCAAGTTAAAGCCATACAATCAGACTCACTTTACGGTATAGACCACAAACAGTCCTTTGTGTGAATAGAAAGGTTTTTCAATTCATGTATAGAAAATTGTGGAAGCCAGAGCATTTTCTCAACATTTTCTTACTTACAGGGGTAAGTGCATATTAGAAGGATTATACAGAACAAAGCGGACAACATCCATTCTAGTCTGAATGAAATACATACAAAATGTGCTGTTCATTATGTAATTGCAATCAACCCCAACCAAGGGAAAGAAATCAATGAAGCTGAAGCAAAGTAAACTCATTTCTTTTGGTGGCCACCCTTAGACCTTTTATCCATTGTGGGTCTCCTTTGGGAAAACAGATGGGTTCTGAGTTAGGAAGCTTTTTCAAGTACTTCAGGCGTCTCAGGAGCAGCTTGTTAGTTTTTCAATTTCTTAGTCCTTTAAATTTTTGCTTATATTTGCACCAAGCTACTAATAAAGCCAGTAACCAGCAAAATTTGTGTAGGAAACAAAACAAAACAAAAAAAGTTTAAATGCTAACAACGTGTTGCTTTTTAAAATGTAACTAAGATGAATTAATAACAGTTCTTCACTTCCAGTAAAACGGTTATAACGCCATGTCTTTTGGTGGAAAAAAGGAGCCATGTTCACACAGGAATGTGTCAGTCATACTTAGTGAGATTTCAGTCACATAGCAAATGCAGAATGCAATGAAATACTTAAGTGCATCTTAAGTGCATTTAAGGTTATAAGAGTAGAATGTTTTATGTGATCGGGGGCTTCATTAGTGACAACCAAGAAATTGAAACAAGAGGTATATAGTCCAGACTTAATGTTGTGCTTGAATATCAGCAAATGCTTTAGCCCTGCCCATCATAAATGGAAACCGTTAAGCAATATTATGCAGAATAAATGAAAATTTCACTCGAGTTCCTTATCTCTAGTTTGGTATGAGATTTTTCTTTTCATATTTCTAACACAAGTTCATGCAAAACAACAGTAAACTCTACACGTCTTGTGGTCTATTCCCTTGAAGAGCTTTAAAAAAAAAAAAAAAAAGGACAAAGACTTCAAACTCTAGTGGAAAAAAAAAAAAAAAAATTTTTTTTTTATTTATATATATTTATATTTATATATATATATATATATATATATATATATATATATATATATATATATATATATATATATATATATATATATATATATATATATATATATATATATATATATATATATATATATATATATATATATATATATATATATATATATATATATATATATATATATATATATATATATATATATATATATATATATATATATATATATATATATATATATATATATATATTTATATATATATTATATATATATATATATATATATATATATATATATATATATATATATATATATATATATATATATATATATTTATATATATATATATATATATATATATATATATATATATATATATATATATATATATATATATATATATATATATATATATATATATATATATATATATATATATATATATATATATATATATATATATATATATATATATATATATATATATATATATATATATATATATATATATATACACATATATATATATATATATATACACAAACCACCACAGTAAACAGAGGATCCGTTTTGGAATGATGGCTTCTCCAGGCTCGGCCAAGAGCGGCCACCTGGGAGAAATTTAGGGCAGCTACTCAACATAGACATAACATGTGGATTCTACATCTTTGGTTCCAGATTCCAATTCTCTGCGTTTTCCTTTTTCATCTGAAAATGTAATGATCATTTAAAAGCCACTTTAGCTGCTCCATTTCTCCACTACAACATCAAGGTTAAAAACCTTAAGAAAACCATTACATCATGTCTGTGGACGATTTGTCAAGCTAAACCAACTAAACTGGTTACATGTTCAATGACCAAAAAAAGAAAAAACGTTTGCTTGACAAGAAATTCAATACGATACAGTATCAGTAGTGGAAGAAAATGTTGAGAAATTCACTATGAAGACGGACAAGGCTGTTGTATGGACTCAAACCTACCCTGAGTGAAGAGACCGAGCATGTGGAGTGACAACAGTGAATGCTACACTGAAGGCAAAGTCGTCACTTCCAGTGGGCACTGAGGCAGGGCACACAAAACAAACATGCGTCGCCTACAGAGACACCTACGCTGCGCAGAAAACGGGAATGTTTAACATGAATCAGTCCTCAAGCTATACATACGATATCTCATTTGTAAGGACTGACAAAAGACACGATGTACAGTCTGTCACTTGGCCACATGAGAATGGTGCTAGTGGTTTAAGCCACAATTTCAAAGTTGAGGGTGGGACGACTTTTATGTGGACACTGACATTCACGAATTGAAAGGCAAGCTCCCTATGGCAGCAAAAAAGAATCTAGGCAAATGGAGTAAGCAAAATGTGTAATTTTAGCAATAAATCAATGACCACAGACAAAAAAACTAAACAAAAACAAAAATAAATTACATGAAGCTGGATAAAAATAAAAAAAAACTATTGACTGTTGATGCTACAGTGCAATTCCACTTTTGGAGACAAGCACCTCCACTATGACACAGGCACTTGGGAGTTATACTAGGAAAGATGCCCTGCCCCTCTCCTCCAAAAACAACCATAGCCAAAAGAAAATGCTCAGCCTGATACTCATCAATGCATGTTTCATCTGAAATAGTTCTCCATAAATTGTTAAAATAATTCAATTTAATACAAAATCAAATCAAAGCTCGTATAGCAAATATTTAGCGCGTATTTACATAATTCAAAGCGGCGGTGTGGCAATGTCTGCCATTCCTGTATGCTGAAGGCCAATGGGTATTTGTCATTAGTGTCATGACATCAGTGATGCTAACCATGTTAAGTGAAGCTTAACGTCTCACTGATAAAACACAGAGGAAATAAAAAGCTTGCTTTGCTTTCTTCTTTATAAATACATCAGCATAAATGCAACTATATTTGTACACACTATATTCTTTTTGCAAGTACTTCTTGTTTTCGATGAATATGTTTAGGCTTTTAGCAGTAGTTGTAGCAGATTACAACACGAAGCGACCGCTCGTTGAATGCAGAAGTGCGTATCTGCTCTCGTCAGGAGGAGGGGAATGGGTGCAGTTAAAGGTGTCCCAAGCTAAGCAAGGCCCCACACTTTAGAGGTTTGACTGCCTCCTTAAGGAGAGAGCACCCATTACCTGACCTGCCATGCCACACCAAAAATTAAATCACCACAAATGAACAAACAAACATAGAAAGGGGTCTGGAAATGAAAACAAAGAAAAGCAGTTGCATCTTTTCAAAAATCTACCTCTCTTTCCCCCACAACATCAGAGCCTGTACATCTGACAGAATCCCAACACTTTTCCGATCTGTTTGCTGATTGAAACACAAGGTGGGGGGAATTTTGGTCATGAATAGCATTTTTTTTTTTCTCCTTTGTCATTACATGTTAATTTCCAGAGTGGACAATGCTGTCGACGCGCTCATGCCTCGTTCTCCGTCGCTGGGGTGTCGTTGGCCGTTACCATTGAGTCGGGTTTACGAGACATTCGGTCCAGTTCCGCCTGGACGTCAGTCAAACCCGGCTTCTGCCCTTGGAAAAAAGAGAGAAAGAAAAAAAACAGAGTAATCTCCTGTAGTTTCTGTTTTGTATATAGAAATAACACAGGTTGGTTATGTGGGAACCAGTTCGGTGGATGTGGGTGAGTGCTGCATGCTGGTATGCATTCAAAAGGAGCATGCTGAGCAGCTACACAAATGCAAACTCGCTGAGAAAGACATGAAAAAAAAAAAAAAAAGGGGTTCTTAAAGCACTACTTCATTACATGCTGGGACCACACCGCCAGGTAAAGAACAGAAAAGTGTTAATATATTAGAACTTCACGTAAACCACTGTAACAAAACATCATAAATAAAAAGTGCAGTTGTTATGAATTTGGCATCATTTTAAGTATGAAAACCAGCGAGTATGAGATATCACCATCCATGGTGGCATCACTCACACAGGCTTTTCAGCCCATTTCTTCTGCTTACTCTCTCTGGCTCTAAGGGTAAAACTCCACAAAAAACAGCATTGTCCAGAGGAAACAAAAGAACATTGTGACAGAAGGTGATCAGGTGAACCTCATGAAGGATTGTACAAGACCTAATTCAGCCCAAAATCAAAAAAAAAAAAAAAAAAAAAAAAAAAAAACTTTTTTCCATGTATTCCCAGTTTTTGCATTCAATAATACGCCTATTAGTCACTATGGGCAACACTCACAAATATAAAAATCAACCTATCGCTCCACAAACTCATTTTGATAACTTTTTTGTCAGGGGTATCTTGAGATGGTGTATACCCAATTTCATATAATTCAGACAAATGGCTTGTGTTCCCTTTCAAGCGGTCAGTTGTACTGCGTTGAAGACACTGCGGGGCAATTCCTATTTCCCATTTCCACTGAAAGCTTATTAAAAAAAAAAAAAAAAAAAAAAAAAAAAAAAAAAAAAAAATCACACAGTGCTTACTGCACAGCCATAGTCATGGAGAGGCTTCTCATGCGCCATTGGCTGGCCAGCGGGAACTGCATGAACCAATGGCAGAGCGGCGTAATTGCGCAAACCAATCGGTGCCGTCTCCCCTGCGCTCTCCGGCACTCCAGGTGTATCCTTTTCAATATCCTCTCGAAAAAGAGCACAAACGACATTATAGTGTCGAGCCACCTCTGTGGCACATGCAGCTCCGAGGAGGACGGCCATGGGGAGTGTGTATTCTGTCTGGGCAAGGCCCACGTGGATGCAGCGTTCACCGGGTCGGGCTGCTCTCACTGCGAGAGCATGCCAATCTCCTCTCTCCGCTCACGGAGGCTTTCCGCGACCTCAGGAGCCCCACAGACCTGGCCCTTCGTGCTACCAAAGCCACTGCACAAGCCATCCATTGTTCTATGGCCAGCCTAGTCGTGCTGGAAAGGCATTTATGGCTGAACTTGATGGAGATAAAGGATGCCGACAAAACCGCCTGCCTTGATGCGCCAATCGCACCTAACGCCTATTTGGCCCAGTGGTGGACGGATTCGCGGAGAGATTCACTACGGCACAGAAGGTGCCCCAGTTGTGCCCGGTGTGCTCCAGCTCTGTTTCAAGCCACCCTAGAGCGCCGCCTCAACCGCAGCAGAAAGCGCATGCGCCATTCAGCCCCGCCCACCGCCTGAGCAGAGACAGCATCCTAGTCAAACGAAGCGCTTCCCAAACCCTAAACAACAGGGACCCCGGCCTAAGATTACGCTGGAACCTGAACAGAGGAAGAAGTCCTAATCCACCGAGCAGGGTTAGGTCCCACGAGAGCCGAACTGCCCTCCAAAAAGCTCAAAGTTTCTCTTCAACGGCCCGTTACAGTTCTGGTCGTGAAAGACAATGTTGTTGTGTGTGTTGCGAGTGCAAGCAACACACACAACAACACACACTAGTAGCACTGATGCCAGTGCTACTAGTGCGTGCTACTAGTACTGGCATCAGTCAAACGTGTGGGTGACATACGAGCGCTCTCTGTGAACGCTTCCTGTCTGGAGTTTGGCCCAGGAAACTCCAAAGTCATCCTCAAACCAAGACATAAGTGGTTGCCCTCTCAGCCCTTCCCTCACGGAGGATGAGAGACAATTGCACCTGCTCTGCCCGGTCAGGGCACTCAGGATATATGTTGAGCAATCCTCCCACTTCAGACAGTCGGAGCAGCTCTTTATAAGTTTTGGTGGCCGCACAAAAGGCTGTCCAGTCACCAAGCAAAGCTTACCCAGATGGCTGGTTGACGCTATTGCGTTAGTTTATGACTCTGTGGGCCTACAATGCCCCATAGGTATCAAAGCACACTCCACCAGAGGCATGGCCTCTTCCTGGGCATGGTCCAGTGGAGTTTCCATCGATGATATCGGTAGAGCGGCAGGTGGGTCCTCACCGTCTACATTTACCAGATTTTATAACCTGGAGGTCCCTACTCTGCAGGCACAAATCCTTGGTGTACAAGTAAGAGGTTAGCCTCTATGAGCCCACTCCTCGCCAAGCGACATTTGGAGCCTCATGTACCCAACGCTCCAGTGTTAATTCTATTCCTTCAGTGTATAACTGGCCTCTGTGAGCCCAGTTTGCAAAGGAATGTATCTAGATATGTCATAACTCTGGTCTGGGGCCCTTCTTTCAGCGCTCTAGCATGAGGTAGTACATATCGTTGTGCTATCACTGGCACGGCGGGATTATATACATTCCCGTAGCGTCTTCGATGCAGTACGACTGACCATTCGAAAGGAAACATACTCAGTTACCTAATGTAACCTCGGTTCCCTGAGATAAGGGAATGAGTACTGCACAAGACGGCCATGCTATGAAGCTCACGTTTGGCGACCGTCGCTTCAGTCGTTAAACCTGAGAATATGGCAATGTAAGCGTCTTTTATAGGCAGATGTCCCACCCATTCTGGCGAGTTCTGTGCTCAGCTTCAGCTTATACTAATATATAATATATACCGGTCAAACGTTTTTGAAAAAAATGGTTTTTAGAAGAAGTCTCTTCTGCTCACCAAGGTTGCATTTATTATAAAAAACATATAATTATTATGAAATAATATTGTGAAATAATATGTAAAATATTTGAATATATTTTAAACTGCATTTTATTTCTGTGACTTTCAGCATCATTACTCCAGTCTTCAGTGTCAAATGATCCTTCAGAAATTATTCTAATACGCTGATTTGCTGCTCAAACATTTATTATTATTATGAATGTTGAAAACAGTTGTGTAAAAAATTTTTTAGGATTCTTTGATAAAAAGAAAGTTCAAAAGAACAAAAGAAGAAATATAAAGCTTTTGCAACATTGTACTACCGTTTTTTTTTTTTTTTGGGAATAACTTTTGGGAAAGAATACATTTATTCAGCAAGGATGCATTAAATTGATCAAAAGTGACAGTATAGACATTTATAATGTTGCAAAAGCTTTATATTTCATATATATGCTGTTCTTGGGAACTTTCTATTCATCAAAGAATCCTGAAAAAAAAAAAATAATAATTGTTAACTGTTTTCAACCTTGATAATAATAATAATAAAAAATGTTTCTTGAGCAGCAACTCATCATATTAGAATAATTTATGAAGGATTATGTGACACTGAAGACTGGAGTAATGATGCTGAAAATTCAGCTTTCATCACAGAAATAAATTGCATTTTAAAATATATTAAAATAGAAAACTAGTGAGTGAGTGAGTGAGTGAGTGAGTGAGTGAGTGAGTGTTGTGCCGATGGACGATATCATCCATCTGACCAACATCACAATGGAGCACCACCATTGGAGTCTTGTTGTGAGTGCGACACACACTAATCCAAAAACTTAGCAGGGATTGCTCTGTAAATTAAATTGAGAGTATAACTAATGCATATATGTAGTCTAAGCTAGATATAGCCAACATTTTGAAATAATAAACAAGGCTCAAACATCCATTTCAGTGTTTTCAGCCTGTAAAACATTTAAACGATTATCAGTAAATAATGGTAACCTAAAGAATATAAGAAAATTTTATATTAGTTCAAAAAATATTTGTTTCATAGCCTATTTCCCGGCAAAGGTGCGTCATATGCCGCTCTGCGCTTTGAGATGAATGTGGGACACGAGCTGGATAAGACACCTTTTCGAATATCTTCGTCTTCATGTTTTCTCCTGATGTTGCAAAGCAACACTTGTTGTAAAAGGTCTGAAGAGTGAATTTTATCTTCCACAGGGTCAAGACATTTTGGCTATGTTTGATTATGGCGATGTGGATTGGGACATGTTCCGAGCGAGTTCAGCTGACGTAAGCGAGTTCACAGACGTGGCGCTTTGCTTCATCAACACGCTTACAGAGCAAGCCACGCAAACAATAACAATAACGTCCTTCTCAAATCAGAAACCGTGGGTGGACAATTCAATCCAGCCAGCGGCAGTGAACGACACGACGCACTGCTGCTTACAACGCCGGTCTCCATTCAGGGAATATGAATGAATACAGATCGTCCTGCTATGCTCTCAGACGAGCAGTTAAAGCCGCAAAACTCCGTTATAAAGACCGAGTGGAGTCTCATTTCCAACTCAACGACTCGCGGCGCATGTGGCAAGGTCTGAGGTCCATCTGCTCCTTTGGATCTAAATCCTCTGCAGAGGTGAACGCTGATCCGTTGCTCGTGTGAGCGAAGTTAAACTCTTTCTATGCTCGCTTTGACTGTAACCGCTGCAACGCGACTCCGCCAAGTGGCGCGTTAGAGGAAATTACTCAGAGCAGCAACAATCACGTGATCTCTGTCTCGGAGGATGAAGTTCGGAGAGCACCTCAAGCGTGTGGACGTCAGGAAAGCTGCTGGGCCGGATGGTATTTCAGGTCGTGTTCTGCGGTCCTGTGCTGATCAGCTCACCGGGTTGTTTACATCTATCTTTAATGAGTCCTCGCTACATCTGTGGTCCCCACCTCCTTCAAAAATCCACCATCATCCCTGTCCCTAAGAACAGTAAACCCTCTTGCCTAAATGACTATCGTCCAGTGGCTCTCACGTCTATAGTCATGAAGGTCTTTGAGAGACTCATTAAAAACACCATTTGCGCCTTCATTCCTGACACTTTGGACCCTCTTCAGTTTGCCTATCGTCCCAATAGATCGA
This sequence comes from Paracanthobrama guichenoti, assembly GCA_018749465.1. Lineage (NCBI taxonomy): Eukaryota > Metazoa > Chordata > Actinopteri > Cypriniformes > Gobionidae > Paracanthobrama > Paracanthobrama guichenoti. Next base: position 33,947,725 of record CM031949.1, read on the forward strand.
CTGAAGATGCCATCTCTCATGTCCTCCACTCCTCCCTCACTCACATCGACAGCAAAAGTGGGAACTACGTAAGACTGCTATTTATTGACTATAGCTCAGCCTTTAACACCATAGTTCCCACCAAGCTAACCTCCAAACTCCTGGATCTCGGCCTGAATCCTTCTCTCTGCCACTGGATTGAGGACTTCCTCACTGGCAGGCCTCAGGTGGTGAGAATAGGCCAGTCCACCTCCACCTCCATCACCCTGAGTGTGGGAGCTCCACAGGGCTGTGTCCTGAGCCCCCTGCTCTACTCTCTCTACACGCATGACTGTTTGTCCACACACAGCTCCACCTCTATCATCAAATTTGCTGATGATACTGTTGTCCTGGGCCTCATTTCCAACAACAATGAGACGGCATACTTGGACGAGGTGGAGCATCTAACATCATGGTGCCAGGACAACTGTCTCTCTCTGAATGTTGGCAAGACCAAAGAAATGATTGTGGACTTCAGGAAGAGACAGCAACGGACATACTCCCCCTCATGATCAGCGGGTCACCAGTAGAGAGAGTGAGCAGCTTCAAGTACCTGGGAGTAAACATCTCCGAGGACCTGACCTGGACTGCTCACATTCAGACACAGGTGAAAAAGCCAGGCAAAGACTGTACCACCTGCGCCAGCTGAGGAAATTCAGGGTTTCACCAGCTATCCTGAAAACTTTCTATTTAGGGGCGATAGAAAGTGTTTTAACTCAGTGCATCACAGCGTGGTATGGGAACAGCACCAGTCATGACCGCAAAGCCCTGCAAAGAGTAGTGCGCTTATCCGAGCGTATCTCAGGGTCAGCTCTCCCGTCTCTGCAGGACGTCTACACCAAACGCTGCAAAGGTAGAGCTACCAAGATCATCAAGGACTCTAATCACCCTGCAAACCCTCATTTCACGCTGCTACCATCTGGTAGCGCTTCAAGCCTGATGGCCAAAACTGAGAGACTCAGGAGGAGCTTCTTCCCCAGGCCATCAGACTCCTGAACTCAGTCACTTAACATCACGTGACTTCACTTCAGGATAAACATCGATACACTGACATTGCACTGCACTTTCTGTTCTCGTTGTTACTGTGTAACAACCTGTCATAAACCTGTTTGCACATTATACTCTTTATACATTTGTTAACCACATATTTATAAGTCTACAGTTTACTCACTGCAAAGTCTACTTCAATTATTTTATTCCACTTTATCCTTATTTGTTACCTTTTTTTTCTCTTGACTTGATTATTTATAATTCTACAGATATAGACATATATATATATATATATAGAGAGAGAGTACTTTTTTTTTATATCCTATTTCTATTATAATTTCTTCCTTGTGTTTTTAACTGTGAATTTGCACTGTCCATGGAGCGGACCTGTTTACATTTCACTGCCGGTTGTATATTCTGTATATAACTGTGTATGTGACAAATAAAACTCTTGAATCTTGAATCTTGAATTATGCACTGCCAGAGAAAACAAAAGTAAAATTGCCGGTGTGTGTGTGTGTGTGAAATGCGCTATTCAAATAAACTTGACGCGCCTTAGCAAGGTGTAATAAGCACAAACTGTGTTAAATAAAATATGAAGTATAAAGGTATTCGTCCTACAGTGTTTTTTCTACTTTACCACAGTAAAGGATGTGAATTATAATATATAGACTTAATTATAAGCAAACGAAAGGAAGAAACGTTTATAATTCCCTGTGAAAATGAGTGCGACGCAAGTGAAGATTTGGGAAAAGAAACGAGATATATGTCCATATCCAGTGGGATAAAATGGACTAACGTTAGGCCTATTGTTAAAATTCACGGAAATTGGAAAATCGGGTGACCAGATCGTGCGTGTGTGTGTGTGTGTGTGTGTGTGTGTGTGTGTGTGTGTGTGTGTGTGTAAAGAGCAAAACGGAAAAAAAAGCTAACAAATCTTAAATTGGGCTCAGCCTACCTCTCTCATTCGGCATGAATCCACAGCCTATGTTTTCATGGCTGCGATGTAACATTTAACTGCAAATTTATTTCCTTTGTAAACAAAGCTTTGTGCTTCACTCCTGTGGTAATATTCACGTAAAACAGCATTCACATACAAAACACTGGGTTAAATAACGAAATTATAGTTTTAAATAGAAAATAGTACAGTCCCTTTTTTTTGACAAAACTGTCAAAAAGTATTCTAATATTCACAGCTTGGTAAAGCCCATTGAGTCAATTTTTGCAAAGACATAAGTGTTGCCTTGTCATATGAGCTTCACCTGTGACTAATAATGGATCAATTAGGTCTCAGGTGTGTATAAAAAGAACCCCAGTACACTAGACCTTCACATCAACTGCAACTAGACCTCTGCAAACATGCCTAAGAGTCACCCTGAGACTAAAGTTTTGATTATCAAGAGGCCGAAGACCAGATCCACTACTGATGTGGCAGACACCTTCAATGTGTCTCAGTGTCAGAGACAGAGGATAAAAAAAAAGATTTGAAGAGACTGGAGATGTTTTTGACAAGCCCAGGTCAGGCAGACCCCGCAAGACAGCTGCTCGAGAGGACCGTTTGTTGGCTCGAAAATCCAAGGCCAGCCCATTTTCCACTGCAGCAGAGCTCCACGAGACCTGGTCACCTGAAGTCCCCGTGTCAACCAGAACAGTTTGTCGGATTCTGTCTCGAAATGGCCTCCATGGTCGAATCCGTGCCCAGAAGCCAGCACTAAACAATTGAAAAACCGTGTGGCATTTGCCAAGGCCCACAGCCTGCTAAAAGGATGGATGCTGGAAAAGTGGCAAAAAGTGGATTTTTCAGATTAATCTTCTGTTGAATTACACCACAGTCGGCGCAAATATTGCAGGAGACCTACTGGAGCCCGCATGGATTCGAGATTCACCCAGAAAACAGTGAAGTTTGGTTGCGGAAAAATCATGGTCTGGGGTTACATCCAGTATGGGGGTGTGCAAGAGATCTGCAGGGTGGAAGGCAACATCAATAGTCTAAAATACCAAGAAATCTTAGCTACCTCTTATATTCCCAACCATAAAAGAGGCCAAATTATGCAGCAGGATGGTGCTCCATCGCATACTTCCATCTCCACATCAAAGTTCCTCAAGGCGAAGAAGATCAAGATGCTCCAGGATTGGCCAGCCCAGTCACCAGACATGAACATCATTGAGTATATATGGGGTAGGATGAAAGAGGAAGCATGGAAGACGAAACCAAAGAATATTGATGAACTCTGGTAGGCATGCAAGACTGCTTTCTTTGCTATTCCTGATGACTTCATCAAAAAATTGTATGAATCCTTGCCAAACCGCATGGATGCAGTCCTTCAAGCTCATGGAAGTCATACAAGATATTAAATTTGGATCTCACAGCACCACTACTTAATTTGCTGACCTATTTTTGTATTTGCAGTAAATTTGTTCAATTTCTCTACAGGCGACAAAACTTTTGTCTTGCCAAAATTTTACCTTTCTGTCTTGATTAAATGATACTAATGAAATAAAAACTAATTTATAACTAATGAAATAAATGAACTAATTTATTTCAGTGCATTAAACATCATTTGGGAGGGTTTTAGCTTTTCATATGCGCCATTTCTAACACCAATTGATTCATTAAAAGTCAGGTTAATAGCAGGTGTTTCTACAAAATAGATAAGCGACAAGACTTTTGTCAGGGACTGTATTTATGTAAAGAGATATTAAAATAAAAGTGCACAACTCTTCTTAAGTGGAAGGAAGCTACTTTTTTTCCCCTCACGTGCAACCTAGCGGGGATGAGTCCTTATTTGGGTTAGTAAAATAACAAAATTATAGTTAAGTAGAAAATAGTATTTATGTAAAGAGATAAAATATAGTAAATTATATATTTAAAAAAAAAATTAAAACGACGATATCATCTTCCATCGTGATGATTTACTGTAAACATTGTCAACTTTGGGTAAGATATGACCCATACATGGCAGTACTTTGTGAGATTCACCTGTTCCTAGACTTGAGGCTGGCAAAGGAAGAATTTACCTGTTTTCTTGGCAGAACCTTGTACAGCCGCTCCTGCTCCTGCCCCTGGTGTCCCAGGACTGCCCGGAGCACCTGTCTTTTTACTTAGCAGACTGTTGAAGAAGTTGGCCAGCACTCCCTCATTTGCTGCTGCTCCTATAAACACACACAAATTAAATATCATGACCTCAAGAGACAATGGGGAGGCCCAACTGACATTCATTTACACTGAGCTATTGAAAAGAACATCCAGAATTAGAATTCCCACCATTATAATACAGAGGGCTATGTTTTGATTTCATTTACACTAACTACAATGTTCACAAGCTGGCTATCAACTGAAAGATGGTAAAAAAATGTCAAAAATGTGAAATATGATACCTGATACCCTACAGGGCGGTAAGGTTTAAGATTCAATTAAAGTTGATTTAATTAAAGGGACTGAATCTATTCCTGCTGGTATGTGATATGCTGTCCAGCTGAGCTTAATGATGGGAAAATTTCATTTTTCCCACACCAACTGGAACCAGCAGGAATATATTGTTTAGGGAATTATTCCAACGATCTCCTCAGGAGGGCAGTGTTTTAAAGAGGTTAGAAGAACACTGCAAGACAGAGGCAGAGGGATGATCCAGCAAAATGAGATGTGTGTGGGAGAGAAAGAAAGAAAGAAAGAGAAAAAGAGAACAAAGTGCTCATATTTAGACTCTCACAAAAACACTGTTTTTGCTTGACTGCACAATCATGTGTTATTCGTGCCACCCTGATGAACAGAGAGCCATGGGATCACAAAGCTTTCATTTAGGTTCTGCATCAAATGGTACATGTAATCTTGCGAGGCAAGATATCTTACCTTTCATGTTGGGGTCTGGTTTCTTCACTGAGGTCATGGGTGAGACACTAGCCACATTTGTGGGCCCTGTTCGGCCTGTGGGCCGGGGTGAACCAGATGCAGTCCGGGCAGGAGACTCCTATACACATACACAAAGCAAACAAAATACAGGTGTCAGGAAAATGCAAAAGCAAAAAAAAAATTCTCACTACACAAAATGATCACTAAAGATGAATCTAAAATGCAAATCAATCAAGGCAAAAGACTACATATACATATATATATATACACACACACACACACACACACACACACCCCTAAAGGATTATTAGGAACACCATACTAATACTGTGTTTGACCCCCTTTCGCCTTCAGAACTGCCTTAATTCTACGTGGAATTGATTCAACAAGGTGCTGAAAGCATTCTTTAGAAATGTTGGCCCATATTGATAGGATATCATCTTGCAGTTGATGGAGATTTGTGGGATGCACATCCCAAAGATCCCAAAGATGCTCTATTGGGTTGAGATATGGTGACTGTGGGGGACATTTTAGTACAGTGAACTCATTGTCATGTTCAAGAAACCAATTTGAAATGATTCGAGCTTTGTGACATGGTGCATTATCCTGCTGGAAGTAGCCATCAGAGAATGGGTACATGGTGGTCATAAAGGGATGGACATGGTCAAAAACAATGCTCAGGTAGGCTGTGGCATTTAAATGATGCCCAATTGGCACTAAGGGGCCTACAGTGTGCCAAGAAAACATCCCCCACACCATTACACCACCACCACCAGCCTGCACAGTGGTAACAAGGCATAATGGATCCATGTTCTCATTCTGTTTACACCAAATTCTGACTCTACCATCTGAATGTCTCAACAGAAATCGAGACTCATCAGACCAGGCAACATTTTTCCAGTCTTCAACTGTCCAATTTTGGTGAGCTTGTTCAAATTGTAGCCTCTTTTTCGTATTTGTAGTGGAGATGAGTGGTACCTGGTGGGGTCTTCTGCTGTTGTAGCCCATCCACCTCAAGGTTGTGCGTGTTGTGGCTTCACAAATGCTTTGCTGCATACCTCGGTTGTAACGAGTGGTTATTTCAGTCAAAGTTGCTCTTCTATCAGCTTGAATCAGTCGGCCCATTCTCCTCTGACCTCTAGCATCAACAATGCATTTTCGCCCACAGGACTGCCGCATACTGGATGTTTTTCCCTTTCACACCATTCATTGTAAACCCTAGAAATGAGCAGTGTGTGAAAATCCCAGTAACTGAGCAGATTGTGAAATACTCGCCCGTCTGGCACCAACAACCATGCCACGCTCAAAATTGCTTAAATCACCTTTCTTTCCCATTCTGACATTCAGTTTGGAGTTCAGGAGATTGTCTTGACCAGGACCACAGCCCTAAATGCATTGAAGCAACTGCCATGTGATTGGTTGATTAGATAATGGCATTAATGAGAAATTGAACAGGTGTTCCTAATAATCTTTAGGTGAGTGTATATATATATATATATATATATATATATATATATATATATATATATATATATATATATATATATATATATATATATATATATATATATATATATATATATATATATAAATAAATAAATAAATAAATATATAAAAATTACAAAGCACAAGTGTCAAAATATTAAAAAAAAAAATCACACAAAATCCTCAAAGCAGCACACTGTGCACACTTAAGTGTGAGGGCTAATGTGCGGTCTGAAGTCACACTTACTGTTCCTCTTGTGGGTGTGGCCGGCTGCTTGGATAACAATGACTGTAATAAAGTAAGAGAAGACATGAGAGCTGAAATACTGCTATGTAAATCTTAACAAAAAGCTTAAATCATTATTTTGAAATACTTCAAACATTTGGGATCAGTAAGATATTATTTTAAAGAAATTAGTACTTGCATATTCAGCAAGTATGCGTTAAATGGATCAAAACTGATAGTAAAGACATTTTCAGATAAATATGCCCTATAAAGACTTTTCTTACCAATGCCAAACTTTTAAATGGTAGATTATTTTAAATTAAAACTGACACTATGATATGATTTTAATAAATGTACTCAAGTTTGTATTATACAACTAGAGTTATCTAGTTGATACACAACACTGTTCGTATTTCATGTCACACAAAGTGATCTTTCATTTCAAAGACAAAGAAACAAATGTACTTAGTGAAATCAAAAGCAGCTGCTTAATAGCGGTGACAGTGTTTATATGCAGCCTAATTGTGTTTAAGACCATTCTCTATAAAAGCCCCTCACATAAACACAGTTCACAATTGATTAAACCACATGGAGCTGTTCAGGGACTACTCAGTGGGTCTGTTCACAAGACCCACAGTGAACATCCAGAGAATGTGCCAATACATAATGTCCATTAGAAATCAATTATTATTTTAAAATAACCAAATATTGTGCAAGTAAACAGTATACTGCACAGCCGACCCTGGGTCAGCCAATAAAAACACTGAAGAGTCTTCACGAGCTCCTGATTTGCCTTTCTAATGTGTAACTTAAGAGCGAAAGAAGCCTGATCCCAAAACTGAAGTCAGTTCTCATACCTGCTGTTTCATGAGAAAGACCTGCTCATCCTCTGCACTGATTTCCTTGTCATGCACCAACTTTAGAGACAAAAAAGCAAATTTTACACACACGGTAGCCAATTATGGTGAAATCCTCATTCCTAGGTTTTGTCTCTTCTCACCTTCCGTACAGGAGGTTTCGTTATAAAGTCCTCAAAGGGATCTTCAGGTCGAACTGTTGTGAAGTTTTCATGCAGGATGGCAATTTTCTTGTCATTGTCCCATCCAGATGGACTATGCAGAGATATAAAAATAATTTAATAGGAACAAATTTGATGCACTTGCACCAAATTGAATTAGACATGGTTTTCTTGAATAAATAAGATAATAAAAAGATAAACACAATGCTTTTAGGGTATTTCAGAAATCTCACATGAACACGGTGTCTTTCTCCACCACTAAGGCAGGCGTTGTAAACTGGAAGTCGTATATTTTGTGCACCATGTATTTGTAGAGAAGGTCCATGTTCTTCTCCTCTTTGACCGAAGTATAAATCAAGCCAGCTCCATCTGTGAGAACTGATTAAGGAGGAGTACACTAAAAAAAGGTTTGTAATTTTTACAGAAAAAATAAAACTCTAGAAATGCCAGTTACCTCACCATGTATGGTAAAAAAACTGAGCAAAAGTAAAACCAATAAATTGCTGTATAATTTACAATGAAAAAGAATGAAAGGACATTCCCAGAAGTCCCTGCATTATACATCACATATTATATTTATGTAAATAATGTTGTTTCTACTCATTGTTATCAGTAGGCATTACTGCGTTACATTTTCACTTTTGAAGAACTCCCATTCATCATGTAGCTTGTTTTACCACCTGTATTATTATGGTGTTATCGTTACATTTGAACAAAGACCATATTTTGGTAGGGCTGGGCGATATGGCAAAATAAAATAAAAACATAATAATAATCTCTATTTTTTGACTGAATGGTGATATATGGTATATATCTAGGTATTTTCTATTTGGATAAAAAAAAAAAAAAAAAAAAAAAAAAGAAAATCATATTACATCCTGTCCAATGTTGGCCAACAATGTTCATATTAAAGGCTATGAAGACAAATATAGTGAACGTAATGTAGCCTATATGTGAAAAAATAAGGGTTTACATTCTAACACTAACATTACAATCTAAAAACAGAAATAATGCTTTTAAAAGCAGAAGTTAAATCCACTAAAAACTGAAAATAATAACAAAAGCACAGACTATTTAAAACTGGCTATTTGATTACCCCATTACAAAGTGTCACTTTACAGCTACTGCTATCATAAAAATACTAGTAGGTTTAAAATTCTACTCATGGCACATTGTCCAACAACAAATATTTTAGTAAAAAGTATATATTAGTCAGAATTATTGTGCTCCTATTCTATTGCGCTCCACCTATTTAGCATGCGGTGTCGCTCGTTTACTGAATTATGTGAAGTTTAGCCGAGACTAGCTTGCAGAAGGTTTATCCATTTCTTGACAGCAAAATAGAAATATTTGCAAGACTTTATAACATTTACAGAATATACCTTTGACATTAAAAAGTTATGCACTGAGGGAACCACAACATCTCAAACGCATTAAACAGCGAAAATATCTGTCAGCAAACACAAAAGGAGATATTTTGAAGAATATGGGTAACCAAACAGTTGACGGTAGCCATTGACTACCATAGTATGGACAAACATACCATAACAGTCTACTGTTTGGTTACCCATATTCTTCAAAATATCTCCTTTTGTGTTCAACACATGAAAGAAACTCATTCAGGTTTGGAACAACTTGAGGGTGAATAAAGAATTTATTCATTTTTATTCAATAACAGAATTTTCATTTTTTGATAAACGATCCCTTTAACAATGGGCCATATCATACACCCGACACGATGCAACAAGTGTTTTTTTTTGTTTTTTTTGCTACTTTCAGCCCGATGCAGTTATCATTTTCACGTCTAGCGCTACGTTGTTTAAACAGCAAAATTAAAGGAACACGGCAACTTTTTGGGAATTTGGCTTATTCACCGTATCCCCCAGAGTTAGATAAGTCCATACATACCATGTTCATCTCCGTGCATCCCATAACTGTCTGACACACCCACCACTAGCCTAGCTTAGCACAAAGACTGGAGATAAACGGCAAAATAACACCAACATTTTCCTATTTACATGTTGTGATGTGTATAGTTACAATGTGTACAAATCACAAGGTTACATGAGACACAGCCATCTTATAAACGTATACATACTGGGGACTATAATCTCAGAAGGCGAAGCACTGCTACTTCTGCGGAGTGATTTGCTCGCAGCACCTGAGAAGCACCGTTGTTACTTCAGTCAACAAAACCAACGTGACTCGGTAGCTAGTAACGGACTGAGGAATAGTCTGAGGATTTTTACTTGGCATCAAATCAAAATCCAGAACCATATAGTTTTGAGCCAGAAATACACAGACGAGGAGTTACAAACTTTGGAAGCTGATAGACAAGACACCGAATTACCTCTAGCACCATTCATTTCTACTGTGACAGAGCGCGTTTGTGACAACACAATACTAACATTACAGGGGATACATGGAGCACGGGAACAACTGCAATACAGTAGTGACCACCCTATTCATGTAATAGTGTCACTAACGTTACATTAGCTCTAGCAAATGACACTTACAGTAGGCTAGTCATCTAAAAACATAACGGAACACTTACCGCAACTGCAGGTGATCCACTTTGTCCTGTCTGTACTACCGATGGGATGGCCGCATCCTTCAGCACACGTTTCATGGTCGTGTGGCAAATTCCATTTTTTTTTCTTCTTCTAAATAGTCGTCCTCGGTTAAATGTTCTAAAGCAAACACGATGGTACTCTGATGGCTACAGGTGTGTTTGGATCTATATCCAGAACAAGCAGCCATAGATTCATCAGGTCAGCGGTTTGGATTGTAATTCTATGAAATATCATGGTATTCCCTTTTTTCCCTATTTATTGTCGCGTTTTTTTACAATACAGCGAACACCCATGATTGTAAACTATCTAGTAATTGCTGACTCTATTACTCCAACTCTGAGCAAACTCTCTGCTCCTCACCGCGGGGCTTCTCAGGTGCCACGAGCAAATCACTCCGCAGAAGTAGCAGTGCTTCGCCTTCTGAGAATATAGTCCCCAGTATGTATACGTTTATAAGATGGCTAGATAAGATTTGTACACAATGTAACTATACACATCACAACATGTAAATAGGAAAATGTTGGCATTATATTTGGTCAATTTTTGAGCAGTAGGCTAGCTGGAGCCGTTTACCTCCAGTCTTTGTGCTAAGCTAGGCTAGCGGTGGGTGCGTCAGACAGAGTTATGGGATGCACGGAGATGAAAATGGTATGTATGGACTTATCTAACTCTGGGGGATATGGTGAATAAGCCAAAGTCCCAAAAAGTCGGCGAGTTTCTTTAAACAATGCCCATGGGCGTGCTGGTCTGAAAATGAGGTGTGTTCAGGCGCATTGTTGGAGCTGCTATTTTGAGGCAACTGAAAACAACTGCACCATTGACCAATTGAAACCTGATCTAAAGTCAATAGTGCAGTATTTTTTGTGTTTTTTAAAGGGCGTGTTAGTAATATGCGCCTACAGGCAGGTGCACAGCGTGCATACACTCTGATTATTATACACACGGGGACGTGCAGCAGCACACAAACATTTTTAAATATTACAAATAAAAGAATTCCTAAAAGTGCTCAGTCTTTCCGCTTCCAAATTCTGGCATGTTAATAGTGAATCCACCATTGTGCAAGCGCAACTGGCTTTTAAAGGGAATGGGATATGAGACTCTGATTGGTTTCTTGCACGTTACGCCCAAAACACACCCATGGTCCTTTTGGACCATGCACCTGGTGCGCCAACCGTTTTTTCCGTCATTAATCTAGCAAAAGTGGATTCGGACACACCCTAAGTGCACTGCTTCATGTGCTTCAAACCATGGACTTAAATCATTATAAAAGGCACCTATATCTTATGAGTAGTTTAAAAAAGCCTTAATATAAACCATGTCTCATGTTCAGGACAAATCGGATTATGCACTTTGTCTTTTTATTTTTTAGATGCGCTCGTATCAAACTACTTCATAATCGATTTGGACGGTATTGCCTCATTACATACTGTTTATAAAAAAAGATATCGATATATCGTACAAACGCGACATACTGCCCAGCCATAGACTTTGGTACTTCAAGTAGATTGGTATATTAACACTGAAACTTGAAGTTGGAAAATGTACATGACAAATATGCCACCTTGTAATACCTGAAATACTATGATGAATTTCTGGCAACCACAGCTGCAGTAAATGTAAAAGGATTTTTTTTACGGTGTACTGCATAAGGAAAGAGTAATATTACAAAAGCATAACTATTGAAAATACTGCATGTATAGGATACACTGTAGACAGAACCGCCGGATGTGTGACTGAATGAAGTCAAAATGCTCCTCCTTGTAGTCGTGCTCCTTCTCCAGTACACTGACAGCATCACACTAAAAGACAGAGATAGAGATAATCATTCAGACGAGAAAAAAAGAAAAAAAGAAAAAAACTTAGGTGCAGTGTCTTGAATGTGACTGAACAACACGAGTGAAAATTGCCATATTTGAGTGAACCATCCCTTTAAATTTATTGAACCTCTATATTCCGTGTTTTTAAAAGACAGGCACACCATCCTAAAAATAGCAGACAAGCACACACATGCATAATGGGACTCATTACAATGCAGCAGCCAAAATGACTCAGGTTGTGGCCGATTGCCAGGAATAATCGTTTTGGCAGAAGAGGAGGAGCTGACTAGGCTGCTTAAAAATCCAGGAGGCTGCCATGACCATCACTGCAAATGCAAACTCATCTCTGCATGTCACAGACACCGCTGACTTTCTACTGAACCACAGGACATACTCTCTCACTTAATAATAAACACATCCTGTCATCCTGTCTACAACACAAAACTTACAAATGCAGAAATTAAACAATGCAATTTTTAAACTGACTAAGCTACTCCTGATAGCTTGAAAAATTATTTTAAAAACCTTTTTTTTTCTCCATACAATGAATGTCAGCAGCATCCGATGTTGTTTGGACCTCAGCATTCTTTAAAATATCTTCTTTTGTGTTCACAGATGAAAGAAAGTCATGAAGGTTTGGAACAACATGAGAGTGAGTAAATGACAATTTTCATTTTTGAGTGAACTCTCCCCTTAAAGGTGTTGCAGTAGGCCAGTGAAATGCTGCTGTTTTTGCAGATCTGTAATGATGATACTAATGCATATCGATAAGAATGAAATTTGTGCTTTCAAGTAAACTGGAAAGAACTGCATTCTGAAATTCAATCAGACTCTATTCTCCTCTATCCCAGGGTGAGGCTGTTTGATCATTTTGCCTCTTTAAGTTGAAGAGAACAAAGAGCAAACATTTTTCTCTCAGACCTAAACCACCTCATTTAAAAACGGGTTGTCTTTCATGCACCCAGGGCTGGAGGGAGGCTATGTTCTGATCCGAGAGAGCATGTGAGGGGAGCATGGCGAGTCTGCAGCTCTGAACCTGCGGGCTACTGAGACTTCATAAAGAGAGCTTTTCATCCATTTAAAAGACACTCGATGCATCAGAAACAAAATTCCTTTAACACGGAGCAAAACAACTCAAAATAGCTGCTCAAATTTCCAAAACTGTAGATCTACAAACTCCTATTTATATACACAGGACATACATTATCATTCAAAAGTTTGGGGTCAGTAAGATCGGGGGTGGGGGCATCAGCTTTGCCATCACAGGAATATATTATAATATAAACTGTTAAATTGTATTATTTATTGTACAGTTTTCAAATATTTTTATGTAATATACACACAGAGTACTACAACTCCACAATGCACATTTCTTAATATTAAGCCTAAAATATGTTTTGATATCATTATTAAGGATACTATGATCACTGTATAATATCAGTCTTTAAATGCAAGATATTTAAAGTGTACCTAAAGTACACTTGCAATAGTTCCAGTTTATCACAATATACTTTATCAAATATATTTAAGTATATCTTTAGTTGAACATCAGCACTACTTCCAGATAACATTAAGTACAAAATCAGTTGTTCCAGTTTAGCAGACTTTAAGTATATCAATTTAGTATACCAAAAGTACAATTGCAGGGTAAATGTATTTGTAATATACTTAGCATAAAATAAATGTATTTCAAATACATTGATATATTTATAATTGTAAATTTTATAGTAAAATTAGATTTTATAATATAAGAAATCATACAAAATCTTATTGACTCATTTGAATAGTATTGCATGTTTATACACAAACACACACACACACACACTACAATGTGTCACATTGTCTTACAAACACTCCTAAAACTTAAATTAAAAAGTGTGCTTCAATAATGTGATTAATTTTGAAACATTTATTATGCTGATTTGTTAAGATAATAAAACACCTATTGGACCCAATGTGACGGGTCAAATGATCTGATCACTTTCACCTACCTTTGTGCAAACTACGAGCACTGGAATGCCCAGGTTGTGTGTGAGGACGTTGTCTCCCAGGGGCAGCAGCACACTCTCATCTTCTCCCCCAGCTGCTGGCCCTCGTCTCTGGGGTGAGCTCGGCGTGGCTTCCTCTGGTTCTACATATTCCTGGAAGGCCTTAACCACTGTAGAAAAGAGCAAGACACAAGCAGGGTCAAACTTTTATACATATATTTACAGTAAACAGCGTCAGTAGGTACATCATACAGTTGACGATAACAGAAGCATCATATTACACATTACTATTTACAAAACATTGCAATTTAAACCATATTTTACAACAAACTTAAAAGACATTCCAACATTTAAATAAGCAAAGGCTTCAAATCATGCAGAGATTTATCAATAAATAGACAATAGGGTTCAAACAATATACTAGCTTGATGACGACAACAAAAATTATTTATACTTCCAAGATTCTTTAAATGGCACAACAATGCATTTCTAGTGGACCTGCAAAAGTTATAAACTCTACAAAAAAGACTGTATTCAAGCTAATATTAGCTTACTAGCAATAATGCATTAATTTTGCTGCTCTTGAAAATGTATTAATGAGTACTTCATCAAATGACTCATGTTTGAAAATGCCATAGATATCTTTATAAATATGGAAGCTCAAGTGCTTGACATGCAAGAACCAAAGGTGTTTTAAATATTTGCGTGTTGATCAATATTTATATATGAATAGATGATAAACAGATTTAATATAGACTAAAAGTGTAAGTCTCTTCCAAAGACTTGGATTAAATCACTTGATTTATATATTAATTACTTTTTACGATACTTTTTGTGTATTGTGTAAACTCAATGGATAGACAAATTATGAGTGAAATTTAGAAATAGTGTTAGTAAATGAACAGAAATTACATTTTGGGTGAACTATCGCTTTAAGTCTTAAATAGCCTCACCTAATAAAAACCCATACAAATATAAAGAACATCCACAGATTTAGGACATTCAGTCAGGTTACATAACACCCAAACAGACAGTCTGAACCAAAAAAAAAAAAAAAAAGAAAAAAAAGATTACATAAAAAAATAAAAATTCTTAGCATAGGCAAGCATTTGTAGCATGGTTTTTGGCCCAAACTGTTCATTATCTGTTGTGTAACTTAAACTGTCTTGAATCATGACTTGTTATGGACACATTTGAGCAGCCGAAGCCTGTAGAAGAGCAGCTCAGATGTGAGCAGAGCTGACAGCACATTCTCAAGACCCTGTCTGAGCCCTACATTACAGAACACAGGAACGCAACCAAAAACAATGTTAGTCACTGCCGGTCTGATACACAGGAGTATACAAAGAGGACATGGTGGTCTGGTGATGTGCGGAAGTAGGTGGCTGGAATGGTCTTTTATTGGTGGTAGATTGAGGAGGTGGTGAGGGAGGGAAAGGGGGAGGAACTTCCTCAGGAACCTTAAGAATGCAGCTCCAGATGACCCAGAAACCAGGCAAGCCGCACAACTTCCTCTAACAGTACATTAATGGAACAACATGCTGCTGGAATAACAGACACGCCAGTCTTAACAGCAGATTTAACATATACTACAGTTTAAAAGATTTTTTTTTAAAGAAATTAATAGTTATTCAGCAAGCCAAGGACATATTCAAATGATCGACAGTGCCAGTAAAGACATTTATAATGTCGCAAAGATTTATTTCAAATAAATGCTGTTCTATTGAACTTTCTATTCAAATAATCCTGCAAAAAAAAAAAAAAAAGTGTTACATCATGGTTTCCACAAAAATTATTATGCAGTTTCAACATAAGAAAGCATCATGTGACACTGAAGACTGGAGTAATGGCTGCTGCAGATTCAGCTTTGTCATCATAGGAATAAATCATTTAAAATATATTCAAATAGAAAATAGTTATTTTAAATGTTTTTTACTGTATTATGTAAATGCAGCCTTACAGACACCAAACTTTTTAATGGTAGTGTATAAACTGGAGTCATCACTCATGAATCTCTTTATTAACTGGTTCTATCACACTCAATTACCCACACCCATGATGTGGAGTTTATATACATGTTTCCACAAGAGCCAGAGATCAAGATAATCTGTTGTGAACCAATAAACTCCTGTGCTCTTTTTTTGACAAAGAGTCCATTAGGAAATTTTTATTATTTCCAGAAGGCAAGCCGATGTTTACCATCTAGGGATTCTTCTTAAATGATAATAGCCAATAGGCAAGAGTTCAATATCACATGTCACTGTCTGCAGACATTTTTAAATAAAACCCTTGATTCTACTGCCTCATGTTAACGCCACAGTTCTCTAAACAAATCTGAAAACATGGTGAACATTGTTTTAATAACTGGATCATCCTGTTTTCACCAGACAATCAACATTGAAGTTGTGGTATTTTAATCTGTAACTTTCTTAATCAATATGACTATAATAAACTTAATCAAAAGAAGCACCAGTTTACAATCACTTTCTACTGTCGACTTTGACCAGCTTCCACAAATAAGGGTAGGGACGGTCAACAGAATACATACGTCCAGTGTGCATTTGCAGGTATTAAGCCATCAGAGTGTATTTAGAAATCCAAATTGTAAATACCAAATATAGTGTTATTTTTGTAAAACACAGTTACAAGGCCACATTTATCCTTTGAATAACATAAAAAAGGATTTCCAAAGTACATCCAGACATCTCTACATTTGACAAAGAAAGTTCAGTAAATGTGTTAGCTGACTAAGAGCTGTGAGACGGCGTGTTTTAGCACAGTGGTTTGAGTTGTGCTTGGGTGTTGTGCTCATGCCCTGCTTAGAGCAACGAGTCGAATGTCAGGAACGTCTGACAGAGCAGACCATGATGCAACGCCTTGTAAGAGAGGCTGAACCGTCCTTCCCACTAGAGTGCTGACATCACTGAATCCGGTCAGATATAAGGAGTGAGCAGAGGCTGCCGTGCTTGTGCTTCCTAAGTTGATCACAGCAGTGCTTAAGGAAGCAAAGGCCCTTTTTCTGGGTGGGTCAGTTTTATAAAGCTGAGAGCAGCTTGAGGCTTAATGTGTTTGGACATGTGTTATTATTTTTATTTTTTTTCAGAATTATTTGATGAATAGACAGTTCAAACAAACACAGTATTTGCTGAAATAAATATATTTTGTAACATTATAATTGTCTTTACTGTCACTTTTGGTCCATTTAATGTGTCCGTGCTCAAAAGTATTAATTTTTTAATAATTAAAAAAAACTACTGACCGCACATTTTTAATGGTAGTTTATTAAAATCAATTTCAGAGGATCATATATCAGATAGATTATAATATTATTTGCAAAAACCCTGTAAATATGGGATGATATGAATTGTGATGATATGAATGATGTTTCAATGAACCATTTAAAACCTCATGTTTTAACTGTAAAAGTAAAACATTGAAAACCATCACAGAAAGCTTGGTTTGTATGATGAAAAAAATATTAGAAGGATGAACGTCATACAATAAGGTGGTCAACACTGCCTGGGACATAGAGAGCTAGTGATTCAAACTGCCATTCAAATTTGTTGTAAAACCATTGGGCTTTGAATTTCATATGCAAGCTAAAAAACAATACCATTGCCAAGCCACTTCCCCATTCTGCTGTCACAGCCCTGTTTATGGGGCACACGCAGAAACAGTCATCCTCAGAAATAGCCTCTCACTTCATGTCTGAGCACTCTGCCTCTCTTCAGACTTCTGTACCAACCTAATGTTGTCATAAAGCAAAACACCTTATGTCATCAAGTGCAAGGTAAATCGGAAGTTTTAAACTTTTAAAATCCAAACTATTCACTTCAAGCCCTGACAAAAATTACCATTTAGAAGTTTGCGGTCAGTGCAATTTGAAATAAATTATTACATTGATTCTGCTAGGACACATTAAAGTTAAGTGATAAAGTGATCTAAAGCGACAGTGAAGACATTTTATAATGTTACGAATGATTCCTATTTCAAATAAATTATTATTATTTAATTCAAAGAATTCTGAGGGGAAATATCAGTTTCCAAAACTGTTTTCAATATTCATAATAAATGTTTCAAGCAAATCAGCATATTAGAATGATTTCTGAAGGATCATGTTACACTGAAGACTGAAATTACATTTTTAAATATATTAAAATAATTTTTTTTTACTGTATTTTGATCAAATGCAGCTTTTAAAGAGACTAATTTCAAAAACATAAAAAAAAAAAATCTTACCGACCCCAAACTTGAACTGCAGTGAACTCATGAATAAAACATGATGCCTTATATTCTTCACATGACTTACTATATTACTTAAAATAGCCATTAAATGTTTAAGGTTCATTCTTCACTTTATCAAAAACAACCAACCAAAAACTTGCTGTGTTACAAGGAATATATTACTGTATTTACTACTGCACAATCTGTCATTGACTACGGTTTCTGCTGCTAATTCTCCTCGTCAATTATATGTAGCAGCCAGCATCACTGTCTGCTACTGAATCTAAACATTAACAAATGATCAAAACAAGGAACCAGAGAAGGTACATTTGAAAACTGACATAAATGTTAAGCTGTGCCAACATTCATATTCCCACCTGCCTGATATATGTTAATATGGTACTGCACAAAATTTAACAAACATCCTTCACTTGAGTAGCGTAAGATGTCTAGCATAAAGACAGCTGAAAGTAGATGCCATGCACACACCATCACCCATAATCAATCACATTTGAATCTGAGTGACCTTAAACAGTAAAGTGTTGGTACTACTACATCCAGTAGTAAAAAAAAAAAAAAAAAAAAAAAAAAAAAAAAAAAAAAAAAGCAGCAAAACAGCACTTACTCTTCTGCTCCATCTCTCTCATTTCCTCAGGTGGGACCTTCAGTTTGTCCACGTGTTCACGCAGCACACTCGCCCACTTCTGCAACGACTCCATGATGATCCAAGGCCGTGACATGTCCACCACAAACACAACTAGACTGTCCTTCAACGACTCAGCGGTCACTGCAAACTTCAGCAAGCCTTTGTGGTACAGGTCTCCATCCAGGATCCACACGCTGCAGCGAGTTAAATCTGGAGGAGTTTATAATGAATATAAAACAAATAAAAAAAAAAAGGAATAAACTGCATTTTCTGAGTAAATATACCCAAAAGAGTATAAAATATCTATTTATTATACCATTTATGTCATTCTAGTCTTATGTAATTTGTTTACAAAACAATACAAGAATACGTTTCATAGTGTGACCTATACCTATAGTGTAACACAAAACAGATCACGTGACAAAGCTTCCTTAAATATTACTTTGTTAATTATTTTCATTCTTTTATCACCTTCTTTGGCCCAGTTTAAAATCACTTACCCTCTCTGTCTTCATCCTGGACGTTCAGGTACAAGTATTCCAGCCCTCTACCTTTCTTACTGTGCTCGGCTCCTTGAAGTTTTGCCATGAGTGTCGTCTTTCCTGAACCATCCTCCCCTAAAACATCACCAGAAATCATATCACTCATAAATCATCACATCGGTGCACTGAATAATAAAATCCTAAGAGTGTTAATTATTTATTATTTCAGCTTTATGCCTGGGACAGAGTTAAAGGGATAGCTCACCAAAAATTTGCAACAACGTGAGGGTGAGGAAAATTATAACATAATTATCATTTTTGGGTGAACTATCCCTTTACCAGCTTCATACATTGTATTCAAAGATATTTGCTGAAGGTTACACATGCATACAAATGAAGAAGCGTAATGTTACATGCGGACATTGTATTCAAAACACAAAATGCTCTTTTAATAAGATATGAATTTGGATTCAGAACAATATTCAAGAAAACAAAAAACAAATGTCACATACCGAAAAGCAATATATTTTTCCCAGAGGGCAATTTCGAGCTTGAGCGTGTGGAAACTTCGCTGAGGATTGAGGACCTGAAAAACAAAACAAACGACCACCGATCACATGCTATTCATGACATTGGCAGACATGGGCTTTAAAACGTATAAAGTAGCTGGATGTTTAGTTACGTCTGCAGATACCTGTAACTTGGGAATGTAATGCTACCAAAACATCCACAAAAGGCCGTTACCACAATTAACCTCTCACACAAGAGATGGGTGTCAATCAACCGTTAGATCCCATCAGCAACGCAAATCAACTGTCAGTTTCCTGACACTCATCATAGAACAATCACCTCCTGCATTTAAATTTAATTAGCCAAGCAAAGCTTCATCAGAAACGACTTGAACACTACAGATCTGAAGTAACTGTTAAACCGTTGAGTTTAAACAAATGCTAGCCAGCGAGAATGACATGAGCATATAAACCAAGACAATCTGCGTCCTAACGTCTCAAAAGACTCTCAAAAGACTTTCTTTATTATTTAGCCCGCTGTGGAGGTCTAATCTAGCCTGATCCAGACTTTGCTTCAAGTTTACGTGAAGTGTTTTGGGTTCATCCGGGACCGGCGTCTGAACTGGGCAGCACCCGGCTGATGACAAAGCAGCACATCACACTGTCAAATAAACGGACTCCTTGCAAAACCCGCTGCACTTCTGGACACTTTGAGGGTACGAGCGTACCAGAGGTTTTGTCCTTCATCTTCCTCGTTGCTGTTTTCCATAGTGTCGCCTGTCCCGGCTGCGCCCAGTAGCTTCTTCTCTAAAACGGGAGCCATCTTGAGTGGAGAGGCACAAAGGGAGGCGCACACTGAGCGCTTGAGGACCTCACATCCGCGAATGACCTATCCTACTACGGCGAAGGACTAGATCATGAATATTAATTACGTACCATGTCGTTCCCCCAGTTAAAGAAGACGTTAGTAAGTGGGTACATGAATATTAATTAGACACATGACAGGTTGGAGTTCGGGTTTAACAATCGTTTCCAAAGCAAAAGCAGCGTGACCAAATTAATATTAATGAAGAAGGACTTCACCGTAGTAAGAGTAATACTTTATCGCAGAGTGCTCTTAAAAATATAAAAACAGAAACACAACTTAACAAAAAACCGAAAAGAAGAGCAGGAAATGTCACCGAATGGTTTATCAGAAGTTATACGTTTTGCTTGGCTTGTTTTAAATACTATGCAGAACACATGAAATCATAAAATAGTTTTTGCACTGATGTCTGTAATTATGATCAGGCATTTGAAAAGGCAGCACTATCCGCGTTGGCTTGAATGATGTCATTTCAGACTTTTCCGCGCGCGTAAGAGTGTGATTCGCGCGCTGATCTGAGGACAGTTGTGTGGTTTGCTTTTCCATGGTTAAGTTATAAATGTGGGGGGATGAAACTGGTCCACGCGCTACGGCATAAAGAGTGAACTAGAGACGGCGGTTTGCGAATTCTTCATATCAAATGCAAATTTTGTTATAGAATATATAGGCCTGTCACTAGTTATGAAGTACGATATAATCTTAACCTCCTATTGTCGTCAAGTCATTTTGGACCTGTCTTCAAAGAATAGGTTGAAGGCCTATTCTAAATAACATCGTTTTAGGTAACTTATTGGAACCAGGCGTACTAATTTGTAGTACAATTTATGGTCTTTAAACGTTGACTGTTAAATTTTAATCTTTTGTTTTAATCTATCGATTAATGTAAAACATAGGATAAAAGCCTTTGTAATTGCAACCTCTAGAAAATAATTTTAAATGCACGGAACAATATAGAAGTAGGCTATAGATAGTGTTGTTTTTTTTCTTAACTAAATGAAGCACATTTTCCTCATGTACCATAATCAAGAACAAGAACGGAGTTTTAATAGTCCAAGTCCAGATTAAGTTTTTTTTTTTCTAGCGAGAAAAGCTTCATTATCGATAAAGTGCAGTGACGACATCTGCCGGTGGAAAGATCACATGACAACGTGAGCTTAGACCCATCATTTTTCCATACAGTAGTACAGGTAACTTATGGACAAAGAAACGCAGTTATTAAAAAAAAGTTCTTTATTTTTCTTTTTAAAGGATTAGTCCACTTTAAAATTAAAATTAGCCCATTGTGGCGAGGCGGGGGACCGTGAGAGCGGGCCGGTGGCGAATGTTAATGAGCGTCAGCTGTGCGCCACACCGGCCTTGCCTCATGGAGGAGTGATGGGAGTTTAAAAGGAGGAGCGACGACATGGCAAGACGAGAGAGGACCAGGCCTGGAGTTTATGTTTGGTGTTGTTTTGTTTTTAGGCGGCAGTCGTCCGTGAGGGGCTGCCGCCGACGTTATGGTTTATTTTTGGATTAAAGTTTTGAAATGTTCGCCGGTTCCCGCCTCCTTCTTCCCTATACACGTGAACGTCGTTACACCCATGATTTACTCAGCCTCAAGTCATCCTAGTTGTGTATGACATTCTTCTTCTGATGAACACAATCTGAGTTGACTATATTAATAAATATCCTGACACTTCCAAGCTTTATGGAAGTGACGGGGCCCATGAGTTTGAAGCTCAAAAAAGCACATCCATCCTTCATAAACGTACTCCACACATCTCCAGGGGTTAATAAAGGCCTTCTGAAGCGAAACTATGCGTTTGTGTAAATACCCATATATAAAACTTTATAAAGTAAGCTTCTGCCAGACCGCCGTATTCCATATTCAACTTGTATAAAAAGCGTAGTTCTGGCAAACAAGTGTTTTGAACTGTGAGAGGCGTTAAACTTTCGGCACAAGTTGAGTATGGAAGGCGGTCTGGCGGAAGCTAGATATCTCACTTTATAAAGTTTTAAATATGGATGTTGTTCTTACAAAACTAGATTGATTCGCTTCAGAAGGCTTTTATTAACCCCCTGTGTGGAGTATGTTTATGATGGATGGATGCACTTTTTGAGCTTCAGACTCAATGGACCACTGCCATTATAAAGCTTGGAAGCGTCAGAATATTTATTCATATAACTCTGATTGTGTTCATCAGAAAGAAGAATGTCATATACACATGGCTTGAGGGCGAGTAAATCATGGGCTAATTTTCATTTTAAAGTGAACTAATCCTTTAATTGTCTCAAGACAAAAGTGCCAAAGATACCTGAAGACACAAGATGAGCATCACACCATTAAAGAAATGATCAAACGATGATGTCGACCTGGTTAAACAGGTATGCAAACATACAAAGAAACTAGCAGACTAAAATAACAATAGGCAAACACGGAAAGAATAGGAAATAAAGACCACAACTAATGGGTGTGTGCTTGTAGGTGCTGAGATAATGAAGAGCATTGTGGTCCACATCATGCAGGCCAAAAAATAAAGTGTTGGGGTGAAGGGATGACAGCTGAGGCACTGCCACAATTATATCTAGAGGCGATTCCCTCAGGCTGCTCCATATGGCCAGGCAAACTGAAACTGTGCTTCACTGGCAGGAGTGGAGGGGTAAGACCAGGGGTCTCCTGGGAGAATTAGCATGCCAAAACCCTGACTCATATAGAGGCCTGTAACTTGACCTTTTCCTTTTATTCTTTAGCCATTAACACCCTGCTGTCAAGAAAAAATGTCCTTTTACTGACGTGAGGAGTCAAGGCACCAAACCCTCAATTGTAAACACATTTTAACTAATCATTGTATGCCTTTTGTTTTGTGTGCCTTTTGTCATTTTTATTACTTGTTATTGTCTTTAGTTTACTATAATAACCCTGATAATAAATAACTGCAGTGAATCTTTAAGATTCATCTTTTACCTAGCTTTCATAAGGCTTCCACTTGAAGTTGTGCAACAAAAATTACTCATTGTTTTTCAAATGTTATTCCTGTCATTCTGTCTCTCATCAATATTCGCATCCTCTTGTTCTCAGGCTTTGAGATGTGGCCATTACTCCTGATGCACCATCATTCTTCAGACACTAGAGGCTGCTGTCTCCTTTTCGCCCCCCCAAAAAAGAAATCTGCATCCTGGGCAAACATTTTTGCTGTTGTTTCATCGGCATGAGACTTATGATTAATCACAGATATGACATGCTTGCCAAACATTATATAGGGCATAAAGCTCACAGATCATAAACCTTTCAGCATTTCACAGAGTCTGGGAACTCTGTAACCTTGAACTCTCTGCCTGGAATAGCTGGGCATTTTAACAAATTACCAACATACCAGCTGTGTGACCGAAATCAAAACAGTGTGCAGTTTTTAGACACGAATGTGGATAATTGAAACTGTCAAGAAGCAAAACAAAACATTTACACTTTTCATTTGACACCACAAGTATCTGACAGTAAAATCCTGAATTAGATTGTTTCATTTCTAATCTTGACAAAAAAAAAAAAATGCAAGCTGTACTGTAAAAGGCAGAACGACAGAGGAAACTAGTTTCTCACGACCATGTTTCATCGCATTCCATGTGTCTAGCAGTGATGAAAGGGCGGCGCTGGTTCATTCCTCCCCTCAGTGTGATTTAATCATGAGCCTGGGTTAAAAACATTTTTTTATATATATATATATATATATATATATATATATATATATATATATATATATATGCTTGTTTTGTCTTTTGTCTACATAAGGATTGATAATTATTGACAGACCATCCTTTGTTGTACACCTGTGTATATAATTTATATTTTTTGCATTACGATTAGGTCTACTGCATAATTCATCGCTCCTCAAAATTAAGATTCTAAGTTTATTGTAATGTTAAAAATCACTTACTGTCTACTACAACTACATACTGTGATGTCTGTCTCAGATTTAAACACATATTTAACATATGTTCAATGGTTGGAGGGCACATAAGATACAATGTTCTCATATTAGTCAAGTCACCTTCATTTATATAGCACTTTTCACAATATAGATTGTTTCAAAGCAGCTTTACAGTGATAATAGGAAATTAATGGAAGAGAGATTGTTTTGGCTGTACATCAGCTCTAGAAAAAGTTACTGTCCAGCTAAAGTAAGCTTTTGATTGATTCATTTCCGTTGTAAATAACCATTAGTTATTATTTTATATCAGGCTATATTATAATATTATTAGAGCACCATCATTTAGAATGGTGGATGCTTGTTGAATCTGAAGCCTATTATATAAGGTATAGAAATAGGGTTAATGTTTGTATGTTTTCTGCATTTTTATTTACATATTTCTAGAGTAGGCTACATATGAACGGGCCTTGTAGAATTTCATTGCACCTCTGCCTGTACTATTAACACCAAGCAGCCAAATTACACAAGAGTGCCATGTATCAGACCGCTTAAAGTGGAATGCATTATTAGGAATGACCTCATGGCTCTTTTACACTTTTCTTGACTTCTCTGCCTTGTGTCAATCAGAAACAATATTCTGGTGGTTTACAGACATGCAGAGAATTTCACTCATTTGGCGTCGTCAAGTTAAGAATGTCTTTCAGTTTCTGTCTTTAAGCAATGGTTACACTGAGTTGTTCTTCCTTTTACAGAATAAATGCTTAGGACAGAATCAGTCTGTGGATGTCTTTGCTCTGTTAAAACGACACTGTTCAACTGAATTTGAAGGCCCTGCTTACAATTCACTTCATTCTCCTCTCTTTCAGCCATGGGGGTGGAGAATTGCTGTAACCCCTGTCTTTACACACACACACACACACACACACACACACACACACACACACACACACACACAGAGAGAGAGAGAGAGAGAGAGAGAGAGAGAGAGAGAGAGAGAGAGAGATGCATGCTAAAACCAATCAGGCAGGTGGAAAAAAGGCAAATCCACAAACTTCAAGTCAAAGGAATACGGTTGCTATAGTGATCACTTCAAAAAGTGAAAGAAAAGGGGGCATTATTCCCAAAACCCATTATAAAGCCCATCTAATCTAGTAAAATATGCACCCAACGTGAGGGGGAAGGGAAGGGAGGAGGAGAGGGAGGGTATATGGATTGTGGGCAGTGGGCAGGAGAGGCTGTGATAACGACAGATGTCTCACAAACCGTGGGTTTAACAGGAGGGGTGAAAGAAGAAAAAACGCCCAGTCGCAGATTGGACCTCAGGGAGAGAGTAGGACTGGCTCTGACTGAATCACATTCACTACTACAGGAGAAAAGAAAGTACTTTCAACGCGCTCTTTCACACGGATTTCAGCAGAAAGAGAGAAACAGGTTAGTAAAATGTTAGTCGCGATTTTGTAGTCTCTTTAAATACCGTGAAAAAACCCAACTGGCAAAACAAAGCGTTTTATTGGGGCTGGAGATATAGCTGAACGCAAGACTGCACGAGCCGTTCTTTGTTCTCGTTATTTTCATTTGTCACTAATGAAAACTAAAAATGTACAATACCATTTTTAGAATATTAAGTAACTGAACGTGATTTTTTTATTCATTTCATTCTAAATGTCACTTTAATTTAATCTTTAAATATGATCATGGGAATGGGAATGTGTGACCGGTCTCCTAAATGTAGCAAAATATGAGTTGAAGCACAAGTAGCTAAGATTTTATATATATATATATATATATATATATATATATATATATATATATATATATATATATATATATATATATATGTATTTAAATGGAGCTGTGGGTTACAGGTAGCTCTTACTCAGTTTAACTCCTTGAATTTCAATGGAAATGCATTTCAATATCTTTCTATAGAAAGTACTGTTTTAAGGAAATGTGAAGTGTTAATTTGCACTAATAAGAAATTCTTATTCAGACGTGAGGAGGAGCTGGTGATATAGGGGAAAAAGGGAGGGGGGGATAGCGTGGGGGTGGGCGGTGTGGATCTTAAAAAAAATGATCAGTCATTTTTAGCACGGATCATTTCACATTGTTATAACCGGCAGTCATGGGATAGGCATGGTTTGAAATACTTGCACCACGTCTTCAAGGACATAACTTTCAGACCGTTATTAAAGAGATTTCTTGACATCATATTAATGAGTAATTTCATCAAGCTAGATTTGCAGGAATAATGGAGGCTGTGAAGTATGCTGGCACAGAGCGCTGTAAGAGGCTCTAATAAAACTGTCCTTAGTGAGCGTTGACATAGGCAGCACATCTCAGCAGTTGGACTCATTTGCAGGTTGGACTGGGGCATGACTGCGTATCCGGTCTTTGTTTGCCCCAGTGCAGTACTATGGACAGCTCCTATTGTAACCCCACCATGCTGCAGCTTAAGTGATATTAGTTGCATACATTTAGTTGATACTGAGTTGCAATAACTGCAGGTTTTAAAAGGTTGCAACTGGTGCCATATCTGTTGCAAGAAAAAAACATTTTAATCTACCTCACACTTTAATAATTATTTAATAATATATTTGAAACCAATTCCATATATATTTGAGTATTTAAATATTTAACATGTTAATTTAATTAATTAGTTATGGGAAAATAATGTGTTAAAATAATTTGTTAAAATGATTTAACGCACCCGGCCACCCGCCCCGCCCCAGACCTACATTTCATACAGTTGATTGGTGAACATGATGCAGACCAACAATGCAGTTAGAATGCAGTCTTAAATCAAGATATCAGGGCAAACAATGTTATAATGTTATTATAAATTATATGAGTTTTTGTCTCATTTATATAACTTGATTGTAAAGCAATATCACACAAGAGCCGTTCTTGTCCCGAATAGCACAAATGCAAGTGTGACATTGATTTTATACAACAGTTCAATAAATAAGAAGTTTATATTTTAGACACAATATTGTATGTTTTTGCTCAATTTTGCCAACGAAAATAGAACTGTTGTGTGCCTCCAAGCAACACATAGTGGTGTTTCATTACTGAATGAATCAATCGGGTGAACCAAGGCCCAATCATAATAGGTGTGTACGACTTGAAGTGGCGCTGTGCAGACTGATCGGCGTATGACATCAAAGTACCGTGATTATCTCCAAAAGTATACAGAGCCGTCTGCTCTCTAATAGCTCTCGCTGTACCTTGATGTCATACTCTGATTGGTCTGTGCTGTGCCGCGTAAAGTCAAACACACCTATTTACTTTATTATTGAATAAATCTGCTTTTTGAAGGAATCCAATGAATGAATGACTTGATAACTTTACTCATTTTGGGGCAGATTTACTAAACAGGGCAAATTAGTATAAGAGCGCAATCCCATAAAAGCGGAGATGGGAGTGGAAAGTGTGTGATCTACTGACAATGTGCACATTAAAGAACACAGACGCAGCTGGATAATTTCCATTTATTAAATGTGTACATTTCCTGTTTAAGACATGCACTTTTTTGGGGGCTGTTAAATAATGGTGCAAACACCAGTAAGTTGACTAGCGCAAACCTTAGTAAATCGCGTTACATGATTCAAATAGTCTCCTCCCATTCATTTTGCGTCTGAAAGGCAAACTCCTACAAATGCATTGCAATAAGGTCAGCCACAAAAATAACTGTATCCACGTCTTTTTACAGCACAATTTTTTTACTGCATGTCTTGACGGTATTTTTGTAACACCAAAAGAGTGTTTGCACTGGCGCAAGCTGTTAGTAAATCTGGCTTTTAAACATTTACTGTCACCAGGCAGTTTTAGATTCTTATTTAGAGTACCATTTTATTAAAATAGTAGTAATAATTTCATATTTTGGGGATAGTTTGCCCAAAAATTAAAAATCTGTTTAGTTACATTTACTCACCTTCATGTCGTTTAAATACCAATTAAGATGTAGCTTCTGAAAAAAATAAAATAAATAAATAAATCATGGTCGTTGTAACCTAAAAGTTTGTGTAATAAATTCCATGCTGAATCAAATCAAATATTTATTTTTAAAGCTACTTTTAAATTGTATGCTATTTGATGCTTTCTCATTTAACACAATAATGATTCAAAATATCTTTGGAGGTAATTTCTCAGCCAGATTTTTGGCACATCACTTAATTAATTAGATACAAAAACAATTGCATGACAGCCCTAAATTAAACACATCAACTTACTACAATTTAATTAGATTCATTGCCAGTTAGAAGAAAATAATGTTGCTGTATGACCTTTCATTGGATTTTCAAAAGAATGAATTAAGTAGCATCAGTAGCATTGACAAATATGGTCAAATGTAATTCAGTTCATGTTATCTATAATTAGCCATTCCTTTCACCTCCCCAAACCAAGCGGCTTTACTAACCATACCAGACATGAAACAGGCTAAGAGAAGTGAATGACTTTTATATGATCATTTTATATTAAATGATATTGTTTTTTTATTTATTGCTGTAAAACTGTATAGAGATTGATAGAATTAAAAAAGAAGACATAATAAAATACACTGACCTGTTGGTTCTGAACTTAGCAGTAGGTTAGGCCGAGCTTTATAAGGCTTCAGACATTGAAAGTATTTAAAATCCTTCTAGCCCATTATATACAAGTATCACATGCTGCCTTAATACTGTAAGACTGGGTTTTTTGATAATATCTTTTTACAAGAACTAAGTGACATTCCCATCCAGTCACCGTTTGTCCTTAAGTCACATTCTCCTCCTCCTTAACAGAGCTGGACTGCATTCAAAGTCCTTGGCAGAGATTGCATTTGCTTGAAATGACTGAGTGACTGCTTTTTAAATGAAGAAATGGGCCAGGTCATGTGGGCATATGGTTATTCGCCGGTTGCCTTTTTACATGATCCTGTAGCTCAAACAGTAGAGCATTCCACAAGCAACACCAAAGTCATGGGTTTCGATTCCAAGGGAATGTATGGACTTGTATACAAAAATGCACTGAATGAATGCGATGGATATTGCTTTGGATAAAATCATCTGCCAAATGCGTAAATGTAAATATATTGAAATGCAGTGATGTTTATAGCTAACATAAGATGTTCTTCTGCTCCCACAGGACATAATGGGAGGCAAGTTAAGCAAACGGAAGAAGGGATATGACGTCAGTGACCCTAAAGAGAAGAAAGAGGAGAGTGCTGTGGCAGCAGTTGAACCAGCTGAGAAGGCAGAGACCCCTGTGACTGAGGCGGAGGTTGCACCACAGGAGGCTGAAGCACCAGCTGACAAAAGCGCATCTCCTTCAACAGCACAAGCAGAGGTGAAGAAGGAGGATGCTGCACCAGAAAAAACAGTGGCTACAACAGAGGCATCTACTGCTGCACCTAAGGAACCAGAAAGTGCTCCAGAGGAACCGGCAGCTGTAAAGCCAGCAGCTGTGCCAGAGCCACAAGCAACAGAGGTACTAGCATCTGCATCAGCGGCAACAGCAGTAGAGACAACAGCTGCTACACAAGAGGCACCAGCAGCAGAGGTACCAGCAGTTGCAGTAGAGACATCAGCAGCTGCACCACAGGAATCAGCAGCTGCACCACAGGAATCAGCAGCTGCAGTAGAGACACCAGCAGCTGCACCACAGGAATCAGCAGCTGCAGTAGAGACATCAGCAGCTGTGCCACAGGATTCAGCAGCGGCAGTAGAGACACCAGCAGCTGCACCAGAGGTATCAGCACCTAAGGAACCTGCAGCTGCACCAGAAGCATCAGCAGCTGAGGAGTCTTCAGCTGCACCTAAGGAACCAGCAGCTGAGGAACCTACACCTGCACCAGAGCAACCAGTGACAAAAGAATCTGCAGCTGCACCAGCAGCAGAGGAATCTGCAGCTACACTCCAGGATCAGGCTGCTGCACCAGAGACACCAGTAACAGAAAAACCTGTGGTTGAAGAGCTAGCCGCTGCACTGAAGACACCAGTAAAAGAGGAACCTCCAGCTACACACAAAGAACTTGAGACTATGCCAGAGGCACCAGTGGCAGAGGAACCTATAACACTATCTGAGAAACCAGCAGCTGTGGCCGAGCCACCTGAGGAACATGCAACTGCCCCCAAAGCTGAGGAATCTGCAACTGCACCTGAGGATCCTGTGCCAGAGGAGCCTGTATCATTGCCTCAACTTGCAGCTTTGCCAGTGGAACCCGTCACAAAGGAGGCAGAAGAGAAAGTGGTTGAAGAGGTTGCAAATGCCAGTGAAACCACAGAGGTAACACCAGAACCAGAGGCCGTCACTGAGACAGTAGCTCCAGAGCCAGTCGCTGAGTCTACTCCAGTGCCTGAACCTGTTTCCGAGGCATTGAGCATGGCAGAGGTTGAGATGGCTGTGCCTTCCCCAGAAGAACCCACACCAGTCATGGAGCCTGAATCTGCTGCACCTCCTGAGGTCACACTAACAGAAGCAAATTCTGAGCCACCCGCAGAGCCAACACAACCCGAACCTACAGCAGAGCAAAAGATTTCAGAGGAGTCCATTCCCACAATTGTCATCTTGGAGTCAACCTCGACCAATGAGCTCTGCCTTGAGGAAACTGCCCCGACTGTCACAGATGAGAAGCTGAATAATGGAGACTGTGACAGTGCTGGCTCAGCAGAGGAATCTGTGTCGGCTCCCCCTGAGGTAAATGGGGAGTGCCATGAGCAGGCACCAGACATAGCGGATGTCCTTGAGTCACCGGTTGAGGCATGTGTAAATGGTGTGAAGGACAAAGAACCCCCTCAAGAGCTGAGTGACTGTGAAATGAAAAAGGACTTGAGTTTGGCTGGTGACTTTCAGGTTCCAGCTACGATTGGCGACATGGTAGAGGTGCCACAGTGAGTCGATTTAATCTGAGGAACAAACCTTAAATGTGAATCCCATATTGATGCAAACAAACAAATGAAACAATCGTCTGACAACACAGGCGTTCTGAAAATAAATGTGAAAAATGCCTGTTGTGTTCTCTCAGGCAAAGGAATTTCTGGTTAACCAAAAAGAAATACAACCACCCAAGAGCTAAGAGTGCAAGAAACAAAATAAGAATGAAACGGTGAGGGTGAAAGCCTAAAAGGAAATGGGAGGGAGTGAGAGAGAGAGAGCGGATGATCTTTGAAGTCTTTGTGGCCGGTGTCCTGCTGTCATTGCAGAGGGTGAGCTTGGAGGCCTGGTTGAATATGTAAACCAGGGAGATGATGATTACATATGAACAGAAAATAAAAAATAAAAAAACAACAACAAGACTGCAGAACAGAAATGCAGGACAGTAAAAATGGTAAAAATGAATTGAATGAAAAGAATCATCTTTTTGTGTGTGAGCCTGATGCATATTAAAATGGTTTATTGGATTAGCATTTAATAGTATATAATCTAATTTAGTCCACATTTCTGTCATCATGTAATACGGAGATTTGAGGATGAGAAGCATTTTGAAATTTTCATGTTGGGATAATCAGTGGGTAATGTTCATTTTAACTTAATGGCTTGGCTTAGAAAATAAAACATTCTGTTATACCTTCAAAAAATTGTTTTTTGTGAATGTTGTGCTGAATGGGTGGAACCATACTTAAAACGAGTATTTCAAATAAATGTATGATGCAATCTAATGCATAGAGCAAACCCATTTTGTTTCAATAGCACGTGCTTAGCATGTGCTCAGCATGTGCAGTGTTGGCTCTAAATTAATATAAGAGTAGTGTACTGTAGACAGATGCAACAGTTACGTTCAAGGCCTGTTTTCCGCCATTTTGTGTGATAGTAGAGATCTGACTGGCAGGTCACCATTTCACCTGTGTCCCAAGAGTCACTGACTTTGTAAATTTGTTCTGTGGGGCTGGGCCTCAGACACGTGTTGTTTTGAGTAACATGGAACATGTCAATGAATGCAAATGTCTGTTCAGAGGCTTAACTCAGCAATCAGGTTGTGGTAGAACAGGGAAACAGATTTTTATTCTTCACAGGAGGGAAGAGGTTTCAGGATAAATGGAGGGTGATGCCGTACAATGCAGCAGACTGCAGTGGGGGGAACAGGACTGGGAAAGGTCTCTTCCTGATAGGAGGAGCTGTAACACAGTGTAGAAAGGGAGAGAGTGGCCATGACAAACAAAATAATACCTTCAGACATTTTTACATGTACACATACACACAAATAACAGCCTCTACATAGAAAGGAAAACACATGGACAATGTAAGAACATGGAACAGGAAGAGCTCAGAAAAACCCTACTATCTAAAAGAAAAGAGGGGCTTTCGCACATAAGTGCTAATGCACAGAACTGATTACAGGGTATTTTTGTACCACTGTGTGTGTGTGTGTGTGTGTGTGTGTGTGTGTGTGTGTGTGTGTGTGTGTGTGTGTGTGTGTGTTAGCATAAGAGAATCATGAGAAAGGCTTTGCGAGAGAAGATGCTGGAAATATCTGAAGGTTCCCAAGTGCCCTCCGCAGGCACCATAATGAGCTCCTCCACATACCAAGCACGAATTCTCGGGTTTCTAAAAAAAGAGAGAGAGAGAGAGAGAGAAAGAAAGAAAGAAAGAAAAACACAGGCGTACAGATTTATGAAAGGAATGTTCTCTAAAGCTAAGGGGGTGGGGCGGGATGGGTGAATGAACTCACTGGCTTCAGTGTGTTTTAGAGTCACCGAAAAACGTATTCTCTTTAACATTTGTGCAATGAGAATGGATAGTATTAAATGTGGGGAAAAAAGCTATTTAAACAAATATTGTGCAGTGGCATTGCCAATTTAAAGATTCAAAGATTTAATTCATCCAAAAATGAAAATCCTGTCATGATTTACTCACTCTCTTGTCAATCCAAACCTGTATAACTTATTTTGTTATAAGATATTTTGAAGAAAGTTCATTTTGTGCACATTTTTCTAAATATGTGAATTATTATTATTATTATTAAGTTGTGCATGAACTATCCATTTAAATTTTTGTTATAAGTGAAAAATGCTATAATAGCTTGCACTTTAAGGTCTTATAAAGTGCTTTTACATAAACCGCTGTTTGTCATCAAAAAGAAATCTCTGGTTTGCAGATTTAAGTGGAGAGGTCCAGTGTGAGGAATTTTCTGTACAAGGTGTCCAGTTTCCTCGTCCCATCTTACTGTGCTTGGGGAGCAAGGTTCCTTCCTTCCTTCAACTTTCTCTCTCGCTCCCTTCCTCCCTTATTCCCCCTCTCTTTTCCTTAGCTTTCATGCACAACAGATGAGAGGCCCTGCTTGCATCTTGATTTAAAGACTCTCTACACAGTGCATAGTTGTGCAGCCGCAGCTGCAGTGCTTGGATACACCAGCACTATGTGTTCTATACTGGTGTCTTGGCACAAAACTCAACGTGCTTTCCTGTTCCTGACACATGAGGACATTTGATCTTTCACTTTCACTCCCCATAATATAAAATCCCCTTCCTTGTTATAAATCAAAGCCGTGGCACATGTATTAAAATTATTATGCTATTTAAATATATCTAATGTAGCCATGAAATGAATATTCACTCTATCTATTTTCTAAATGCATCTATTTTTAATCAATATGTCATAACTCGATATTCCGGTGAAGTGACATACTCTCTGGTGATGAATGCAAGACTGCCCCAATAATTTAGTCCAATCGCTTAAACCGCTTGGACCAGTCAACAACCAAAGCCCTAGTTTTTTTTCCTTTTCATAAATCAATTTCATAGAGTTGTATACAAGAATACTGAAGAAAATATCTGTTGCTACTTCTGTTACATCTTGACTTTAACACTAGAACCGCCCCGGGGTCGTTGTGTACCTAAAACCGCCAGCAGGTAAAATTTACCCATACAGATGATTACTGTTTTGATACGGCTAAAAAAACTTGTCACTGAATTATGCCACTGTCTTCACAAAGTAATGTGTAGATCCATGAAATGATTATTTTTAGTCATCAGCTCTGTTTTTGTCCTGTTGTTTTATGCTGTTTTAAGCAGGATACACTAATCACTTTTTGGTGAATATAGGCTAAATCAGCCTGCAATGACAACGACAATTAGAAGGACAGAAATACATATTTGGGTGGTGTAATATTATAATAAAATGTCATTAATCAGCTATTAATATAAACCATGTTATTTAAATTACTAATATACCCTAAATAGACAATAAAGAGCAATAATAATCCACCGCACTGCATAAGATGCATGACACAACGGAAAAAAATTCAAGCACACAGTTTCACCTAATTAATTATTAATTTGTTTAGTTATGTCATTTATAATTTGAATAAGAGAACAACAAATAAACTTGGGGTAATCATGACAATTTTGTTACTCATTACATCATAGATTGGAATTTTGGACTTGAATAAATAGCAACACAGTAGCAAACAATACATGATAAAAACTGCAAAACAAAAATTAATAATTAATCCAAAGTTTGAACATTTATGAACAGACTAAAACATCTTCATTTGAATGTGTGTTGTGTGACTGTTTACAGTAAGCCGACACGTTGCTCAAACACAGAGTGAAAATAAAGGAATTATATAGGGGTAGATTTGACCCGCTGGCAGTTTTAGGTATTAATGCCCCGGTTTTACATCTGGTTTTATTTAAACAATAAACAATTTTAACAACAGGGAGTTGTGTGGCAGTTCTAGAGTTAAAGACAAGTTTGGTAAAAAAAATTGGAAAACACACAAATTTAGTATTTTCACAAAATGTGCTAAAATGGTGTGGCTCTAAATTTTGGCGTGGTTGTGTTCAGGCTGGAGTGTGTCAGAGAAAATAATATACTACAATACCAAATATTTACTGTAATTTCTTTCTTTCACTTTTAATTGTTAGATTTTTGCAGCATTATTCTGGTGGAAATGCCCATAAAGATGTCTAGATTTGAATGGCGATAAAGTGGTGAAAGGGAGAAAAAAGAATGAGTTTTTTGCGAACAAAAATCAGCGCCCTGATGTAGACAAAAAAAAAGTGTGGTTTCTTTCTAAATCCATATCACATGACTACAAGAAGGACTTTTGATCCCTACAGATGAAAGTCAACGGGTGACTGTGGTCCAGGTCACACCAGTATTGCAGCAGCACATGCTGAAGAAAAAGACTGATTGTCTCACTCAAATGAACTGACTTCTTTCTAATACTGATTTCTATAATTGAAAGGCGAGTTCAAAAACCAAAGTGTTAAAAAAAAAAAAAAAAAAAATGCTACAAAAACTCCAAGGGGGATTCCCATTGTTTTTACTGCTCTTCTCTTATTCTCTCACTCCCTTTGTGATTCATGGCCTGGCAATGCTCTGCCCATCTGTGCAGCTGCTCTATACGGCTCTCATTATATGCGGGTCTGCAGAAGGCTTTCAGCGTGAGCTCAGTCATACTTACAACCAGTATTGATCCACGAGTTAGCTTAATGGCCACCGAGAGGGCTGGGTCTGCCTCCTTACCCTTTCCCCTCTATTGCTCTCTCTCCCTCCCCCTGCATATATAGATTGCACAGTTCCCCGGCCCGGCCTGTTGTCTATTCAAGCTCTGCAGCACACTTTTGTAATAGACCCAGTCAAATGCACATTTGAGAAGTGATGAAAGGGAAGACAGTGTGAGAGTGTCTCTCTTCTCTCTCTCTCTCTCTCTCTCTCTCTCTCTCTCTCTCTCTCTCTCTCTCTCTCTCTCTCTCTCTCTCTCTCTCTCTCTCTCTCTCTCTCTCTCTCTCTCTGTGTGTGTGTGTGTGTGTGTGAGTGTGTAAGAGAGAGCTGGTGACAACCCCAGCATGGAGCCTCTATGGGGGAAGATGTGTCTTTGTCGTGCCGCCCAACCCCCTTCTTCTCTTCTCTCTCCCCTCAGCCATTAGGAGAGAGAATTTTATACCCTGACACTCAATCATTCTAGACCATTAAACAGAGGAAAGACAAACCAGAAGCCACGTGCTAAGCAGAGCTCATTTTCCCTTAAACAGCACAACGATCCAGCCAAACTGATTGTGTTTGATGTTACACTCCTCTTTGCAGGCTTTCTAGATTGTAAAATTGCTAAACTAGGCAGTTGCTATAAGATTAAATGTCATTTTTAGGTGTAGATATGCAAACGCACACATAGAGTTAATCAGTATTAGGGCACAGATCCAGTTCGCAAATTTGTTACGGCTAGTTCTGATTATAAACAGCTGACAGAAAACACATGTGACATGATTGCTGCATTCCTATCTGGGAAAATGATTCACCGGATGGTATATGGTAATCATACTGGGGCACAGCAGTATTTCACTGGGACTTGTGGCTCTAGCAATGCCCCTGGCTCATTATTGTATCTTGCAAAGTCATAGTTAAAATCAGCTCCTTGAACACGACTGGATGACCCAACATGCCTGTTCCTTTACTCAGCCAGGTGAACACTGCCACTGGGTATGTAAGCAGCATGAGTGTGTGTGTGTGTGTGTGTGTGTGTGTGTGTGTGTGTGTGTGTGTGTGTGTGTGTGTGTGTGTGTGTGTGTGTGTGTTTAAGATTAAATATTAAAACTATGTTGAGCTCAGTCACCTTGAGAAAAACTCCAATGTAGGCAGGTTAGAAACAGAGAGCCATTGAAATCTCACATTCCTGCCCTGCCATGCAGAAAACAGTCTGCTGGTTACAATATTCGAAACCTACAGTACCGTCATTATGTAATCAGAGGGAAGTAACAGTGCTCTCTCATCAGAACTACTTCTTCTTCAAGTAAAACAATACAACCACATTCACATGCTGGCTAGTCAAATGTTCATCCTAATAAACTGGATTGTCAATGATTAGACAATTCCAATTCTCAATGAAAATATAATTTTGTGAAAATAAAGAGCAAATGACGCACAATTTCTGCATAACTTTGCAATATCTGTGAACTTTATGTTTTTTTTTGTGTGTGTGTGTCTGTTGCCACAAAGACTGCTGGGAAATGTGACACAAAACTGTTGCCTTGTAAACCAGCCAAATAAGTATACTTTGTTTTTTTCCAAATAAGTATTATTTGGCAGGCTTTATCTATTATTCATCAAAAGTACACAAAAACTTTATAGTCAACTTTCACATTTGAAACAAAATTTTGCCCAATTCAAATTCACTTCGCCATGATTCATAAACTGGCACAACTTGAAAAACAAGTCTGGGCTTAAAGAAATTCCCAATGGTAAATGTGACATTGTGAGCTATTCTTATAAATTAGATCATTTCAACTTGACCTGAAGGCAGCAAGAAAGAGTGAGATAAAGCGAAATACATAAAGAGATTGTATATTTTAAAATCGCCCTCATGTTGTTCCAAACCTGTATAATTTTCTTTGTTCTGAGGAACATTAAAGATATTCTGAAGAATCTTTCAACTGTTTTTGCCCATACAATAAAAAGAACCTAGGCTCATTGTAAAAACGTGCCCTGTGGAGCAACCCTTTTAAAGTGAAATGTCTAGTGAGTGGCACTGAAAGCTCAGTTTTATCCAAAACTGCTACATGTATCAAGATACTTACGGCTTTTGTAGGCATCAAGACAGTTTGGAAATTAAATTTCCAGCAAGAGGCGCTAAAAGGTTGATGCCTTATAATGTTTGAAAAATGTTAAATTATGTTTTATTAACAAGGTTTGGGAGGAGCACGTTCAGAAAATTGAGTGCACTCAGCTAATCAACAATAAGAGGTATATATACGCAGCAGTCTTACCTCCGTCTATTTACAGTTTATCAGCACCACCCCTTCTCCACACTTTTGGGTTCGGGCCAAATTTCAAGCTCGAAGCCCTCCCCCCCGGACAGCACGCCAAATACACATTTAAATGTACTCTCTATAAATTATATGTAAGTGTGAAACTTTGAAATCCTACCCTAAACTAACCAATAGTGTTAACAAAAGCATACGTTTTATACCATCACCACTGTTCTCGTCAGAGCTTATTTCCCAGTACATTCAGCATCTGGCTCATATTCACAATCTCAACCACATTCTTAGAACTGTCATTTTCAACATCTTCAAAATCATTATTTTGATCGCTGACAGCTTCTTCACCAGTTCCACCATCAAGTGACAGTGACACTAATATCTGATTGTGTTCAGTACTTGCTCTGCAGTAAATCGCTGAGCTATTTCAAGTTTTGCTGATGATACTTGTGTTCTGCCTGCAGTAACTATGAGTGAAACGTCACTTCTTCATTGTGTATCAGACATTGCCACCTTGAGGAATAAAGAGATAATCAGAGATTCAATTATTGTTGCAAAGCAAAAACATATATACTTACACTATTACATACCTTGGGTCACCAGCGACCCTATACGCTTTTTTACCAAAAAAATATTTAAAAACATTCTCTGATCATTCAATTTTTTTGTCTTGTTTTATTGTTTATAATGAATAGGAAACACTAAGAAGGTTGATATCTAACTTGTATGACGTCCTGGGTCGATAAAGACCCACGGTATGCGTTTAAGGGCTAATCAATAGTTCAATAATCATAATTTGTGTTAAAAGAAATGCCACTAGTGCTCAGTTCAGCTGGAAACTGCAGTGGGTTTTGTTTGTTTGTTTTTTGTAGGCATGTTTGTCCAATAAGCCTGTTGCAACAAAAGTCAATTGGGAATCACAACTGTTATTCATACTGTCATTTCAGAGCAAACTCATTAGTCTCATTTGTTGAACACAGCACTAGCAGTTTGACTTTAGCCATAAAAAAGCAACAGCAGTATGACTCTGTCCAGCAGTGCTTGTAATATACAAGAGATGACCTTGGATTTTAGGAGCATGAGAGTGACACTGCGAAATCAGAGGCTTTGCTTACTTAAGACAGGGCTGCCAGAGAACCTGTCGCACTGAATTATTTATCAATTAGATGACCGTTAGCGGGGACAGAGAGTTGAGTTGAGAGAGACGGGGCAAAATAACAGCAGTCTGTGTGTCTGTGTGTAAGAGAGAGAGAGAGAGAGAGAGAGAGAGAGAGAGAGAGAGAGAGAGAGAGAGAGAGAGAGAGAGAGAGAGAGAGAGAGAGAGAGAGAGAGAGAGAGAGAGAGAGAGAGAGAGAGAGAGAGAGAGAGAGAGATGTGTCAGGGTGTGTTGCCAGATAAGAGTTCATGTCTGTTTGTATGGTGTGTGTGTGTGTGTGTGTGTGATGCAGTTATCTGTTCTGCAGGGCTTTTTTGTTTTGTTTTTGGAGGCTCTTTACTACGGTCTGCACACCTTGTCACACATGCTAAAGCCCATTGATGCAGGTACAATGTACAGAGTTTGTGTGTGTGTGCAGATGTGAGAACAAATGTGGCCTGTCTAAGCTAACATGCTAACAAGCTATACATAATCGAACACAGACACTAACTGACACTGATAAAGCTGGGATGTCACAGCTCAGCAACACTATCATTTTCACTATCTCTAAAGGAGTCTGAGTGAAACAGAAAGCCGTCGGTCAGACCATGAGACCTTGTACTCCACCGCAAACCTTGTTCTGCACTCCAGCCATTCAACATTACAATCAACTTCACAAACTTTTACATTTAAAAGTGCCAAATGGCTTTTTGATCATTGTTGTTTTCTCCACATTACACATGCATTGTTTGGAACTGCCTGACAAATCAAAAAAATTTGATTGATTTGAGCTAAAGAAACTACATTTATCAGAATACTACATTTTTCCTTCACATTTTATGATTAGAAAATTGTATGGTTATCTTGACAAACAGTCAAGTCATCAGTCTTTCCTTATTCCATCCAATGTATGTAACTTAAATATCAGTGACGCCGCTGATTGTGTAGAGAAACAACACACAACATAGACATAGATGTCATTGTATCAAGACATAGATGAGATATAATGCTGAATTTGAAGGTCTCACCCCCTCAAAGCGGATCTGTGTTTGTAATGTCAGCAGGCATTCGAATCTGAAGAGCTTTAAATGAGTGTGACAACCCTCACTGAGGGATAGTACTAACACACAGGCAACAACAGAAAGCAAATTATTCTTTTATTCTTATATTTATATTGACAAAACTCTAAGTGAGTTGTAATGTCCTCTGGTTAGCCGCAGTCCATTAGATGATTACAGTCTTTCAGGCTCATAGCGCTCTTTGCAGTGACACTCAACATAAACAGACACACACACAAATGTGTCTCAAGAGAGAAAACAGGACGTTGTTTTTCCATGAAGCACACACTACCTAAAGTATTGCGTGCTGCTCTTTCTTCCCCTTAGATTGTGCTAGAAATATGCGTTTGTTGATGCTAAAATAAACTAGCTTAAGTTTCACTACTAGTGCCATACTAATATATGAGAGAGCAGTGTAATTGTGAGGAGTTCTGCAGAAAATAATAATAAAAATAAATGCAACAATAATAAATGTAATTATTTTTAATTAATCTTTATATTATCATGGTTATTATTTCTCACACCAAATATAAATGTGTATTTATTTACATATACAAATAATAATAATAATAATAATAATAATAATAATAATAATAATAAAACCATATACTTTACGGTTCAAAAGTTCAGAGTCAGTAATATTTTTAAAGTTTTGAAAGTAGTCTCTTATGCATCACCAAGGCTGCATTTGTTTGATAAAATATACAACAAAAATTGTAACATTGTGAAATATTACATGCAAATCAAAATAGTTGTTTTCTATTTTAATATATTTTTAAAAGTCAAAACTGAATTTGAAATCATTACTCCAGTCTTCAGTGTCACATGATCCTTCAGAAATCACTATAATATGCTGATTAATTGAAGAATTAATTACTTTCAATAGTATAAATTAAATAAAATATAATAATAAATAAAATAACCTTATAATGACATTTCTTCTTGTTATTATGTTGGAAACATTTTTTTTTTTTTTAGGATTTTTGATGAATGTAAAGTTCAAAAGAACATTTATTTGAAGTTTAAATCCTGTGTGGCATTATAAATTACTTTTGTTCAATTTAATGCATTCTTGAGTAATATCAATTTCTTTAAAAAAATTTAATTTGAAATAATGAGACATACTCTATGACATACTTCAAATATATTTATACACTACCGTTCAGAAGTATGGGGTCAGTATGTCTCATTATTTCAACAGAGACTGAAAGAGAGGAAGAGTCATAGAGGAAGGACAGGTTTAAGAAAGAAATGAGAGAGTAGAGAGTAAATGGAGAGGAAGGCAGTTGGCACATTAGGGAGGGAGATCCTGCGGTGCAGCTTCAAACAAAAAGGCCCACTATGAGTGCGATCACTGATTACCAGTCTGGTGGTTGGGCCTCATTAAATCCTTTCTCTCTGTCACTCCCTCTTCCTTTCTCAACCTCACACACTTCTCACCTCCTCTTCTGCCGCCCAGCCATATGCCCACACAGCCGTGCCCCCAGGTGCAAAGAGCAAAGCACAGGATGGAGCAGAGAGGAAAATTCACGTCTGTTAAGACTCCTGCAAACTTGATCCTGCTGAGGCATCACAAATAAAGAGCAGGAGAACTAGAGAGAGAACAAAAAGAGTGATTAGAGAGAACATTTCATAAATTGAGACATCTTAAGTGCACCACTTCAAGGGCAAATGCTGGAGTCGACATGTAAA
The DNA here is from genome assembly GCA_018749465.1 of Paracanthobrama guichenoti. Classification (NCBI taxonomy): domain Eukaryota; kingdom Metazoa; phylum Chordata; class Actinopteri; order Cypriniformes; family Gobionidae; genus Paracanthobrama; species Paracanthobrama guichenoti. The sequence continues at coordinate 33,989,885 of CM031949.1, forward strand.
ATCATTAGCTATATCGCTTATCTTCACATCATTACAAAGACTATGAGAGGAGAAACTAGAGAAAGCAAGGTTGATGTGTGTGGTTTTTTGCTGGATGTTTGAAAGCTTTGGTCTGGCTTGATACCATAACCAATGAGTTGGATGTGTTTCTGAGGAGGTCATCAGAACCACTGGAACCATGCGGTCTGTGACTCCTGACAACCCCTCCTGAGCTGTTTAACCCTCTTAAAAGCAGATTTTCATGCTGAAAGTTCATGTTATCATCCACAGATGTGATTTGTACATGAACAATATATATATATATATATATACACTCACCTAAAGGATTATTAGGAACACCTGTTCAATTTCTCATTAATGCAATTATCTAATCAACCAATCACATGGCAGTTGCTTCAATGCATTTAGGGGTGTGGTTCTGGTCAAGACAATCTACTGAACTCCAAACTGAATTTCAGAATGGGAAAGAAAGGTGATTTAAGCAATTTTGAGCATGGCATGGTTGTTGGTGCCAGACGGGCCGGTCTGAGTATTTCACAATCTGCTCAGTTACTAGGATTTTCACGCACAACCATTTCTAGGGTTTACAAAGAATGGTGTGAAAAGGGAAAAACATCCAGTATGCAGCAGTCCTGTGGGGGAAAATGCCTTGTTGATGCTAGAGGTCAGAGGAGAATGGGCCGACTGATTCAAGCTGATAGAAGAGCAACTTTGACTGAAATAACCACTCGTTACAACCGAGGTATGCAGCAAAGCATTTGTGAAGCCACAACATGCACAACCTTGAGGCGGATGGGCTACAACAGCAGAAGACCCCACCAAGTACCACTCATCTCCACTACAAATAGGAAAAAAAGGCTACAATTTGCACGAGCCCACCAAAATTGGACAGTTGAAGACTGGAAAGATGTTGCCTGGTCTGATGAGACTCGATTTCTGTTGAGACATTCAGATGGTAGAGTCAGAATTTGGCGTAAACAGAATGAGAACATGGATCCATCATGCCTTGTTACCACTGTGCAGGCTGGTGGTGGTGGTGTAATGGTGTGGGGGATGTTTTCTTGGCACACTTTAGGCCCCTTAGTGCCAATTGGGCATCGTTTAAATGCCACGGCCTACCTGAGCATTGTTTCTGACCATGTCCATCCCTTTATGACCACCATGTACCCATTCTCTGATGGCTACTTCCAGCAGGATAATGCACCATGTCACAAAGCTTGAATCATTTCAAATTGGTTTCTTGAACATGACAATGAGTTCACTGTACTAAAATGGCCCCCACAGTCACCAGATCTCAATAGAGCATCTTTGGGATGTGGTGGAACTGGAGCTTCGTGCCCTGGATGTGCATCCCACAAATCTCCATCAACTGCAAGATGCTATCCTATCAATATGGGTCAACATTTCTAAAGAATGCTTTCAGCACCTTGTTGAATCAATGCCACGTAGAATTAAGGCAGTTCTGAAGGCTAAAGGGGGTCAAACACAGTATTAGTATGGTGTTCCTAATAATATATATATAACGTTGTTAAACGTAGGTATGATGCTGCTACACTCTCAGAAAAAAAGGTACAAAAGCTGTCACTGGGACGGTACCCTTTTAAAAGGTACACCTCTGTACCTAAAGAGTGCATATGGTACACAATTTGGTACTAAAAGTGTACATACAAAATAGTACATATTAGAAACTTTTTAAAGGGTACCGTCTCAGTGACAGCCAGAGTGTACAGGTCAATTTGACCCGGTTTGTGCTAAAGAATTCCTCTACAAAAGACACACACTCTTACTTACCTTCACTAGCTTCAAAATGAGCAAGACTTGCTACCCATGATGCTCTTGAACATCTACTTTAATATGACAGTGATGGTGAATTTGAAATAGGTGCGCAATATGTCAAAAACAAAAGAAATGTATACAAAACTGATCGGGTATCAACTGATTAGGAAGAAACTGCTGAAAGGGAGATGATTTTGTTCCTCACCCATTAAGAAGTCACACTAAACTGCGATCTCAAAACATTGTCAAAATTATATATAGAGATCTTTATAAACTGTCGTTGATCGTGAGTATAACAAAGTATTCAGCTAGGAGGATATCTAGTCAAATGTGTTGTTTTTATTATGTGTTTAAACGTGCTATTTTTTTTTATCACAGCAAATGTAAAATACACACACATACACCAATCAGGCAAAACATTATGACCTAATATTGTGTTGGTCCCCCTTTTGCTGCCAAAACACTTGTCCCATAGATGCTCGACTGGATTGAGATCTGGGGAATGTAGAGGCCAAGTCAACACCTCAAACTCGTTGTTGTGTTCCTGAACCATTTTTGCTTTGTGGCAGGGCGCATTATCCTGCTGAAAGAGGCCACAGCCATCAGGGAATACCGTTTCCATGAAAGGGTGTACATGGTCTGCAACAATGCTTAGGTAGGTGGTATGTGTCAAAGTAACATGTAACTATGTGTTGTAAAAAAAAAAAAAAAAAAAAAAAAAAAAAAAAAAAAACAGACCAGGCCACCTTCTTCCATTGCTCTGTGGTCCAGTTCTGATGCTGTTGGCACTTTCGGCAGTGGACAGGGGTCAGCATGGGCACCCTGACTGGTCTGCGGCTATGCAGTCCCATACACAACAAACTGAGATGCACTGTGTATTCTGACACCTTTCTATCAGAACCAGCATTAACTTCTTGAGCAATTTGAGCTACAGTAGCTTGTCTGTTTGATTGGACCACACAGGCCAGCCTTTGCTCCCCATGTTCATCAATGAGCCATGCCCCTGTCACCAGTTCACCACTGTTCCTTCCTTGGACCACTTTGAACACTTTTACTGATACTGACCACTGCAGACCAGGAACACCGAACAAGAGCTGCAGTTTTGGAGATGCTCTGACCCAATCAACTAGCCATCACAATTTGGTCCTTGTCAAACTCGCTCAAATCCTTATGCTTGCCCATTTTTCCTGATAAAATGTTCACTAGCTGCCTAATATATCCCACCCACTAACACGTCCCACTAACATGTTATTCACATGTCATAATGATGTCATAATGTTATGCCTGATCGGTGTACACTACCATTCAAAAGTTTGAAATTTGAAAATATGTTAACATAGTAATAATATATTTTACATTATTGCTGTTTTTACTTTTGATCAAATAAATATATCCTTTGTGAGCATAAGAAATAAACTTTTACTGACTCCAACTTTTGAATGGTGTACATGCATTTTTAATTTAAGTTTGGACTAAAATTAAAACGCATGGCCTTTTTTATGCAGCTCAGTTCCTACTATGAGTATCTTAGTACTGACAATAAAGCAATTACACTGAAGTGTGTTATCACATACACATCCTCATACACAGCCTGTGATAGTGCTTTTCAGCAGTTCTGTAATATAAGAATAAAGGAAGTATGCAAACATGATATGCCACATCTGCAAGTACAAGAAAAAGAGAATGAAACTTTTAAGAGAGAGAGAGAGAGAGAGAGAGAGAGAGAGTGAGAAACCATGTAGACAAGGAGTGGTTTAACAAAGAAAATTAGGAAACAAAAGCAAAAAAAAAAAAAAAAAAAAAAAAAAGGAAATGAAAGGATAAGTAACTTCCCAATGTAATAAAACACAGACTGCCCAACACTAATAGTACTAGAACATACTACATGGTCATCAGTAGACAACACTGTGATTTAAGTGTAAAGAGAATACATGGTCGGATTAAACATTATGCAGCGTCACTCAAGCAGCACACACTTCTGGAAATATTGCGAACATTACATTAATGCCTTTGGCAGACACCTTTGTCCAAAAAGTGCATTAAAAACATATTTATAACAACTCCAGCCTCAGGGATCGTGGAAATATTTTTGAGCAGCAAGCTTTTCTAGAGGAGGTAATGAAATCTGAAAAATTTGATTTTGTGGTCTCTAAACATGTAATCCTCATTTGTCTTCCTGTGAGGCTGCCAGGGACAAAAAGTAATATTTTTAACATATGTTTTCAAATCTAAGCTCTCGCAAATTCATTATAATCCAGAATGTGATTTTTGCCAAAGGCCACTTTATACTTTTCAAGAAGCCACTGAGGATATTTGGATTAATTTACATGTTTTATGTATATATGCATTTTTATTTTTAATTATTATTATTCTGGAGAAGTACTTTTTATGAAAATGAAAGAGAGAAGATACAAATGGATTTGGTTTTTGGATTTGCTGCAGTCTGCAACCATTAAAAAGAAGAGCCTACACTGATGACGACAGACATTTTGGTGTGGAGTGTCTTGGCTGTCGCTCACACAAACACTAACAAGGACAGACCGACCGCACTGCGAGAGAGTGCTTATGCCTTCAAGACACGCGCACACACACACAGTAAAATCCAGCCACCCAAACACTTGCATAACACTGTCTGATCCCCGTTTTGTGACCGTGCAGCATGCCAAACACAGCACTGATGTGGTGGGGTGAAACAGAGGTCCTTGTCTGTCTCTGTGTCTGCCTGGTGGGAAAGAAAGTCAACGTCTCGTCTAATAACACCCCTCTACCCGATTTCAGAGCTCCCTTAAAATCAAAAGCTGTCAGTGAAAAGCAGGTCATCTTCAGCTCATAGCATTACTCTGTACAACACTATCTCCTTCAGTGAGAGGATTGTTCCTGTGCTGATCAAAGTTGGACATGTTGAGCATGAACTGGATAATATGAAATCTTTCAAACAGGCAGGTGAGCGATAGCATCAACAATAACATCCCCTTAATATCAAACAATGAAAAGCTGTTGTTTTATCCACCCTATAGTCTAGGATTACAAAGCTGACTGCAGACTGACCTCTTCCTGTGAGTGTGCTAGAGTGTTTTTGGCAGTGAGAAAAGCACATAAGAGAGTAGATGCATTGCACACTCAGTTCTGGCCAGCAATGTGATCAAACCCTGAGATAATTGAACCACAAGGCCAGTATTAAAAACAAGATCTGTATTAAAGTTTAAGCCTTCATATTGTCTTCATGGCACTAAATAATATTGCAATTATTTCGATGATAAAACTGATACAATCTCAGTGCTGAAAGAACATATTTAAAGATGTTTTGCCCATAAACTGCTGTTAATAGATATATTTACTCATAAAGGCTGTTCCAGAAAGAAAGAAAGAAAGAAAGAAAGAAAGAAAGAAAGAAAGAAAGAAAGAAAGAAAGAAAGAAAGAAAGAAAGAAAGAAAGAAAGAAAGAAAGAAAGAAAGAAAGAAAGAAAGAATGGGTTGTCATAATTACAGTAGAAATACCAGAGGAAATATTTCCAATACAGGGGGTCTCTGAATATTGCATTGGAGACAGCGAGAATGTCCTTCAAATCAAAAAGAACTGCTGCTATAAACCCTTCAAACTTTTTAAACTTTCAAACAAGTCTTTGTCATGTTAGCTATCATTCAAAAATACATTTTTACTTGCAGTTATATGAATTTGTCATAGATTACACACCCCTGAGCTAATAGTAGCTTTTTGGAATAGGTTTGATCCAAATGTTGTATAAACTAGTTAAAATATGAAATACAAAAAAGTTTTTATTTTAATTTTAACAAGATAACTGGATGTACTCGCATGCATTGTTATAAGGCCATGTGAAAACAATAGGGCATACACTTTAGCTACAGTGTGAAATATATTTATTGTTGCAGTATGCCTACTTTTATAATACTGTTACTATTTAAACTATAATAAGGTACAATGCACAGTATTCATTAAGGCAGTATTTCATTCTAAACAGCCATTCTCAGGAAGCTTAGCTTAGTGCACAGATGTGTTTTTTTTTGTTTTGTTTTTTGTGGTACATCTGAAGTGGCTCCCTCCTGTGGCTGTGGCAGTTCACTACACAGACATCTCTACACTCTTAACGACGAAAAAAAAAAAAAACTACCCCTTTCTCCCCATCACCCACTCCCTATCTCATCTCCTCTCTGTTCCCTCCCCCTCTCTTCTCTTGCTGACTGCTGCATTGTGGGTCTCTGTAGCATTATGCTGGCACAGTGTATACAAGCTTGCTGACACATGCAAAGCAGCACAGCCAGACACCCTGACAAATCTACACACACGTATGCACACTGCATCCACACACCCTGGAATAATCTTTTTCATGTTGCAGAAATGCTGATGTGCTTCCAATGACTGCAGAGCATAGAGGTCTGTTGGAAATTAGTCCGTCTAGCGCTTCCTACTGTTTTCAGCAGGCTCTTTTCAGCCTTTAATTTTTAGTGGTGCTTTCTAATGGGTGAGTTCACATGGACAAACAATGTGATGTTTTTACAATGTTTTTACAATGTTATTACAAACAAAACTAATTTCAGATGTACCCTAAAGTCGTACTTCGTCATAACCTGGGCTCTCGGCTCTATGCTGAGACGTTAATATGCTCATAATATTATTTTCAAATTAATTTCATTCACCCTTTACTCACCCTCACCCTTCATTTCACCCTTTTATTCTATGTTTTGTTATTTTCTACCTGTGTACGCCTCCTTAGCGGAAGGAATAGCAACAACCATGCTCTATCCATGACCCCCAGAAGTGCAGGCCACACCATGTATCTGTGGAATTCTCTGTGTCTCTCCATGTTCATCAACACCTCACTGTAGAGGCTGACAGGTTCAGAGGGAGAGAGTGGATGCTGTCCCAGCAGAGCACACTGTCAAGCTCAGTGTTTCCTCAAGGATGTGCCATTGGTTATTAGAAGGAATTCCATGCATAGCTGGGATTGGTGAGATTTTTTAATCAAATTTGGCAGTTTGACCCAGGTCATAGTTTACTGAAGTAAAGATAAGAGGCCCCACTTTCGAAGGGAAGAGACAAAGACAATGTATGTGAATTTGTGAATTCTCTTTGTAGCCCCTTGCTCTTTAAGTCTTTTCCATCTCTGGCTCTTGTTTTCCCAGCATGGCCTCCAGAAAGTTTCCACCCAGTAGGGAGGTGCGTCCTGCAGTATGGGTCACTGGGTTTGCACTTCGGATAACTCTCCCCCACCTCTCTCGATATACACACACACACACACACACACACACACACACACACACACACACACACACACACACACACACACACACACTCCACATGGTTCTCTGTCTCAAGGATGAAATAAAACAGCTTCACTATCAGCACGTGAATTATGAATGATTAATTCAAACAACATGTTTAAGTGACAGGAAGTGTGTGACTAAGCACAGGTGTGTGTGTGTGCCTTTGACTCTAAAGAGATAACAGTGATGGCAGGGGAAGGGAATGTAAAAAAAAAAAAAATGCAGGGCATCATTGATAAGAATGACAGGTAATGAATATCTGCATGTTTTGCATGCATAAAACGGATGAACAAAACCTTTAAATACATACACTGCTGTTCAAAAATTTGGGGTCAGTACGATTAAAAAAATACATAAAATAATACTTTTATCCAGCAAGGATACATTAAACTGATCAAAAATGACTTTAAAGACTTTCATATTGTTACAAAAAAATCTATTTCAAATAAATGTTCTTTTTAACTTTATATTCATCAAAGAATCTTGGAAATAACATGCATCGCAGTTTCCACAAAAATATTAAGCAGCACAACTGTTTTCAACATTGATAATAATGTTCCAGTTACTAATGTAACCTTGGTTCCCTGAGATAATGGGGACGAGCATTGTATCATTTTTCTCAGCTGAAGCCAGTGGGTCATGATGCTCCTTAGAAAAACCCCCAATGGTGTGGATGCATGAGCAGACAAAATCCGTGCCTGAAGAGCAGGGATGTCTAGGTTACAGAATCTGGCAAAGGTGGATGGTGAGGACCAGTCGGCCGCTGCACAGATATCAGCAATAGACACACCGCTAGACCAAGCCTAAGAGGAGGCCATTCCCCTGGTGGAATGGGCCCTCACCCCAATAGGGCACTGCAAGTTCAAGGACATGTAAGCTAACGCTATCCACTCTCCACTATCGAGTGGGATAGTCTTTGCTTCTTAACTGGCAGCCCCTTTGAGCAGCCTCCGAAGAACACAAACAGTTGCTCTGATTGCCTGAACTGGCTAGAGCACTCGATGTACACCCTAAGGGCCCGAATTGGGCAAAGTGGGTGTGGCGTCTGTTTGCCCTCAGTAGAGGGGAGAGCAGAAACAGAAATTACTTGGGGTCTAAAGGGCGTGAAAAGTACCTTGGGAACATAGCCTCGTCTGGACTTAAGGACAACCATACTGTCATTGGGCCCAAATGTTACCAATTTGCTTAACCGAAGGGCGAAGGGAGGCCTTTACGGAGTGAAGGATATTACGGAGTGAAGCCTAAATGTCGGCTGTTGTGAGCATCTCAAACGGAGGGCCACAAAGAGCCCTCAGCACAATAGATAGGTCCCAGGAAGGGATCATGTTAGGACGAGGCAGATTTAGCCTCCTGGCCCCTCTGAGAAATCTGACCACCAGGTTGTGTTTCCTAACTGACTGGCCAGCTATAGGAGTATGGTATGCCACAGTAGCTAAAAAATGCACAATATTTAAGGCGTAAATCCGCCTGGCAGAAGGCGTCCTAGCCTCAAAGATTGTGTTTAAAACCTCCTGGGGAAGACATGAAGGATCCCGTCGAGAGGCCACAGATAGAGACTTCACAACTTGGGTTGGGGATGCCAGATTGACCTGTCCACTTGGGACAGGTCTGCGAGCGAATTAGATCTAGTAACTCCATTTGATTATGTCTAAAACCCAATTTTACATGTCGGGAATGGCTACCCAAGCCTGGCTCTGGGCAGCACAGGCTTGAAAAAACGCAGATGGCAGCCCACCGCATTATGGGGGCCCAGTACAGACAGCAAACAAACAATGCCTCCAATGGCCGGAACTGAACAGGGGGTTGAGAGGTGAACACTTTGGTGCTTTGGGGGCAGTCATCTTCCTCCTTGTGCCTAAAACATCAGGGTTGCTTGGCTCAGGACCAAGCTCTAGCTTAGGGCAGGGTCCCTGACGCTTGGGAAATGGGTAGCGCTGCGCTAGGCGCTTCACCTCGGGTTTCACTTTTTGCTTGGCACGCTGCTGAGTCGAAGACGACTTAGGGTGTCTCTAAGCAGCAGTGGAACTCACTCTCTTTGGCAGGGAGTGGCGTATTGTTTGTGATGTCATCTGCACTGCTGTGAAGCGCTCAGCAAAGCCATCCACTGTAGAACCAAATATGCCAGAGAGAGATACAGGGGAGTCCAGGAGGGCTGTCTTGTCAGTGTCCTTAATCTCGAGGACTGTGCAGCGCTTTGAAGGCTGCTGGGTCAGGACCACTCTCGTCCATGGCACAGAGAAGCTTGGCCTGATAAACTTTGGAGGACTGCCATGGTGTGAAGGGCAGAACCAGCCTGACCGCTCGTGACAGATGTCGCTCTGCATGGCTTAGATGGGTGGGTGGCTTTAGGCCCCGATCAGACAGAACGCATTTCTCAGGTTTGAAAATGCAAAGCGCATTTTTTTTATGTTGCTAAGCAACCCCAAATCAGCTGTCCTGTCTGTCCTTTTCCTCTATGCCGTCAACCGTGGTGAGGGCAGCCGAAGACGAGTAATGAATGAGCGCTGAATAGGGGGCGTGCCATGATTTTGTCAGTTCTTCATGGACCTCCGGGGCTGGTAGCTGGCTGCAGGGTCCATTCATCGCGGCGGCTTTGGGTGGGCTTTTCTAGAGCCGACCAGTCCAAGCTTAACTCATTAACAGCATGGGTTAGCTCTGAGTCCTGCCTAGGCTTGGCTGAGTCAGTCTCTTTAGGTGGCAGGGGGGTGGAGTCATCGCTGGAGTTAGCCCAGTCCTCTGCTTCAGATGTAGCCAGAGACATCATGTCATCAAAATCTTAATCAGAGCCGACGAATGAAAACCGAATGAAAATGCAGCCTTAGTGAGTGTAATGTGTAGTGAATAAAAAAAAAAAAAAAAAAAAGTGAATCTCTATGTTAAACTAAATACATTTACATGTTATCTGAATATGTACGCTGGACAAAGCTGATCTACAATTACAATATATATAAGTCTAATCTGACTTTGCATAAAACTGATTTTTTTTTTTTTTTTTGTCGGACTCAAGCTTTATATGACATAACATTCAACATTAAAAAGACAAATTATTGCTTTAGTCTGACTGAATTTAAACTTTTGAAGTGCATGTAAACACTAACTTTATCCCTCTCTGTTTGTTTACATTACCACTCACTGTAAACTGCAATAAATGCAAATACATAGGCCAGCAAGATTAGACAGCAAGAATAATATTTTACTATGTAAATTAAATTTTGCATATTACTGTTGCACAAATTTTAATATGCAATTTTTTAAAAATAGTATTGGGCAGTATTGTAAATACCAAGTATTTGTAAAATTTGAGATACGGCGATTCCATTTTCAAAGCTCTGTCATGGAAAAATAAATATTGTCACATGGATAACATCTCTGAAGAATGAGGGTCTTCATGATGCTGAGGGTTTCTCCACACTCTGAGATCTATCATAGTCTAACTATAGTTTGCTTTGGAGGGCTTACAGTGTATGGCTTTTCAAGAGTCATTGTTTAGAGAAACACGCAGATAAAATGGACACGGGTTCTGGTGGCCAGTTAAGGGTGTGTTACATGTTTGGTCTCAGTGTGAGCTGGAGCTGATGAATGTGTATTTGTGTGAATAGAGTAACGACACACTAGAGAAGAGTCCCATAAGAGGAAGCACCTGGGACCAGACAGGGAGTTGGCTGAGGAGGAGGCCCTTATGTATATATGAGAGAGAGACAGAGCATACAGGAGAGTGCTGAAATTTAGTTATCAGAATGTGAGAGAGTTATAAAGAAAAAAAAAAAAAAAAAACATTTTTATAGGTTTGCAAATTTGGTCACTTCACTGTATAAAAGTGTAATGACGTGTGACAGTCTTGAGTTTGTGGTCCACAACAATGCTGTTGTGTAGAGACAGGGGAATGAAATATAAGCACAATGTATAGAATACATAATGCAGACAATTTGCATAGTTAAAATAGTACACAATATACATATTCTACTCAAATGCCATTCGAAAGTCACCTCCCACACCTCGCATGGACAAGACGCTAGAGCCCACTGCAGAGGGAGAGCCCGAGCCTGCCACGATGGAAGAGCTAGAGCCTAGGACTGAGCCAACCATCGCCCTGGAGCACAGGCCCACAGTGAGTCTTCTGTATGGTAAATAAACACAAATAAACATGGGCAAACTCAAGAGTCCACATTAAAGGACACTAAGGAGATTTATCTGTCCAATGAAAGAGCTAATCAAAGGCACTATAAAATGGATGAAGAAAACAACTCAGATTTATATGATCTAGAACTTCAAGGACAGTCAGTTCAAGGAATGTCTCATTGTTCAGACAAGCTTAATAAATTCTCCACCAGCAAACCGACAGCATGTTTCATCACTGGATATTGGCCTTCTAATAACTACAGCTGTTGTATCTCTCTGCACACGGTTACTGTAATCCTCTGGTCCAGTTTGAGTCTCTAGGAATTGATCTAAATTGGGCCTTCCAACCTCTGACCCTGAGCATATCTGAGAAAAGGGGCCTGGGTGTCTGTAACCGCAGCTGTGTTACATAAACACACCATAAACTAGCCTGTCTCTCACAGATGAGCCTAAAGATCCCATCACAGGCACAGTGGAGCCTGGCTGTGTCCTTAAATACGGCCATTTTTTATCAGCCTGATTAATAGCCATGCAGTGCGCTCTGAAAGCTAACTGTTAGGACACTATAGGCTGCTTCATGCCTCCTACTGCACATGCTCTTTAAAATCCAATCTGCACACTGACTTAGTGACCACACAGAATGTTAATCGACTCTTCAAAGACTCTCACTTTGCCATAATACTCCTGGAGTGCACTAACAAAAACATGTATCATGCTTTTGGGTTAGAACTATGCTTTTTGGACATGTAATTCCATGGTATTCTTTGAATTATCATTTAAATACCATGGTATATGTCAATCATAATCATTTTATATTATGGTATATATCAAAATTCCATGGATTTATCATCATTGTATTATAGTACCGCCACAGTGTTTTTGTCTAAGGGCCTCGGCATGTTCAGGGAATGTTTTGCTTTATTAATCCATCCCAGCTCCACCAGACCCCAGGAGAGATGGAGAGACATAGCGCAGTGCTGGCAGACAGCCAGGCAAATATCCAAAATAATAATCAGTAGATTTCAGCAACCTCCCCACCTTTTCCCAGCCCCTTACTCCCCCACCTCTCTCCCTTACCTTACCCTTTGTCTGTGTTTATAGACATAGATCTGATGTATACAAATATAGGTGCAGTGTATGGACAGACGTGCTGATTTATATGAACGTTCACTGAACAGCATGGAAAATTAGTGCACCGAAAATGGATAGAAAAGAACCACTTGTGCAGTGTCAGTGCTTAAGATTGGCCCATTGATTTTCACATTACAGGACTGTCCACACAAACATGGCCAACTCATCTATTGTTCACCACCTCCTCCTCTGTGTGCAGATAATGCACCACCTAGCGTCCTTTGCTCAGATCCTGATAATGTGTGATGGAACAAAGACACAATGTATGTGTATGCATATGATATGCGTGTTTGGTTGACCATTCAGGTTAATGAATATATGTATAGAGGTTATACATACATATAGCATATGGCTACTCTATAAGATAAGGTTCCTGCACACACACACACACACACACACACACACACACACACACACACACACACACACACACACACACACACACACACACACACACACACACACACACAAAGAATAAAATAATGTAGAAATGCTAAACTTTCATGGGCTAACTGAATGCTATTGAACTAGTAAAAACTGTAAAATATTTTAAATGAATTAAGGTAAAAATAGATAAAAAGTATAAATGACCATACAGAAGAAAAAAAATCTCTCTCTCTCTCTCTCTCTCTCTCTCTATATATATATATATATATATATATATATATATATATATATATATATATATCAAAATGACCAGTAATACAGTTAAAAAGGCTGGAGTAGGTAAGATTTATTATTATTATTATTATTATTATTATTTATTTATTTATGTATTTTTTGAGAGAGAAAGAAATAAAGTTTATTGGTTTATTCAGCAATGATGCATTAAATTAATCAAAAGTGAGTACATTTATAATGTAACAAAATATTTTTGTTTCAAATAAATTATGTTCTTTTGAACTTTCTATTCACTAAAGAATCCTGACAAAAATTATCATGAAAATTCCACAAAAATATTAAGCAGAACAACTGATTTCCACATGATAATAAGATGGTTCTTAAGCACTAAATCATCATATTGGACTGATTTCTGAAGGATCATGTGACACTGAAGACTGGAGTAACGGCTGCCATATATAAATTATATAAAATTATATTTTAAAACATTAAAACAGAAAACAGTCATTTTAAATTGTGAACAGTAGTGTAACTTTTGAACAGTATATTTTTAGTGTAAAAATATGCATCGCCTTAAACAACTGCTGCGTTGAAAATCCTTTACCTAATTTGATGTTCTGGATCAAAAATGACCGGCCTTTTAAAATTGCTTGTATATCTCTCATTATACTACATTATTACCAAATATTGGATTCAGTCATTTTGACAACTTGTTTTCTTTTAATTCGCACAGGTAACATAATGAGAGATTTATAAGCAATGTGTTTTGGCCTGGAACCCCAAATCTCCCCAAATCCACCCACCCACCCAAAAAAAAAAAAAAAAAAAAAAGTCAAGTAGGTGTGCAAAGTCAGTAAGTTTTAGTCCTATGTTATAACATTAATTCACATTTTTGGGACAAATTAAAATCCTTTCCAGGTCAAAATGATCAAAACACAACATGAGCGTTAAAGGATATCAGATTCTGAGTTTTCTCATTTTAATTTTCTATCTTGGAACAAGCGCAAAAAATTGATTACTGTTCAATTTTCTCTAACATTGTCAGCTTAATATTCCTCTATTTGTGTGAGTCCTGGAGTTTCCCGCTCACATGGCAGATAGAGAAAGAACGCTGTATGTGAATGAATGTGGTTATAGTATTGCTCCATCACTGTCTCTTTATCTCTTGAGCAGCCGTGTTTATGAGAGACTGTGTGTCGCCTCTGGATGTTTCTGGCCTCAGTCATCCATATTAATGAAGAAGAGCTGCCCTGTTCAGCATTTCTGCCAAAGGGAATGGATTCTGGACGTGGATATTTAGGTTCGAAACAGCTTCATATGAGGACGTAAAGTGCTTTACTGCAGATTTCTGAAAGAACATTATGTCAACCATGTAATCGCTGGGGATGAAAGGGCACAGCAATGCATATGACATGTCATTCCTGTCATGCCTTAAAGCCAGCATAACTCATTATAGTGTAGTTTTAGTGTTGTTAAGATTAAGATTGCACATAAAATGTGAGTGGCAGCCAATTAAGTAATATGCACAGTGAAGTAAAAAACACATTAGTTAACTAACTATTGCAAATATAATGCATTAAGCTAATTGAAACCAGATTTGGTTTGCTCTACATGGTTCTTTAGTTATGTTGACACAGCTGCATGACAAGCTGAACTCCAGACCTTCTTCTTTACACATTTAAGACATAGGGAGAACCATCAGGAGAATTGTTCCATACTGTACACCAACACCAACTAAAAATGTAGTTTTGGCCATTCATTTACACCTGCCTGAAAACGCAAAACTTTTGAAAACTGGTTTCAAAGTGTACGTTTTGGAAAATAATACTATTATTGTCTCCATGACATGCAAACTACAAAAACACGAATTTGTGAAAATGGTGACATCATGCGCATGCATATTACGTGATCAGTCTATATGAGTTTTTCTTTATAAAGTGACATTGCCAACTATTGGTCTGGCATGCAGAATAGTGTTCCCTTTCGAGAGTACTCTCGTATTGCATAAGTTAGCTTACACTATGGGAAAAAAATCCTTTTTCTCGAGAATATTGAAGCTAAAATTATCTTTATAATTTTATATATGTAAAACGCAGTGCAGCTGCACAGCAGACCCCAGCAGAGCTTACTAGCGTTCTGATCGGCTGTGCTGCAGCAACTGCACGAACCTATGGCGAGGCGGCTGAGACACGCAAACCAATCAAGTCGCTTCATGCCCCAGCATGTCAAAACCCGCCAAAATGGAGTGGCCTTGGCTATAAAAGCCCCCCTTTATGCAATAAGACTCAGATTTAATCTCATTCAGCTCACTTAACTTCGCTGACCTC
Organism: Paracanthobrama guichenoti; assembly: GCA_018749465.1. NCBI lineage: Eukaryota > Metazoa > Chordata > Actinopteri > Cypriniformes > Gobionidae > Paracanthobrama > Paracanthobrama guichenoti. The sequence continues at coordinate 34,005,142 of CM031949.1, forward strand.
CGGATTGAGAAGCCGCCGGCCTGCCGCCATCAAAAAGGCCTTCAGCAGAACAAGCCACCTTCCTTGCAGTTCTGAGGACGCTGGTTCCTGTCTTCACTGGACACCACCGTCAACCCGCTGTTCTGCTCCACCATCCGGCGCGCTATATCCTTTAAAAGCTGTGTGTGTTCACCGCGGAAACACACACACACTCACAAAAAGAGCTGAGGTGTTGTTTCAAATGCCTCGTACATCCTGTGCCTCGTGCAGAGGCACTCTTCGGTGGGATCGTCACTTTCTTTGCACCGCGTGCTTAGGCCGTGACCACGCCGAAGCTGCACTCTCTAAGGGCGGCTGCCTGGAGTGCAACTAAATGGCGCTGCCAACCCTGCAGGCTCATCTCGCCAGCTTCAATGAGGACACCGTTCCCTCCGTTCTCCCTCTTCTCTCGCTTGGGCTGTGCAGAAAGAAGCGCCGCGGACAGAGAATGCCAGAGCAGACGAACGACCCCAACCCGGAGCACTCCCCGTGTGACTTGCTCTCAGAATTCCCTTCGCCGGTCTTGTTCACCCAGGATGACCAACCCCCCTCTCAGTTAGTGGCTGGTCCTATTTCCTTCAGCGGATCAGAAGCGGAGGAGGATGAGGAGGATAGCCTTTCACTTGCTGCATCCCAAAATGAGGAATGGTTGGGCTCCATTGTTGACCCTGTACCTTCTATTCAAGCCAGCACCAGTGGTGTCAGAGAAGCTGATGCTGAGCTCTTTTGCTTGCTGACGAGGGCCGTCTGAGATCTCGGGCTCGATTGGTCTCATCCCGAGGAACCCACGTGAAGCAGACTGGACGAGTGGTTTCTGCAAGGCTGAAAGATGCTTACTTTCACATTCAGATAGCACCCCACCACAGGCCATTCTTGAGATTCGCCCTCGAGGGGCAGGCTTATCAATACAAAGTCCTACCATTTGGTCTATCCCTAGCACCCCATACATTTACGAAGTGCATGGATGTGGCCCTTGCTCCTCTGAGAATACGGGGAGTGTGAGTACTGAACTACCTTGTTGATTGGCTGGTTATAACCCAATCAGAGGTGCAGTTAATAATTCACAGGTCTTGGCTCCTCAGCCATCTAGAATGTCTGGGTCTCAGGATCAACACTGCCAAGAGCACACTGTCTCCCAGCCAGAATATTTATTTTCTGGGGACAGTCATAGACTTGATACAGATGAGAGCGCGGCTTAGCGCCTAGCGGCATCTTTCAAAGCTGGCACTTACACTCCTCTCAAATGTTTTCAGAGGATATTAGGCCTTATGGCCTCAGCATCAGCAGTACTCAACCTGGGCCTACTATATATGCGTCCCCTTCAGTGCTGGTTAAAACCCCATACCCCGGCTCACCCAAGGCGGTCAGGCCACTTACACATCAAAGTGAACCACGGCTGTATCAAAGCCCTGGCTCATTGGAAAGCAGCCAACTGGTACCAGTCTGGCATGAATATGGGCATGGTCTCGAAGTGGAAAGTGATCTCGACAGAGTCATCCAACCTAGGTTGGGGTGCCATCTCCGGCCTTTGGTCAAGCTCAGGAGAGGTGGCTGCACATAAACTGTCTAGAGATGAGAGTGGTCAATCTGTCGCTAAAAGCTTTCCTCCCATACATAAAGGGTCACCAAGTTCTAGTCCGAATGGACATTATGTCAGTGGTATCCTATATAAATCGCCAGGGTGGAAAAAGGTCAAGCAACCTGCACACTATGGCCAAACATGGACCTTTTATGGACTCAGCACAAGATTTTCACTTTCTGCTACATCAAAGCACCCCCATAACAAGACTTTGTTTTTGACCATGGAGATGGTGTTCTTCTGCTCATAAACGTCTGCCTTTTTTGCACCAGATATAAGCCATTGATCCAAGCTCCAAAAAGTTCCAGTGTAGTCATATCACTCCATAAAACATTCTTCCAGAACTCCACAGGACTATCCAAATTAATTTTGGCATATTCAAGTTAGCCTTTTATGTTCTTCTTGGTGAAGAGTGGCATTCGGCAAAATGTCCCAAAATGAAGGCCATGATTGTCTAGTGTTCATCTTATACTCTACATGGAAATGTTCTTTCCTCCTTTCATCAGGTCATCTTGCAAGTCTTTGGCAGTAAATTGAGGACTTTTCTCAGTTTTTCTCAGATTTCAGCACTTTCAAAATCTGTGATTAAGTGATTAATTATTTGAATCAACTCACAACTCATGTTTAATGTGCACGTTTTGATTATTGTTGTACAAATAAGCATGTTACAGAGTATCTGTTTTGTTAAGTCTCGGTTTACGAATTCTCATATTACTGTGATAGTGTTTAGGTGTTATAAGTAGTAATTTGTAGCAATATTGTTGTATTTTAAGATTTTTTTAAGATCATGTGCATTTATAAGTGATTTACTTAATATTTATCACAGGTATACAAACATTTAAGAAATTATAGCCTAATATAATATAAAGCAGTCCTCAGATTTGATTGGCTGAATGCTGTTACAAAATTGCTGAAGAAAGATTGCAGTCTTGTCATACACCTTTGCTAATATTAAACCATTCTGCATTACCTTGTGCTGTTTGACCGGTTACTTCCATTGATCCATCGATGCCTTCCACACATTATCAAAGTTTTCTTCCACTCAGGTCATTGTGCTGTTGTCGTTGTCACAAGACAGTGGTGTCCAGAATCAGGTGGTTTGTCTTCGTCTGGCATCTCAGCTGAGACCTGTCCACTATGGGTGACCCTACCAGTAGTTGTGAAGTACCAGTGGCATGGCTCTCAGCATCACTGATGCACACAAGCCCTCACAGCACATCAAGCTGCAAACCTTGTGAGGGACCCTAACCTACCCTTACCTAACTGGTTAAAAGCAAACGCATATCAACAAACTCCTGAAAACATCCCAACAACCATGTAGCAATGGATGAAAAACCTAGAAACCGCATAAAACAGGTTAACAACCACACAGAAAACTTTGGCAAACGCATGTCAGCGCACAAGAAACAACCCAAAACCACAAAGCAAACCAAATTGAGGGTCTCCCACAGTTCCTGCTTGATCATCAGGCCCAGCTCAAGACTGTAGAGACGGGGTCGAACAGAGCGTGTCTTCATAATAGGCTCCACCACAAAACAGTAGATGTCCTAGTAGCCCTGCACGCTGTAGCCGTGGATGGAGGCAGGCTCTTCCTGCTGACAGACGTCCACTGAAGAGACTGAAGCTGCTGGACAGATGTCAGAAAGGATGGCAGCGTTCTTCAGGTAGCGCTCTTCCAAACTGTTGGGTTTTTGAGTTTTTGAGCTGTAAGTGTGATCTAACCTGTATACAGCTGCCAGCTGGGAAATGGAAGTCCTCCACCATGAATCCCCTCAGGTGTGTAGGAAGAGCACTGGATCTTCTCAGGTGATGCTGCTCCATGATGATGAATCAATAATCCAAATTATTGAATAACTTTCCAAATTGGACAAATTCATGAGACTTAGCAAATTGTATATATATATATATATATATATATATATATATATATATATATATATATATATATATATATATATATACATACACACACACACGTCACAAGCACGCCAGGCTCCACCCTCTCCCAGTCACAGCGCACACCTTCACCAGAGTACTGATCACACACACCTGCACCTCATCATCACCGCAATCACTGCCTGCACTTAAGCACCACGCTCACACTCTGTCACTGTCTGGTCTTGTTCACAACAAGCTCATACTACTGCTTACCTTAAGGACTCATCTGCTATACTTACCTGCTCCCAACGTTTCTCCTCGTCTCCAGTGTGTCTCGTCTCCTGTCTCCAACTCTCCATCATTTGGTTCTCCATCTCCTTCTGCAATCAAGAGTACAGTATTACCCAACTATCATCTACCATCATCTGAACTCTCACTTCTGACACTCACCTGATCTGCTCACTACCTGGTTTACTCAATAAACGCTGTTTACTTCCATCACCTGTTCTCCGTGTGCCTCTGTTTGTAACAGAAGACCGGACCATATCGCACAGCACCAGCATGAGCACCCCGGATCCCTTCCAAGAGCTCGTCGACACTCTTCGGCGAGCTCTCACCACCACCCCGCCTGCACTTTCACCAGCGAGCACTTCTGGGATCAACACCACTGCTTCTTCGCCACCGGAGTATGCCAGTCCCATGGCCAGACCGGCTCCCTTCTCTGGTTCGGCGGAGGATTGCAGCGGGTTCCTCCTACAATGATCGCTGATCCTGGAGATGCAGCCGCACCTGTATCCACATGACATAGCGTTCATCATCTCTCAGCTCTCTGGTAAAGTGCTTTGCTGGGCAGAAACTCTCTGGTCCCAAAATAACCCGATAACCCAAACTCTTGCCAGTTTTACCTCCCATTTCAAGGATGTGTTTGGGAAACCCTCCTGGGACTCAGCGATAGGTGAGCAGCTTTACCATTTAAAACAAGGATCGATGTCTGTAAATGAGTATGCCCTCCAGTTTAGAACCCTCGCTGCTGCTAGTGGCTGGAACGAGCAATCCCTGCTTACAACCTACCGGCAGGTTCTGGATCCTCGGGTATGGCTGCATCTTGCTGCATACGAGGACACCATCGGGCTTGAACACTTCATCCAACTCTCCATCCACTCCGCCACTCATATGCAGTCATGTATCGAAGAACACCAGGGCCAGCTGTTGTTTCCTCCAACCCTCTGCCAACCAGAGTTTGTTAGCCATCCAGAACCAGCCAATGAACCCATGCAACTGGAGAATGCACGACTATCAGCGGCGGAGTGGCAGAGGCGACTGACCCAGAGTCTGTGTTTGTACTGTGGGTCTCCTGGGCATTTCATCACCGAATGCCCTGTTCGTCCTCCACGTCCCATGTTGAGTGCCATTATCCCTTCACTAAGGAAGATGCAGCCACTCACCACTACTGTAATGTTTACTGCTGCTGGTGTGTCTCTTCCAGTTACTGCACTCCTTGACTCTGGGTCAGCCGGCAACTTCATCTCAGGCACGCTCTGCCGCCAGCTCAAACTCCGGACGTCTGCCACCCCGACAGTCTACCAGATACACTCGATAACCGGAAAACCACTCAGTCGAAGACGGGTATGCTCCTCCGTGGGTCCCATCAGCATTCAAGTGGGTATCTTCCATATAGAAGATCTGCATCTGCTGGTTCTGTAGGAATCCACCGCTGACATCATCTTAAGGCGTCCGTGGTTGAAGCAGCATAATCCTGTCATCTCCTGGAAGACGGGAGAAGTCCTGAAGGGGGATGGTTGTTTTCCGAACTGTTTCTCTGCACTTCCAGCTTGTTGATCCCCTAGTTCCCAAGATCTTCCTGTCTGTGCCACGTTCATCGAGAGCCCCTTAGAGAAATATTCGGTGGACATCCCTTCCTGCTATGCCCCCTTCAGCGACGTCTTCTGCCCCAGATATGCTTCCAAGGTGCCACCACACCGGCCATGGGACTGTGCCATTGATCTGCTGCCGGGTGAGTCAGTGCCCCACGGAAAGATATACCCTCTCTCACTTCCGGAGGAGAAGGCCATGGAGGAGTACATCAAGGAGGCACTGGAGCAAGGTTACATCCGTCTGTCCACCTCCCCTGCTGCTTCAAGCTTTTTCTTTGTGGCAAAGAAGGACAGAGGCTTGAGTCCCTGCACTGACTACCGTGCACTAAACAACATCACAGTTAAGTTCCGCTATCCCCTTCCTCTCGTCCAAGCTGCCATGGAACATCTCCGTGGTGCCACTGTGTTCACGATGTTGGACCTCCGCAGCGCCTACAACCTCATCCGTGGGGACGAGTGGAAGGCCGCCTTCATCACGCCCAACGGCCACTACGAATACCTCGTGATGCTGTATGGACTAGATAAAGCCCCCTCCGTATTCCGGGATTTCATCCATGAGGTGCTCAGGGAGTTTCTCCATAAGTTTGTGCTGGTCTACATCAATGACATCCTGATCTACTCTCGGAGCATGGCTGAACATCGCTACCACGTTGCAGAGGTCCTTCAATGCTTGAGGAGCTTCCAACTATTCCTGAAAGCAGAGAAATGTTCATTCCACCAGCACCTCAGTGCAGTTTCTGGAATATAACATCGACCGCAGTGGCCTCCAGATGGACGAGGGGAAGGTGGAAGCCATCCGGTCCTGGCCCATTCCCTCCACAGTAAAGGAGCTCCAAATGTTCCTCGGCTTTGCTAATTTCTACCGTTGCTTCATCCAGGGTTACAGTTCCATCTCCAGTCCACTCACCAGCCTCCTCCGTAATAAGCCCAAGTCTCTGTCCTGGACTCCATCTGCCACCAAAGCCTTCAAGACTCTTAAGATCGCCTTCACTACCACTCCCCTACTTGTCCATCCCGACCCAGAACTCCCATTCGTCATGGAGGTGGACGCCTCAACGCAACAACGGGAGTGAGAGCGGTTTTGTCTCAGCAGCAGGGGAATCCCAATCCATGCACCTTCTCCTACAAGCTCAACCCGGCCGAAGTCAACTATGACATCGGCAGCCGGGAACTCCTTGCCATCAAGCTGGCTTTAGAAGAGTGGAGGCACTGGTTGGAGGGCGCTAAGCATCCCTTCCTAGTTCTCACCGATCACAAAAACCTGGGTTATTTCCGTGAAGCAAAACGTCTGAATCCCCGCTAGGCTAGGTGGGTGCTATTCTTCACCAGGTTCCATTTCACCATATCCTACCAGCCTGGTTCCAAGAACGTTAAGGCGGATGCTCTCTACTGCATCCACAACCCAGAGGATAGACCTGTGGATTCCGAGTCCATCCTGCCTACCCAGTTGTTCATCAATCCTATTGTGTGGTCAGAAGAAACTCAGCCCTCTGCCAATGCCTCCACCAACGCTCCGCCGGGTTGTCCACCGGGCTTGCAGTTCGTCACCCATGCACGGCACACTCCACTCATTCACTCCTCCCACACGTCACTGGCCACCCTGGGGTCAATGAAACCCTCTTGCTGCTAAGACAGCGCTTCTGGTGGCCACGTATGATATCCAATGTCAGAAGCTACGTGCAGAGATGCGAGGAATGCGCCATGTCAAAGAGTCCTCGTCACCTACCTGCTGGGAAACTTCATCCTCTGCCTGTTCCTAACTGCCCCTGGTCACACCTAGGAGTGGATTTTATCACCGACCTCCTTGTCTCAAACAACTTTACCTGCATCCTCGTGGTAGTGGACAGATTCTCCAAGTCCTGCCGCCTGCTTCCCTTATGAGGTTTACTTCCCATGGAGACTGCCGAACTACTGTTTAACCACATTATTATGGCATCCCAGAAGACATTGTGTCAGACACAGGACCTCTGTTTATATCTAGGGTATGGAAGGCCTTTTTTCTCCCTCCTAGGTGTGACCGTCAGCCTCTCATCGGGATACCATCCACAGTCGAATGGGCAGACGGAATGCAAGATCCAAGAGATTGTCCGTTTCCTCCGTACCTTCTGTCACGGCCACCAGGACTCCTGGAACCAGTTCCTCGGATGGGCTGAGTACGCACAGAATTCCCTACAGCAACCCTCCACCGGCCTTACTCCATTCCAGTGCGTACTCGGCTTTCAGCGTCCTCTGTTCCCGTGGTCAGGAGATCCATTGGACGTTCCCGCAGTCAGGAGATCCATTGGACGTTCCCGCGGTCGACTACTGGTTCCGGGCAGTGTTAATTTTGTTAACAAAGACGATGACGTTCGTATATTTGTCAACGCCCATTTTTTCTGTGATTTAAAACGAGACGTTGACAAGCTAAACTAATATCTGATGATAAAAACTATGACGAAACGTATGCCGTTTCTTTGTTAACAAGACTAGACGGGACATTAAAAATACATGATCTCTTCCTATGCTGTCTTTCAAAAATATGCGTCTGTCAATGAGTCTGCATAATCTAATCTCTCAGGCAGCAAGCTCGCTGCAACGCAGCGTTCTAATGTAGACTAATCTGAAAATGGTCATGCAAAGAACAATCTTCGATAGGTATACGTCTCCATCACCTGGTTCTCCATCTCCATCTGCAATCAAGAGTACAGTATTACCCAACTATCATCTACCATCATCTGAACTCTCACTTCTGACACTCACCTGATCCACTCACTACCTGGTTTACTCAAACGCTGTTTACTTCCATCACCTGTTCTCTGTGTTCCTGTATGTATATATATATATATATATATATATATATATATATACACACACACACACACACCCTACTGGTCAAAAGTTTTAGAACGTTAAGATTTTTAAAATGTTTTTAAAGAAGTCTCTTCTGCTCACCAAGGCTGCATTTGTTATTAAAAATTTTAAAAGCTGTAATATTGTGAAATATTATTCAAATATAAAATAACTGTTTTCTATTTGAATATATTTTAAAATGTAATTTATTCCTGTAATGGCAACACTCAATTTTGAGCATCACTAGCCCAGTGTTCAGTGTCACATGATCCTTCAGAAATGCTCAAGCAACATTTATGATTATTATCAATGTTGAAAGCAGTTGTGTAAATATTGTTTTAGGATTCTTTGAATAGAAAGTTCAAAAGAATAGTATTTATCTGAAATAGAAAGCTTTTTTTAACATTGTACTATACCGTTCAAAAGTTTTGGTTCAGAATTTTTATTTATTTATTTATTGGGAAAGCACTTAAAGAAATTAATACATTTATTAGGCAAGGATGCATTAAACTGATCAAGTGACAGTATAGACATTTATAATGTTGCAAAGGCTTTATATTTCAGATAAATGCTGTTCTTTTGAACTTTCTATTCATTAAATAATCCTGAAATAAAATTGTACACAACTGTTTTCAACATTGATAATAATAATAAATGTTTCTTGAGCAGCAAATCAGCATATTAGAATGATTTCTGAAGGATCATGTGACTCTGAAGACTGGAGTAATGATGCTGAAAATTCAGCTTTGACATCACAGGAATAAATTTAATTAAAAAAATAAAATAAAATATATTCAAATAGAAAAAAAGTTATTTTAAATTGTAAAAATAATTCACAAATAAATGCAGCCTTGGTGAGCAGAACAGACTTCTTTAAAAACATTTTTAAAATCTTACCGTTCTAAAACTTTTTGACTGGTAGGGTATAAACAGGTGCTGGTCATATAATTATAATATCATCAGAAAGTTGATTTATTTCACTAATTCCATTCAAAAAGTGAAACTTGTATATTATATTCATTCATTACACACAGACTGATATATTTCAAAGGTTTATTTATTTTAATTTTGATGATTATAACTGACAACTAAGGAAAATCCCAAATTCACTATCTCAGAAAATTAGAATATTACTTAAGACCAATACAAAGAAAGGATTTTTAGAAATCTTGGCCAACTGAAAAGTATGAACATGAAAAGTATGAGCATGTACAGCACTCAATACTTAGTTGGGGCTCCTTTTGCCTGAATTACTGCAGCAATGCGGCGTGGCATGGAGTCGATCAGTCTGTGGCACTGCTCAGGTGTTATGAGAGCCCAGGTTGCTCTGATAGTGGCCTTCAGCTCTTCTGTATTGTTGGGTCTGGCATATCGCATCTTCCTCTTCACAAGGTCAGGCGAGTTTAGGTCAGGCGAGTTTGCTGGCCAATTAAAAACAGGGATACCATTGTCCTTAAACCAGGTACTGGTTGCTTTGGCACTGTGTGCAGGTGCAAAGTCCTGTTGGAAAATGAAATCTGCATCTCCATAAAGTTGGTCAGCAGCAGGAAGATACTGAATTTGGGATTTTCCTTAGTTGTCAGTTATAATTATATATATATATATATATATATATATATATATATATATATATATATATATATATATATATATATATATATATATATAAAATGACACACATTGTTTGCATAATCGCATTATATTTTATTTTTGTAATCCTTTTCTTTGTCCTTTTTCTAGCTTGGTAAATGTCCAGTAGTTGACCAAATAAAGCAAAAGCAAATCATATTATGCATAATTCATTCTTGATTTTGTAATTTGCAAACACCAAAGACTAAATGTAACTCGAGTTTGTGAGCAACTTGAAGAAACTTCACATTGTGATCCAGAAACACTGAGAAGACTCAAACTTTAGGCCCTGGGAAGATATACATAGTATGTAGATATACATACATACCATTAATGGTATTTCACAGTTCACATGGTTTAAATATTTCTCCCATCATAAAAGGAAATCAACAAATAGCAAGTGTGCTAGTATGTGCTTTGTTTACTGTTTTATGTTTGTTAACTTGCAACAATACATACTGTCTGCATCCACAAATCTTAATGGATATTAGACTCATAATTCATAATAATGTCTAGAGCTGCAAGTTGCAACTAATAATAATCAATTAATCTGTTGATTATTAATTTACATAAAATACATAATTTTACGTTATAGAAAAAATATATTCCACTTCTTGATCCAGATGGGCTACTATTTGAAATGTGTATTAAGTGACAACTTGTATATATCGCTAATTACAATATATTTTTATATAATTACTGCATGACTAATCCTTAAATGAAAACGAAAATAAATAAATAAAAAATAAAAGCTAATTCAGGATATTAATACATACTACAGTACACAAGAAATACTAAAATAACACTGGCAAGTATGAGCCCAACTGAAGATATTGCCAAAACAACCAATATGGAACAATATGGACATTAAACAGGTAAGCAGGACTTCCAAACAAGGCATCCATGAGATGTTTTCAATCTGCTATAGTTGTTTAAATCATAAGTCATGCTTTCAATGTCACTCTAGTTCCAGAAGGGCTATAAATCACCTTGGGGGAATTTCCATTTGGCTGAAAAATGATTCTACCTCATGATGTATAGGAATAAAACTGCAATGCGCTGGTCTCTGCTTCTGTACCTCATACTTAGCACTCCAAAATATATATTTATTGTGTATACATAAATATATTTAAATTTATTTATATACAATTTTGCTATCTGCACTTCTGATTAGATGCAAACTGCATTTAATTGGCTCCGTTCTTGTACTCTGAACAATGACAAAGTTGAATCTAATCTAAAGCTGCAGGCTGAGCCCAGCATTCCTTCATAAACACGGCCCAGATACACCAACATCCTCACGGGTCACAGAGAAAGTTTCCTAACATCTATATATTAGTCAGGAGAGAGGAGAGCGTTTACACATTTCCGCTTCTGTGAAAAAAGTGGTAACTGAACAACGTGGCTTGGTTTCTTATTAACATTGTCCTGCTCAACAAATCAATTTAAGGAGAGCCTGCAGTTAAGAATTATTCACTCTACACTGGAATGTGCAAAAAAAGGAAAAACATGAGTTAGACTGTCAAGACTCCAAAAAAAAGAGGTAGGGTGCCCTCCACTGGATTTGGGCTTTAAAGCACACTGACAGGGGTGTTTTCTATAACTTTTTCTAAACATTTTCCTGGGTAAACCAGGTCATTCAGAAAGTTTTAGATTCTTGGAGGCTTGGGAATGAGTAAAAATATACGTTTACGTGCCACTTTTGTGTCCTTTTGTGATTGTGTCCTTTCCTGCGTCTAGACTCCCTGTGAGGAAAACCAAGCTATTCTCTGCAAACCACAGACAGCTGTCTGCTTTTAGACCGGCCATAGAAACACAGCACTCCACCCTACAACAGGAAATAACTCTGTAATCTACTCAAACAAACAGCAGCAGCTCACCGCACTAGAGCATAGCACTGCTGGGACATATTTAGAAAAATTATATGACATATATAAACAGTAGTTCTACAGTTGACCATGAGAAAATGTCACATTTATATCAAACAATGTAGGCTGAGCGCAAAGCGAGATTTCAGAAAGGGAGACATTGTAATTATAAAAAGGTCTAACAGCTAAACTGCTGGTTAGGACATTTATGAAAAATAAAATTGCTTGTTGTACATGTATGACAGTGAAGAGAAAGTTCAAAATTCAGTCTGTTGTGAAAAGAGCACACACACACACACACACACACACACACACACACACACACACACAAGCTTTGGAGATACATGGTTTATTCAGTGTGCAGCATCAGTTCTGGTCTTGTCAAAAAGCGACAGCCAAAGCGAGTATAAACAAACTTGAGCGCCAATTTGAGGCCAACACTTTGATAAGAGGAATGAACAAACAGATGGGATGATTGAGCTACAGCTGAAAAGTAGCAGAGGTCTGTGACATGGCGTTATAGAGGAACGTGTTGTTGAAAGGTACAAACTGGTGCGTGATGATTTTGATGGCTTCTTGAGCTGCTGATCCTGCAACAAAAGACAGACAAAAGACCCCTTCACAACTGCCACTACCATGTTGTTCATATCGGGATGGTTTCTGGATATGCAATTAGACTCCTACAACCCCTGGCAAAAATGATGGACCACCACTTAGAGGATGTTCACCAAGCTTTCTTACTTCATAGCAAACAAACAGATCACAGATGTGACGCAAAAAAGGGGTTTGCTCAATAGCTTGACATTCTGGCTTCATGAAATTGTCATCCTGAAAAATGAATCATCACCAAACCCATTTTCTATGAATGGAATTAGAAAAGTGTCCAAAATGTCAATGTGCCCCAGTGAATTGACTGTTGAGGTAATGATTGCCATCTCCCCATGTCATTTACCTGACATGCAACCCAATATCATAAATGAATTGGGAAATGTGATTGTTTTCTTCAGGCAGTCATCTTTATATGTTTCATTAGAACGGCACCAGACAAAAGTTCCAGCATCATCTCCTTGACCAATGCAGATTCATCACTGAATAGCACTTTCATCCAATCATCTACAAACCCGATTCCAAAAAAGTTGGAACACTGTACAAAT